>JBBPBR010000006.1:46785098-46798089 GCA_037974775.1 Cicer pinnatifidum
AAAACATGAATATATACATGTATTTCACATGAAGTGCTCTTATAAGTGAACCAAATTTCTTAATAAAAAAAATTCAAGAATAATTTAAATATAAAATATAAATATAATATTATATATTGGAATATAAATGTAACTCTATTTAATATATTTTATACGATATTATGAAGACGTTTGCAATGAATGTAAAAAATCAAATATTTTCCTTTTTAATCAAAATATCAAAAATCGAATAATTTCCTTTTTGATCAAAATATTAATTCCACCTTTGCGTAGAATCACCATTACACAAACACATTCACACACTTTAAATTCTTGTGTGACAACACAAACTCACACAAACACACACTCTCTCTTCTTACTTTCTCTCTCTAAAACGTTCCATGCATAAAATATATGCTTAGACTAATCAAACAAGTTTCCACTTTGTGCCACCAAAAAAATATCTCTTCTTTCTCTTTGGGTTGCTAGAGTCAACATGCAAAGATTTTAGCCTAAAATGTTGCTCAAAGTTTCAAAAATATAATCTTTTTGTTGATTTGGATTTTGGGTTGGTGCCAAAATTGGAGTTTGAATAGAAGAAAAAGAAAAAAAAAAAGGAAGGGGTGGTGAATGGTAATAAAAAAAGATGAAGAAGGAAGAACAAGGTCGTAGTTTGTTTGGAATTTCACTCTCTGACAGACCCAGATGGCAACAATTCCTCATTTGTTCATCTGGATTCTTCTTTGGATATCTTGTTAATGGCATCTGTGAGGTATAGCTTAGTACACATACTATGTTTTCTTTTTTATTTTTCTTGAATTCTTTTTTGTTTGGTTTATGTAATCTTTGTTTTTTCTGCTATTGGGTTCCTGAAATATAGTAAAGCAATAAGAAAAACAGAATTTTTAATGTTATTTTTGTTTCTTTGTGTGTGTAGAAAGGGGTTTAATTCAATTTTGTTTTGTTTGATTTTGTTTAATTTCTTCAACATTTATTTTCCCCCTTTTATTTATTTATTGTTCATACTCAATAGCTTAAATATTAATTTTTCATGATTAAGAACATAGTTAAAAAAACTCCAAAATTTTTCATTCATTTTTTTTTCATGTGTGAAGTTATTATTTTCGAATTAATAATAATATGGTATTTGGCACTAATTGTTTTTCTCATTTGCCTAATTTTCAGGAATATGTGTATAACAGGCTCCATTTTAGGTGAATTCATCATACCTTGTTACTGTTTTATTTGTTTCTGATTTTTAGCTTTCAATGGAAAAGTTAATATTGAAATTGGTGATTTTGGTTTTGTTGTTTCAGCTATGGTTGGTACTTCACATTTATTCAAGGATTTGTTTACCTCTTTCTGATTTACCTCCAAGGTTTCACAAGCAAGCAAATGGTGAACCCATGGAAAACCTATGTGAAGCTCTCTGCTGTACTAATGGGTTCACATGGCTTAACAAAGGGATCTTTGGCTTTTCTTAATTACCCTGCACAAATTATGTTCAAATCCACAAAGGTAACTGAAAAAAGTACAATTCACAGAAGGCACTTACCTTTACTTTACCCATTTTTGAAGGATACTGTTTTGGATCGGTTATGTTTGAAACATGTGGATTCACAATGTCTCACTTTTTGTGCTTACATCGATTTTGAACTAATTTACAGTTCAGTAACTCCAAGTTAGCAGACATGTTTTAGTGTTTGTTTGGTTTCACGGTTTTGAACATAGAATATTGGTTCTGACATGTTTGGCTAATGTCGACTATAATTGATTTTGCTTCTAGAATTGATTCTAACTTGAAGCTAGGATTTGTAGTTTTTTATTTCAAACGTGATTTTTACACTTAAATTTATTGTAACTCACTTTTACGTCAGCGTATCCAAAATTAAACTAAGTTACATTCAACTAACTTCTAACTAAAATCAACTTTACAATATCAATTTTTGTCATTGCAAAATCAAAATTGACACTTAGACACTATAAAATGTTTTTTGCTATTCAAACTGTGCATGTTTATATATCTAATGAACATTGATTATTCCATTATAATAGATGAATTTTTGATTCGATAGGTTCTGCCAGTGATGATAATGGGTGCTTTTATTCCTGGTCTGAGAAGGAAGTATCCAGTGCATGAATATTTATCTGCAATACTCTTGGTAGTTGGATTGATCCTTTTCACACTAGCAGATGCACAAACATCACCAAATTTCAGTGTCATTGGTGTTGTTATGATAACTGGTGCTTTGGTTATGGATTCTTTCCTTGGAAATCTTCAAGAAGCAATCTTTACTATGAATCCTGAAACTACACAGGTGATTTTTCCATCACTTCCTAATGATCTCTTTGCTTTTCCAACAAGTGTAAGCATTTTTATGCCAAATTTGTGATTATTTAACTCATTAGAAAATTTGAATTATTGATCGAAAAAATGAAACTGATCTCAAATTTTTTTCACGTTTAGAAACACTTTAGATTAGAAATTAGAAACGGATTTCATGTTTGTCTTCATTAACTCTTTGTCTATTATTCAACTTTTTCCGTTAGTATACTTTATTTTCGTCTCAACCCTTATTTTCTCAAGGGAAATGAGCTCTAGTAATCAGAGTTAGGTCGGGAGGTTAGTAAAGTCTGGTCAATGATTATTCCAATCAGGATTCAAACTCTGTTTCTTTCTGAATGATCCATCTTTAACTGAATCTCATTAACCACTTGATTTTTCTGTTAGTATACTAGCGGCGTTTAAAATTCTAATACCTTTTTGTTGTTGTTATCACAGATGGAGATGCTCTTTTGCTCAACTGTAGTTGGATTACCTTTCTTAATCCCACCTATGCTTTTTACAGGAGAATTATTCAAAGCATGGACTTCATGTTCAGAAGTAAATTTGGAATAAAACAGCTCCTTTACTATACTAATTTATTATTCTTTTCTTATCAATAAAATCACACTTTTCTTGTCCTTGCAGCATCCCTATGTGTATGGTGTGTTAGTCTTTGAAGCAATGGCAACATTTATAGGCCAAGTCTCTGTCCTATCCCTCATTGCCATTTTTGGTGCTGCTACAACAGCCATGGTAAATTACTATCACAAGCTTTTCCTCATCTCAGTATGTCAGTTTGGACCACTAAACGGCACCTAACATTAATTAATAAGTCTCCTATATGAAAAAACAAACATCTTGTGCTTCATAAATGCTACTAACTATCCAAACCATTACCCTTTTTACATATTAAATACTTGAATTTCAACAAAAAGTTAGATTCTTTTAATCTTAATCGTCCATCCCCGATTCTCGAGTGGTTAATGTGGTTCAGTTAAAGATGAATTATTTAGGAGAACTCAAATTCAAATCCTAATTGTAATAATCATTGGTCAAATTCAAATTCCGATTGATTCCACTTTCATTAAACATATTAACCACTTAAAACTAACCACACATGATTAATTGATAGTTGATTTGGCACAACCGTAAGTTAAATCATTAAAAATTGGTAACATAAATGTGAAAATGAACTATACATATATGAGACGATATTTCAACTTTTGTCACATCATGTATGTGATCTTAACTTATTTCAATTCATTGAATTCTATGTCACAGATAACAACAGCAAGAAAGGCAGTGACATTACTACTATCATACTTGATATTTACAAAACCATTAACAGAACAACATGGGAGTGGACTAATACTTATAGCTATGGGAATCACATTGAAGATGTTGCCAGAAAACAAACCTACCATTTCCAAGAGAGCCTTAAATTCTTCTCCTAGAGACAGTAGTGCAATGTCAGATTCTGTAGGAGAAAATGATGATGAAAGGAGGCCCTTGGTTTAGCTTAAATGTTAATGCAATTTTTTTTATTTTCTGTCATTATTTTAAAGTTCGTATTTTCTTTGTCATTTTCATATCATGTTAAAGAAAAAAAAAAGTAATTTGATGTTCAATATATTAATTTTTTATTCAATGCCTTATATACAAATTCTTGTACATACTTCAAATCGTGACTAGTCACAATATATTATCGATAATGTCAACACTCAGCCTTACATAACTCGAGATTAACCCCTCGATGAATTTTAAGTTTGGTTGCAAAATTCTATTAAACTTTGAATTTATATAAGGAATTTAATCAAAATTTTATATATAAAAAACATGCACTCATTTTTTCAACATTATATTAACTAATGTAATTAAAGTGAGACATAATTTTTTTGTAAGTATTTATTGTGTTTGAAGATATTATCTACTTTGAATTGGAGTATAATTTCTTTACTATAAATTTTTTTATAAAAAAAGAAATTATAATAATTTATTGATCAAAATACAAATTATGCAGTTGTGTGAATTAGATATAAAAAAAGAAAGTATATTATTGAGAAATGTAATCCAAAAATGATTTTTGTTAACTTGTGTAGATGATGAAATAGGTGTTACATGTAAAGACGAAAGAAAATAGTAGCCAGTAGTTTACAGCTAAGAACGGTGGGCATGTGGTCAGCTCATTGATTCACATAAACGTGTCAACAACGTTCCCTTAAATACATAAAAAGAAAATATGCACTCATTGGTTACGTGTTTCTGCATTGACATGCAAAGTGACACTTTGATAAACGTAAACAATCAAAAAGGAAAAGATAAAATTGTACTCCATCACTGTGAAAACTGAAAAAGTGACAACATTAACAAGAAATATCCTTCTTGCCATAATTTACCAAGACTCCTCCACAAGAAAAAGTGACAACATTAACAAGAAATAACCAAAAAGTTCCAAAATTTAATAATAATAAAATATTAGTGGTAATGAGTGAGAGGGGTGGCAATAGCACCACAAGGCTCCTCCATGAAGTGGTGGAGGAAGTTGATGATTTAGAAAGAAATTACAGTGAGAGGCCAAAAGAACCTTGGAAAGGAGGATATGTGAAGAGCATAGTTTATGGAGGACTTGATGCCATTATCACTTGCTTTTCTCTCATTTCTTCAATCTCAGCTAGCAGTAGTTCTTCTGGTATATTTGTGTTTTACTCTTTAACTCTAATTCACCTCTTTTCAAATTATAATTATTCATTTTCTTTTTTAAAATAAATAATATGGTAGTTGAATCAAAGTTCTAATAAGCATAAATATTTATTTGATTATTGATTTTATGTGTATCACTTGTGAATCGAGAATCAAGTGATTAATAAATTTCAGTTAAGAATGAATTAATCAGAAAACCTTGAGTTCAAATCGTGGTTTGAAACAATTTTATATTAAACTTTACTTATCTATTAACTGAATTTTGGATTACTAAAACTCTTTGTCTTGAGAACTGGGGTTAGGACAAAAAATGTGTATGCATGAGTTGTGAGTCTCGAGAGAGAGAGATATATATTTGCACGAGTTTGAGTTCTTCTGTAGTCTGTATATGGGCAAGAAACCAGAAAGTTTTTTTTATCAAACTGTTTTTATATAAAAAGAACGAAAAATAAAACAAAAACACAAAGCCATGATTGAGATTCAAGCTGTGGTCCCTTGTTAAATACTTGAACATGAAAGGCCTTTTTAAGTATTGGAGGAAAATGAGATTTAATGCTATGATAGTATGGTACGATGGTGCAGCATGTTGTCCTTTTCAAAAAAAAAAAAATTGAATTTGTAGTTGGTGCATGTGCAACCGACAAAATTTTCATACAATACTGATTCTCATGCCATTGATGCCAATATAACAGACAATTTATATATGGAAGGATGCATGTTATTGTAACTTATGTGCTACACTTTGCATGCAGGGAATGTGTTGGTTCTTGGATTTGCAAACCTAGTAGCAGATGCAATATCAATGGGGTTTGGAGACATAGTGTCTGCTAGCTCCGAGCGTGATGTGGTCATTGAGGAAAGGAGAGTGACAGAATGGGATGTTTTGAATGGTAGGGAAGATGAACAAAGAGAGTTAGTAAGATACTATCAATCTCTTGGGATGGACTACGATGACGCAACCACAGTATGTATGATAAAAAATGGTGCCTTGTTTCAAATATTGACATATGATTAAACGCCTGTAGAATAAAGTCAAACTGTTATAAATTGTTTTCATAAATTATCTTAAAAAATTTATGAAACTAAACCGACAACAACTTATGAACATTTTTTACTTTGGTGCAAGGTTGTGAACATATTTACAAAATACAATGACATATTGGTGGACCAAAAAATGGTAGCTGACAAAGGAATGCTACCAGCAGACCAAGAAGCGAAGCCATGGAAGAATGGTCTAATCACTTTTGCATCCTTCATGGTGTTTGGCACAATACCTCTGCTCTCTTTCATAATTCTTATACCATTTACAGACAGTGATTTGGTTAAGTTTGTTAGTGCTTGCCTTGTTTCTGCACTTGGTCTAGCTCTTCTTGGAGTGGCAAGGGCAAGAATTTCTGGTCAAAACATGGTGTTCACCACAGCCATCACTCTTTTTAGTGGTGTCATAGCTGCAGCTGCTGCTTATTTAGTAGGATGGTTGCTAAAGAACGTTGCAGGACTAGAAGGTTGATAAACTATAGCTGAATTAGTAGCATGAAAGATAATAATGATTGGCAGTAGCATCCTTTCTGAGGACTCTTTTTGTCCAAATTTTGTACATGTCTAATATCTATCTTTAAGGCAGGTTATAAATGCACTTGAAACTTAGTATATGTTAACCTATGTATAGCTAATTTTCAAAAATCTGATGTATGGTTGCTAGTCAATTTTGTGGTGATGGTTGGAGGCAGTATCAGTTGAATTTCTAAATGTGTTGTTCATATATGAATCTATTTCCATACAATGGGTGAGGATCATAGATTTGGCATTTCTGAGTTTATTTAATACTTATAGTCAAAGGAGCCATAGAAAGTGAAGAAATAATCAAGAAAATTCAAACTCTTTAGGTAACATTAGTTTGGTATAACAAGAATAGCTTCTCCATATTATTTATCATAAAAACCTCATTTTCACCCTCATTTTTTCAAGGGCGTGCCAAATAGAGTATAAGAAGAATAAAATGTTACATAAAGTTTTCAGAATCAACTTTCCATTGGAATAACACTTTCAATAATAATGTAAACTGGTAAAAATGACTAAGGCTAAGATCGAAAATGACAATGAGTAAAATCTAACTTGGACTAAAGATCAGGTAACAAGAAAGAGGACTTTACAATGTGACATGGTTATCAAGGAACACTCATCTCTTCAGTCATTGATAACTGCAGAGCATGTTCTGCTTCTTTCAAGAATAATCGAGTTAGCTGCTTCTGACCTCGCCTATATACTATAGCAGACCATTTGTTTCTAGTCATCAACTTTGTTTGCTCTGAATCATTTGCCATTCTGAGCAAAGGAAATTAAGAAAAAGGTATTAGAAAGTGCAATGCATAGTGTTGAAATCAAATTTGATAATTGTGTGTAAATTGCAAGAGTGAAGATTTCTAATTGCATACTGTTTGTTATCTTCCTGGTTATCAATGATAAGAGCCACCTTGAGCAATTCAAAGTCACTTTCCTCTGTTCCAGAATGCTCTTCAAGATCCATTAGCCTGAAATGCAGTGAAATCAATTAGGCATTTCACATAAGATACATCAATGTTGGTGCTCTAATTTGTCCTTATTTCCTCATTACATGAAATGGCACATCGGATATAAAAAAAAACAAAACAGCATTCAACATCATTTGTAAAATCAAGTTCCAATCAGAAGCATGCATATAATATTAGGACACCAAATATATTCAGGCACTCACTTGACATGAAGAAGATCAACTAGCACTTGTAAAGCGCCAGAATCACCACAAACCTCCCATATTGCTGATTGGACATCTATATCTGATAACTCTCTTTCCCCTTCAGGACCAGCAAGCTTTATGTGAAAGAATAAAAATTGTATTAATGTGGAATTCTGATTAAATTGAAAATAAACAATTCAAATCAAAACATAAATGCCAGGTATATTCTTTTGTCTTCAAAAGAGAAATGCATCATACAATTTTCACATGCTGTCCCCATGGCGAAAAGCAGACTATTTTACATGTCAAGTAGCAGACAGAATCACAGCACTTGCAGTAGTCAAGTGATGAAAAGAGTAGGATAGTAAGGACCTGTTTGGATTGACTTAATTGACCTGACCTACTCACAAACATTTGTGAGACTGTTTAGGAGAGCTTATGGAAACAACTTATGACGTGTATATAATCTATTTTCAACTCATTCCTTAAGATCTCCATGATAGTTTATATGAAAAGAGTTTGACTTCATTTTATCTTTTGTTATAGAAATAGCTTATACATAACCACTTATATGGTCAACATTTATGCTGTAAACGATTACTTAAACTGTTTATCCAAATAGAGAAATATGAAGAAAAATGTTGCATAGAAACTGTACCTCTTCTAGCATTGAGGAAACCTTGAAAAGCTCATCCTCTTGCATGGCTATGGTCCTCAAGGTAGCCATAAATTTCTCAGGAAAAACAAGCTTGTTTACATAAGATGGAATCTTGCGCTGACCACTCCAACTATAGTTACAAACTCGGTTGCACTTGTTATTTTCTCCACTGTTTTGGGTGCCTAATGGAAAGAATCCATTATCCAGCAGAGTTTTGGGTAAAAGACATCTCATTTCAGCTTTCTGTAATCCCAAACCCAGAAAAACACAGAAAGTGAAGTTACATAAGGGAGAGCTTTAAAACAATACATAATATTAAATTGGTTAAATAAATCATATTCTACTCTTCTTAAAAGAATTGCGTAAAGTTGAAGAAAAATTATTGGCATACCTGCACTTCAAGAAGCTGGCTTTTAGTCTCTGCAAAAGGAACAGTATTTATTGCTTCTGCTGGATAATGGACCTGAGGGACAACAGAAACTGAATCATGCCAACAGAAACAACTAAAGAATGGAATTAAAATGTTAAGTAGAAATTTTACTCTTGGTGCACAAGATACAAGGGTAAGCCATTACCATGAGGTAGTCATCTGTGTTACCATCAATGACAAAACCATATAGATACAGAAGTTCCTGCATCAAGTGGAAAAATATGGAAACCATGTAAGACTTGAAATAAGCTTCAAAGTAACTTGCACATCAACCTTCAATAGAACAGAAGCTCCACTTGGGCTCATGCATTTAGTTAGTAATAAAATATAATATGCAAGTATATATTCAAAATTTCACATGTTGAGTCAAATAATCTAAAAGGCCTTGTGTATGATGCAATGCCTCGATGGAAGTTTATTGACCAGTAAATTATGTATCCAGTTCTATTAAACTTTTCCTTCATGCAATTTGAATAAACAGCCAACAAGGCACTGAATCAGTATTGGGCACATTAAAAACTCATATGATAAGCCATATGTTTCCCTTGCATGCCTCTATGATAGCTTCATAAGTTATTGGTGTTTGTTGAAAATATATTAGCAACTTTATATTTTGTTGTATAGGCATATCATATCACATTATTAGGAAAAATATCTTCTACATTTATTTTGTATTTATTGTCTTGAGCGTTGAGCCTATACAAAATTGAATGCGCTGTATAGTTGAACTTGAGACACGGTTTCACAGTATAATGCCTCTTCTCTCACTCATTCAACAGTGTTTAATCAATACAAAAGAAAAGTAAATTATAGAACATAAAATGTATTATATAGGAAAATGGCTTTTTTCCTAATCATGGGATAATCAATATAAAGTACCTCATTTCCCTTGTTGCCATAACTAATGGAAATTTCTTGACCAATCTGCAAGGGACTTTGAGCAGCTTTACAATCAAGAAAACAATGAATTAAAGGGGAACAGTTTCATGATATACTATTTTATGAAACTACCTAAATGGAGAGGGTGAAAGTGTGAAACCAAAATGAAAAAAAGTTACAAATTTAATACTATTAACTAATAGAACATCAAAGGCAAGTACAAGACTGAAAATGGACAAAAAGAATGTTACCAGAAAGAAGATACATGGATACAGGAACTCGTGTTGTTAAGCCAGTTCCGTCAACTTCCCATGTTGCTATTGGCTTCAGATCTGATTGGCCATGTAATCAAGGTAAATCAAATATTCTCATGAGGCATTTGATTTGATATATCTACCATATATGGCAAGAAAAATAATTTAGCCTGGCATAAATCCAGACATGCATGTATATGCAATTAAGCGTACAAAAATCAGCTGTTTGATCATAGGGACTTTGATGCAGAGCATGAAATCAATGACCAAAATTTATGAAGTGTTTGGTAAAGAGGAAAAAACAGATCCCAATCAATGAAAAAACATGTATTTTCAAAGCACGCGGTGTAGTGAAAATGTCAGAGTTTTAAGCAACAATTTACCATGGTTGCAAAAGTCAATGCCAGGGACAAGACCCTCAACCCAAACAGTGTCTCCTTGCACTGTGCTATGTGTCGTTTCCTCGGTTAGATTGTCAGGATCTGTAGCCTGGCTTCCTGCAATTAAACTTCCTTATTAAAATATCAGTTTTATCTCAAATTCAGACAAATAATAAATGGTGAGGTGACCCCTCCATTGGATACATCACAGGAGAGAATTTTCACAGGAAACTAGTTAAACGAGAGAGAGAGAGAGATTGACTAACCTTTTTCATCAGCTTTTGGAGTGCAATTCTGATGAACATCTTGCATTTCTGGAAATACATGAGAACGGGGCATTGGAATGTTCAAAGCACGGCTCCAAAATACTGAATTTGCCCTAGCGTGAATGCAAGTCGGATATCAAGCTCCAATAATTTAGTTGAAGTCATACTCATATACAAGTTCACTAGAAGTACATACCAAAGGAAATCTTCAAAGCACACCTCACTGGAAAATCAGGCCACACACAAGAGAACCATTGTTAATGTATGTTTAAAATTTAGCTAAAATTTGAAAATTTCTGTTTAAAAACAAATCTAGAAAGCGCATTTCAATTCATCATCCTGAATGCTGTTGAGAAGGTAACATGATATAGCACATCCACATAATTCTTAGTGCAATCAATAATGGTTTTCATATAAAGTAAGCACTTAATTATAACTAGTAAATTATACTTTAAAAACTGCAGTTCTCGATTGCAAACTCTTAAGATGTCAAAATTTCAATAATGTCAAACTATGTCAATTACGAATAAACCCAGCACATACGTCTCTGAATCTCCGTCAAGAGTCAAAAGTTTCTTCACTAAATCCTTCACTTTAGTTTCATACAAATTCAACAGGCTTTTCTTCTGCAAGATAAGAAAGTTGTCAAATACTTCTAAATACGATGGCAACAAGTTAATGCCAGAAATGGTATCAAAAGATGAGTTCCATCATCATATATTACCTGTAATTCAGTCGCACGATATAACGCTGTTCCTCTTAGCTCTTGAAGTTCCTCTTCATTAAACCAAAGTGTATTTCCAAAAGTGGTTGGAAGCATATCAAGGTACCTGATTAAATTTCAGCCTCTCCACATGTGAGTGAAACTCCCAAAAACACAATCTGAAGTTCTGAACCATTGAGTAAAACAAATAAACCATACATACGGCTTCCATAGAGAATCCTTACGCAAACGCTCCACAGTCAATAACAGCATCATTAAGAGCCTGTCATCTACATCTCCTTCTTCAAACAATGCTCTACATTCTGGTCCTAGAAATGGATCTTGCAACACTCTCATTGGAGTAATTGCTAACTCTAGTGGAACAACCAACAGAACCCCTTTTTTCAAAGAAAACAAAATTACTTTCTTTGTTTTCAAAAAGTAAGGCACAGAGCTATAAACATTATTCAGGGTAAAAATTGATTCACATAAGAACACTTGGCAACTAGCATCTCAAACTTTTGCTGTTTGCTGAAGATTTTTTTTTTTTTTTGGCTATATAGGAAAGATGAGAATTTTCAGTATCCAATATTACAAAAAAAAAAGGAATTATTAAAATTGTTTATGCAGCACCGACACCTTAGATCGAAGGCTGTGATGTGACACAACACTAAGACATGTACTTACACTCAATCACTTTTTTTTTTTTTTAAAAAAATTATTACCAGTGTCTAGTACTCTAGTGTCCGTCTTGTGTTCAGTATCTGTATTAGTGGTTCATAGAGAATTGCACATAATCTTCAATCCAAAAACAACAAAACAATATTATATGCTAACAAGTAATAACTCCAACACAAACAAAATGTATTCATATTGATATTAATACATTATAATTATTACCATCAGAAACATCTTTATCAGAGAAAATGCCAAACCCTTTTCTGGAATCACAGTACTTGATATTGCAACCTCGTAGGTCCACCCCATTTGCCTGAGAATTGAAGACCAAATCAAAATTCAAAACTAGCCAAAGGAAACCATTTTGAAAATTCAGCGTAGAATGGTAACAAAGCTTAATATATTTGTCCTTAGGTCTTAAATTACAAGTGATGTTAACAAACCTGTAGCCAATGCAAGAAAGTTTCGAGCTTTGCTTCTGGGTTCGCCATAGCTACTTCTTCAACTTTTGGTTTGCGCCTACTTTGATAGGAGTAAGAGAGGTGAAGGTTTAATGGGGTTTTATGTTTAATTAGATTTCTACTCCCCATAAATATAGTACAACTTTTTATTTTCAAGAGATTAAAAATAATAAATGAAAAAAATATTTATGTTTTTAACTTCATAAATCATCTTTTTGTAATTTATCTTAATCTTTTAAAATGTTTTTCTTGTCTTTTTTAAATATAGTATTTTAATATTTGATGATTGGATAAATAAAAACGTTATTTTAATATATTTTTGTTACAAAAATGTCACGTTATTATTTTTGGGGCAAAAAAATTGAAGTTAGAACTAAAATTACAGCAAGTATTTTTGTTGAACATATATGATATAGTTCGAACGAATATGCCATAGTATTCTTGTTTTGTTAGATTTTTTTTTTATTAGTATCAATTTACTTCTCAATAAAGATTATAGAGGAGTTTGTTTTCTACAATCATTCTTTACTCTTATTTTTTTTGTCCTTTTATATAATTATA
>JBBPBR010000006.1:46798389-46815986 GCA_037974775.1 Cicer pinnatifidum
AAATCTATTATTTAATATTGTCATTTCGATTATTGTATCTTTATTCAATTTTAAGTAAGATTATGATTATTAGTTTAGATTTGATTTGTTAAGATCGATTAAATTGAATTATTTGATAAGGTAAAAAAAATTATATTTCAAATATATTAAATGACATGTAAAATTAAAAGAAGAAAAAATTTTGATTAAAAAATTATAAAATGCATTTTCGTAGAACCAAAATAATGTATGTAAGTATATTTAATTATTATTATTACATATATTATAAAAAAAATTATCATTCCCTTGTTTTCCATTTTGAGCTAAAAATAAATAAAACTGACGAAAAGATTCGAAGAGCACAGTTACAGTTACAAACACTTTACCCATTCCTTGTCCTTTCTACAATCAAATTCTGAACCCTTCACTTCTCTCTCTTCTTACCTTACTATTCAGAATTCAGTACTCAATTTGTTGAACCAACAAATGAATCTTTTGGTAATACAGAGAAACAGTGGCGGTTAAAATAACAACAACATTGCCACTTCCACGCTTTTTTTTATTTTTCTCCATATCTTAATGCCAACATTGCAATTAAAGTAGACAACATTCTTTGAGATTTACGCAACATCATCATCATCATCATCATCATTATTATTATTATTCCTTTCTGTCATGTTGCGGTCGTTAAAAGCTTCCCATAATCCTGTTCTCAGATCGGACTCACGCTGACTGAATCAACAGGTAACTGATCTGATTCAATCCCTCTTTTTCTTTTGTGCTTCGGCCCAGAAGTTGATGATTGAGATTTTAGATATATAAGGTCTATGTGAATGATGGGTCATAGTCAATTTTGGATTTTTATGGTTTCTTTTATGTGGGTTTTTTGCTCTGACAATGGTTTTGTACTATGTGATGAGATTCATTTATAGTGCTTGTTAAGGCTGTGTTTGTTGAAGAATTGGAAATAGATTTGTTCCAATTAGTATATCTGTGCATGTCCTTGCTGAAACAATTCTTAGTCAGTCTTTACTTACCTTTTGGTCGAATTCTAGATTACTGGTGCTCGTTATCCTGGGAAACAGAATTGCAGATGATTAAAACTAAAAAACTGTGCATGTCAAATATTTGGACTTTGAATATTTTTAGTTTGGTTCTTCTTAATTCCAGTCAGTGTTGTCAATTGTGGATAGTGGAAAATAACATTTTGTTTTGATTCCGCTATGCTACAATGCTAAAGTGCTGCAATAGCAGCTATTTGACAACACTTTGCCCTAAACAGTGTATCGCAGAGTAATAAATTCAAATTCCACTAGGTTATAGCGCTATAGCACCACTATAGTGGCTATTTGACAACACTGATTATGATGTGGTGTAATTTACAATTTATTGAAAAATTGGATTTGCTCCAATTATAGTGGATGCTAAAATTTCGAGGTTTTCATGTGGGAGGCTTTGATTTTGTATGTGTAGCATAGGGGGCCTTCTACTTGGTAGCTTAGAATTTTTATTTCCATGAGTTTAAGCATATTGAAACACCCCAGTTTGTATGTGCAAAATTGATTACTCTAATTGAATTAGGAGTTTCTGGTTGGTTATTAATAGTAATGCTATATAATTTATATGACAAGTAGTAAATCAGTAGTGTTAAGGTGCAACCCTAGTGCACATGCTAATTGTGCTGAAGTTAAAGACACATTCTTAGCAACAGACAAAGGCCAACACAATGTTCCGGAACATAATTTAGCTGTACAAGCTTAAATACAGCCAATTGCAGTGTGCATTAATGGAAATTTCATGGTTGCGTTGTGTTAATATGTGCTAAGATTGATGATGGGATGGATTACATTTTGACAATGACATAGGTGCTAGTGAGCTATAAGCAAGAAATTATACAACTTTTAAAGAAAATTTAAAGAAATGTAGTCTGGACTCTGAAAATTAAATAGAATTAAAGATTCTTTATGTGGAGAAATTTTACAGCGTTTTTTCATTATCAAGTCCAATAGTGCATTGGGTGCGTGTTTGTTTGATATGAATAGTGAGTATATGTGAAGTGTGATCTAGGCCATGCCAAAAATGTCCTTTATGATTGAATGTTCAAACTTCTTTAATGAATTTAAGTTATATTTCTGTTTAGCTCCCCTCACAACCCCTACGCATTGTCCCCCATAATGTTGTCATGCTTTCCTTTTAGTCTCAACACTCTTTTTGACCAATTATTTTTTGTTTTGCAGAAGCAGACCTAAAGGTCCTACAATAAAATAGTGCGTTCTGATACGATGAAGAATATGATGTCACCCGTTCAAAGTACTGTGCCGTCTCCTACTTTTCTATGGAGGTTCAAGGTCTGTTAGTAAATTATGTACAACCTGCATAAGAATATTTGTTGTACTGTACGTTTTAATTGCAAGCTAGTATTTTGTTACAATATATGTGCAATAGTGATGTTCCTTGGTGATATTATACGAATCCAATTTTAATTTATTTTCTTTTCCTAGTTCTAGGGGTGTACTCAGAGCTTGGTGGTTGTGTGTCTTTGAGAGAGTTTATAATTTTTCCGTGCATAAATTGTATGAGAGGGTTTACAATTTCATACTTGTGAAAATTACAAGTCGAGTAATTAAAGATTGGGAAATGCTAAAATTTTTATTTATATATATTTTTTTTGTGCAGACTGAAATTTTAAATTTGTTAAAGTATCAGATAGGTGTCTATTTATTTTTATTCCTAAATTAATTGCATACCTGTCTATAATTTATTTGTTACTTTTTAACTTCTAGTGTTCATGAATCTCTTGCATGCTCTTTTTTCTTCTTTATCAGGTGACACTCTTTCTGATATGGGGACTTACTTGCTGCAAGGTCAAACTTTGTCTTCACTTTTATTAAAACTTTCTTCATGTACACCAGTGAACATTTCTTGAGAAAATTCCTCAACATTTCTTTACCTATTTCACACCGAGTATTAACTTTTTTCCGCTCATGCATCAGGTTGGTTGGGATTCTGTCATGAGAATGGATGCCAATTTGCGAGATCTGTTTTTATATGAAGCATTTTTGTATTATAATCCTCTCCTACTCGTGGTGAGTTGAGACTTAATTCTACTGTTTATGTTGAAGACAACTTTTGTGTAAACTTTGCTTGATGATTTTTTGCTGTTACCCTTACAGACTATTATGGTCTGGCTTTGGGGAGTGAATTTGTGGGTATTTCTACAATCCAATGTAAGCTATCCCAAGATTTTTGATATTGATCAAAACCACCTTACTCACAGAGAGATATGGAAGGTAGTCAAGTTTTTTGCCTTTGTTTTTTGAGAAAACATTATTCAATGCTAAGTGCCAATTCCAATACTATAGAGCATAACCCATATGCATGTTCATTTATTAACTTCAACTCTTACTCTTGTGTTATTTTCAGTGTAGCACTTGGATGACAATTCTTGTCCCTACTAGCATGACTTCTTATCTCTATCTCTATTCTCATGGGGAAGTATCGCTAGCTGCATCTCAACCAGTTCAGTATCTGCTCTGTTCTTTCTTTCTAGCTTTATCTCTTGTCTCAACCAGTTGAATTTGACTGCTTGCTTAAACATCTCATTCATTGACATTTTTTATATACATTTTTTTCTTTTGATATATTAATATAATGCATAAATGTAAGTTCATCTTTGTAGTGTTGTCAATCATAGAAAACAGCGGTTTGTTAAAGTTCCCCTATGCTATAACGCGATAACACCTTTAACCCAGCTATTTGACAACACTTTGTACTAAATTGTGTATCGTAGAACAATAGCAGATTGTTCAAATTCTGCTATGTTATAGCGCTATAGTGCTGTTATAGCTGCTATTTAACAACGCCGATTCCTTGTGTTGGTTTCGGGGCACTTCTTAAATATGCTTTTATGTAGAAGCTGGTGTCTTAGATTAACCGTTTAAGAAGGATGGAAGTAAATATTTCTTTAATGCTAGCAAATGGGTTGCTTCTTGTGATCCTTTCTTTGTTAATATTTTTTCGTCTACCATATATTCTAATCATGTAAATACATATTGCAGGTGCTTCTCTACATTTTTGTTGCAGTATTCTTGATCTTTCCCTTTGATATTTTCTATTTGTCCTCTCGGTTCTTCTTTTTGAGGACACTATTGCGGATAGCTTTCCCTTTGCAGGCAAGATTCCCAACTTTTGTGCCATATATGGAATTTTGAGTGTTCATATGTATTTGATTACTTTTCTAAAGCACATGCAACATCCAGTAGGTTCCCTTTAGTTTATTGATTGATGTGAAGACGCGAAGTTCGTAAAGTGAGAGCTACTAGTTTGGTTCCTTTTTAGTTTATTGATGTGAAGACGGGGAGTTTCTAAACTGAGAGCTACTACCTGGGTTCAATGGTGTTGATATTTTAGTTGTAGTTTATTTTATTAGCTTCTGTAAGTTTGTTAATTGGTTTTCTTATGGATGATATAAAGCTTATCATTTGGCTTACAAATAACGGTTCTTTTCTTCATACAGCCAATTACGTTTCCGGACTTTTTCGTGGCTGATATTTTAACCTCCATGGCAAAGGTACAGTACACAGCCTAATGTACATTCTTTTGTCCAATTTTCTATTAACTTCGTAAATTTCAATTTCTAAGTGCTAAGAAATTTGTATATTTAGATAGTCAT
The DNA here is from genome assembly GCA_037974775.1 of Cicer pinnatifidum. NCBI lineage: Eukaryota > Viridiplantae > Streptophyta > Magnoliopsida > Fabales > Fabaceae > Cicer > Cicer pinnatifidum. The sequence continues at coordinate 46,803,041 of JBBPBR010000006.1, forward strand.
CTTACTGCTCTGTTCATTTTTTAAATGCAAAACTCACTGCTGTGATATTTTCTTACGTTTTTTTTTGTGTTAATAATTAACTCCTTCTTTTAGTTGTAGCCCCTAACTGTTCATTCAATACAGGTTTTTTCAGATTTGGAGCGTTCAGTTTGTAGAATGGTGAACAGACAGGTATGGTTTAAATCAAACATAACAAATTTTCTTTTTCTTTTTATTTTATTCTTATACTTTTTTATATATATTTGAGATAAGGTGGAAAGTAATGTGATCTAAAACTAAAAGTTTAACCTAACGAGTTGCTTTTCAAGTTAAAAAAAAAAAAATGAGAGTCATCAAATAGAAGGTTATTTTTTCATTTCTTCAATTTGGAATTGTTTAATTTTCCTTATTTTCTAAATTTTTTTAGTGAGACAATATTGGGTGCTTATGTTCCTCTACGCTGAAGCACCACCACTTTTGATCAAAGACATGTCCTGGTTTCCAACACATGTTAGTGTTCAACACTGACACATTGATTGCATTTAATTAATTAATTTTCTCAACTTATTATCGGCGCCAACGTGCCAGTGTTGTGTTAGGTGTCCGTATTAGTATATATGCTTCATTTTTCTCATTTGCATTTATATAACTTTGATGTAATCAATGCCAAACTTGGTAATCCACTACAGTTACATCAAAACTCTTTTTTACCATTTTTTGTTATTGGTTGCCTGTTCAGGTTTATGTATTTTCTTCCATATTTGTTCCATAGGGACTTGAATATTTTCTTCTTCATTTTTTTATAATATGCAGGTTGCCACTATTGCTTGGCTTGAAGCTGATTCAGTCTGCGGCAGTCACTCAGTTGCAATACCAATAGTTCTTGTTCTTCCTTATTTATGGCGTTTATTGCAATGTCTTCGCCAGTACAAAGATACCAAAGAGAAAAATTGTCTCTTAAATGGTAATTGTTCTTGGCAACTTTTCCCCTTGATCTCCTAAAAATGTAAGATGTTGAAGTTCAGTGGTTGTCCTCTCTGTTATTCACAAAACGCTATTAAGCTTGGTTATTTATATGGTCTATAATGAGTTCAAGCAGCTTTTTTGAAATGCTGGAGTAAGACTTTTTCGCATTTTCACAGACAAGAATTTCGTTTTGAAAAAAATTAGTTTCTATTTCAATATTCTTAGAATTTGGGCTTTAGGCATACCCCAAGCTATAGGTCATTAACCGAACCTTACAAGGAAATTTTTGTGGGTGACCCAATAATTGAGATCTTAACAGGTTCTCTCACGTCTAGGACTGGACATCTAGAACATAGACAAATACGGTTGTACCAATCCCAATAATATATCTAGAAATAGGTTCTAATACCAAATTAAAGTTTGAAATTTAGGCCTAACTCAATCCCAAAAGTTAGCTCAAAGAGGTGAGGATTGCCCAGTATCTTATAAGGACTAATTAGTAATTTAGTCATATCTCTAGACAGAATGGGATATCAACATGTTCCCTCACATTTAGGATTGAACATCTAAATCGTAGACAAAGGTGGGTGGTCTAATAACATAGATGCTGACAAATATTTTTTCTTGATGTGTTTTATATACAGCTCAGTTCAGTGTCATATTCTGGCTTTTTTTTTCTTTCTAGTTCGCATACGGCTCATACGCTTGAGATAATATTTTGCCTACAGAATTATTTTTTTTAGTTATCTTATGCACATTAACTGCAATTTTATTTATTTTTAATGAATGGTATTTACGATCAGATACCAATCGTGCACACAAGTAACATCCCTTTATGATGTTCAGCATTATTTGTGCTGTGATGTCTATTGTTGCAAACATTCAACACTTACAGCACGCAATTATTTTCTTATTGGCTTATTTTAAATAATGGTTGTGAACTTGTTATCACTGCAATTGCTTGATTTCCTAGTATTCTAACTCCATTGGCCTTTTTTCCAGCATTAAAATATTCGACAGCAGTCCCAGTAATTTTTCTTTCAGCCCTTAAATATCACGTCTTCCCTGAGAACTGGACGAATCTTTATCGGCCACTGTGGCTTCTCTCAAGTGTCATCAATTCACTTTATTCATTTTACTGGGATATAACCAGAGATTGGGATTTAAGGTACCAAATCTATTATCTTTCCCTTTCAGGTTTATAGTAACAAACAGACATTGCAATTTTGTACAGATACAAGAATTGCATTTACAAAATATCAAAGTTTAAATCTCACGAGCAAAAACTAAAGAATGAAATTGACATACACATAGGTGTCCAGATGAGTAAACTACCATTTCCAACCTTAAATGTGAGACACTGTCATTATAATACTTGAATGTATCAAAATTAAAAAAACACATAGGATGTGTATTTTGTTTTCAATTTAGTCCTCAAATGTGTCTTCGATTAATTAATTTGGTTATCGAATGTGTATTCTATTAGTCTGTTTGGTCCATGAAATTACTAACCAAAAACACACTCGAGGATATTTTGTAATTGGGATTCATTCAGGGACTATTGTAACATTGTTTTGCACATTTAGGGACCAAAACGACTATTTACTCGTATCCAGATGCTAGTTTTCTGATACATTTCACTTTTAATGTATTGTGTTCATTCTGATTTTGCTTTGTATTGAAAATTTTAGTTAATTTCCTGTCTTACAGTGGCTTTTCGCGCATATTCAAGTTCAACAAACCAAGTCTAGTTTCCAACCTGTTTTATGGACGACATTGGGTAACAATCTGATGCATCTTATCACATCATATGTTCATTTGATTATACAATGACAAATCTAATTTATGAGTTACAGGTATACTTTTGGGTAATTGGAAGCAACCTAGTTCTGCGCGGTTCATGGACATACAAACTATCTGCTCATCTCCGCCACAACTACCTGACAGTGTTCGGTATCACTCTGTTGGAGATGTTCCGGCGTTTCCAATGGGTGTTTTTTAGAGTTGAAAATGAATGGAACAAGATTACTCGATCTGGTGTTCAACTCGCAGAAATTCCAAGAGAGGAGGAGAAATTGCTAGGCTCCAATATTCATGATGTATAGTGAAACTTAGCCAAACCAAAATTTTGCCAATGTCTTTATCCCATCCCTAGGTCTAATTCAATTTTTCAGCTAATGCTTATTCTTCTAATCCCAAAAAGCATTTTTCTTCATGTGTTCCCGGCCTTGCCAACACGAGGGAGTTTTCATGCTTATACATGTATGTTTGAGATTCATATTGTTGATTCCACTGCATGCAAAGATGCTTGGGAAGAGACTCTTTCAAATCATTTGTACTTAACGGCAGTATCAGCAGCTCAATGAAGATGAAGAAGCAAGTATGAAAAGCTGCAACAAGTAGTGCATTAGAACAACGGTGGCCATAGTGGATGGTGCTTTCAATTTTTTTCCCTATCTGTTTGTGGCTCTTTAACTTGGATCACTATTTGTAACAAGGCAACATATGGACTCAGCTTTGTTTTCTGGGTAAAAGAAGTTAAATCAGGATACATACAATTTTTTTAATAAAATCAGTTTAACTAACTTACAGATATATTAATCATGTCATTAAGTTTGATTAATGGATCTTGCTTGGAGACTGTTTGGACAAACAATTTGATCAAATATTTATTGCATAAATGATTATGATATAAGTGCCCATATCTAAGCTATTTTTGTAATGAAAGATGAAATAAAATCAAACTATTCTCAAATCAGCTATTAACTATTTTATAAGTTATTTCGGAGAGTTTTTAGAAATAAGTTGAAAGCAGTTTAGTAATATGTTATTAGTTGTTTTCATAAGTTTTCTAAAATAATCTTATAAATATTTATGTTAATAGATAAACTTAAATAAATTAATTCAAACATAATCAAAATGCTATAAAGGACCCTAAAAATGTTTGTCTCGTAAAAAAAACATAGGAATGAAGTTAATAGTTATTAAATGATTATTTTAATAATATTTTATTGAGAAGTTTTTCTTAGAATGTTCAAAAGACGTTCATTTATGTATTATTCATTTGTTTTAGTGGGGTATCTTCAAAATTCGAATAAGAAAAAAAAGCAAGGGAAAGATAAATATAGAGTATAGTGTTACACTCTCAAATTTGATATTCAAATAACACAATGACACCTAAATTTGATAGGTACAAACCGAGTATGGTTGTTTTTGGTAAATAAATAGAGACAAGATGACTAATTTTTAATAGAGTGATACTTAAGCTTAAGACATATTATCGATTATGATAGTCCATACCTACACTTGCTTATGGTCTAACTTGAATTCTGCGTTGGCTAGTTGTAGATCACAAACTCGTTGAATAGCATTTAGCAAGCCTAAAACTCCTCTTCTTCCATCATCTAAAGAAGGTACAATCACATGATTTTAACAAGCCCATAACAACTTTTATCATCCTTTATACACATGTCAATGCCGTCACAAAGAAGAGAAAGATTCATTAAGATTACACAAATCTTTCACAACTAGTCTACATTAAAAATATAGAGGTTCTCTCAACTTAGAAGGTTCTAGTTAAATCACACTTCCTCAAACTTTGATGTATTTAATTTTCCACAAACTCCATCAAGTAACGACCGACAAAGATCTTCGATTATCGTGAAATACTTAATATTTTCTCTAATGTTAAATATAAACAAAAATAAAATTAGAAAATGTTGATATATTTGATCCAAAATTATTGTATTGACATTCTATCATCTTATTTTTGTTAATATTTGAGACTAAATGAAGTAAAATAGAAGAAATTTCTATAATTACATAAAACTACAGTTAGCCATCCAAAAATACTTCTATAACAAAACACCAATAAGTTCAAGTTCCATCATATGACAAATTCATTTGAAATCTCTTTCACTTTATAATACCAAAAAGACTTATTTGAATGTAAACATTTGAACACACAAAAATATATAATGATTAATTTGTTCAAAATTAAACATTATTAATTTTTTTCATCTTTTGAAATGTTATGCATCTCTAAATAGTGATTGTGATCATGGAAGACTTGAATCTTCCACAAGATACTTGAATCTCCAATAATTCACACAAAAAATGGTAGGTACTCACTCATATATATAAAGCATTTTCAAATTACAGTTGAAAAGTTTAGTGCTCATCATAATGTTGAATCCAAGCTATGCAACCACCATCCTCTTCACCTCTCTTCGCACTTCCTCTACAACAACCTTCCTCCTTCTCTACCCTTACACAACCTTCTTCGCTCGTTGCCACCGCAAAAAACTCCACAAACTCCCAACCTTCAACGACGCCGTTTCATCTTTCAACCACATGCTCCACCTCCGCCATCCACCACCCATTCAAGAATTCAACAAACTCCTATCAACAATCGCCAAACTCAAACGCTACAACGCCGTCGTTTCGCTTTATTCCATGTTGGAGTTTAAGGGAACCGTGAAACCCTCACTTATCACCATGAGTATATTGATTAATGGTTTTTCTCAATTGGGTCATATGGGTTTTGCTTTTTCAATTGTTGGAAAAATTATCAAGAGGGGTTTTGATTTAGATGTGAAAACACTCACTGCCCTTATGAAAGGTTTGTGCTTGAAAGGTAGGGTTTTGGATGCACTTTACTTGCTTGATGATTCTGTTTCTAGAGGGTTTAGATTTGATGAGGTTTGTTATGGGACAATTATTAATGGGTTGTGTAAAACTGGTAGAACAAGAGTTGCTATTGAGTTGTTTCCTAAGATGAAGACTCTTAGGGTTTACCCTAATTTGATTATGTATAATACTGTTATTGATGGTCTTTGTAAACAAGGAGATGTAGATGAGGCTTGTGGTTTGTGTTCTGAAATGGTTGCTAATGGTATTGGTCTTGATGTTTATAGTTACAATTCTCTTATTCATGGTTTTTGTTCTGTTGGTCGGTTTGGATCCGCGGCTAAGTTGCTCGATGAAATGGTGGTGAGAGGGAATGTTTATCCTGATGTCTATACCTTTAATATATTGATTGATGGATTGTGTAAACTAGGAATGGTTACTGAAGCTCACAATGTGGTTGCGGTGATGATTAAAAGAGGTCTAGAGCTTGATGTTGTTAGTTACAATGCTTTGATGAATGGTTATTGTTTGTGTAGTAATATGAATGAAGCTGAACAATTGTTTGATAAGATGGTTGAGAGAGGTCATTTGCCTAATGTTATCAGCTATTGTACTTTGATTAATGGATATTGCAAGGTTAAGATGATGGATGAAGCCATGATGCTATTAACAGAAATGCATAAGAAGAATTTAGTTCCTGATACTGTAACTTATAATTGTCTTCTTGATGGTTTATCGAAATCGGGAAGAACATTGTACGAGCAGGACTTGGTTGAGGCCATGCGTGCCAGCGGTGAACCCCCTGATTTAATCACTTACAATACATTGTTAGATCATTATCTCAAACATGAGGACCTTGACAAGGCACTTGCATTGTTTCGGCACATTATTGAAATCGGGTTCTCTCCAAACATACGCACGTACAATATACTTCTTGATGGTCTTTGCAAAAGTGGAAGACTGAAGTCTGCAAAAACGATTTTTCAGCTTCTGTCTGCCAAAGACTGTCAACCCAATAGTCGAACATATAACATTATGATCAATGGGCTTTGTAAAGAGGGTTTATTAGATGAAGCAGAGGCCTTACTTTATAAAATGGTAGACAATAATTGTCTTCCCAACTATATAACTTTTGATACTATTGTTCGTGCGGTTTTGGTGAAATAGTTTTATTTGTTGAGGCAAAGAAACTTCTTCAAAGAATGGTTCCTGGGAGGTTTTTGGAAAAATTACATGACAATTGACATGGTTAGAATTTTTTTCCTGTTCAAGTTTTTTGAAACTATGAATGATTAGCAGATGTGTGTTTCTTTCATCAAAGAAGTCAGATAATCAGTAACCTGCTTCTTCTTGAAGAATTTTTGATTAATTATGTCTTAACTTTCATTTTGTTCCTATGTTAGTGATCATGGGTTAGTACTCTTGATAAATCTTTTTATCATGAAACAAATGAAGTAGAAACTGACATGATTGTCCTGCCTACCTTTTGTAACCAACACTTCTCTCTCTCTCTCTCTTGGTTCCTATGTCTTTTCTTAAATCTTGTGCTGTATGTTTGCAACTAGAAAAAAGTTAAAATTCAAATATCTTATATTTAACTCAATCAGTTAGAGCTAGCTTAATGATTTGAGTAGCAATGGTTCTTCCAAGAACCTATTTTGAAGTGATTTTTTTTTGTTAAAATCCTTTTGGAAAATTAAACCAACAGAAGTATACAAAATGGGATGAGTGTGTATAAGAGAAGATTTTGCTCTGTTGGACTAAAATATGGGTTCAGATCCTCTTAACGGGGCTTTTGTACTACAACAATCTGTATATGGTGTTTCTCCCTCTATTTTTTTTTTCATTAATTGGAATAATTTGCTCACTTGTTATTCCATTCCCAACAAACAGGTTTAGAAATTCCAATGGTGGATCTTCACATTTTCTCCTTGATTTTTTAAATCAGGTATGCTGTACCATTCAAAACTATGATAAATGTTGATGAACTATGAACCAAGAGTTTACTGGTCAATATATTCTGTGTATTTCTCATGAAAAGACATTTATGTTTTGTGTATCTAACTAGTTCATTTTGCTCCTTTTGATTCTAATGAAATTCATTTTGATGATATTCATTTCAAACCAGTAATGAAATTCTTGGCAATGTTGGTTGGGATGGTTGCCACCTTAAATACCCAGAAGAGAAACTTGAATCTCTCACTTCCCCCCAGTTTCAAAATTCACTCACACTTTGCGGCATTTCTAGGGATGTCAATGGGGTAGGGCATGTTAGTATTCCCCCACTCTCCGTTCTCATATTGCACCCCGTCCCTGATACCCTCCTCAGGGAGTTTTTCTCCCCTGCCGCAGCCGCTACAGGTCCGTGTGAGGATCCAGTCAGCATAAAAAAAGTAATAATTATACACACAAAAAATTAGTGCAACTCAACAAAACACTGCCAATTATTCATTGTTGCTGTACCATATATCTGCAACGCAGTAGAAGTATTTTCAAATGCCTTACTAAGGACCATAAATGCGAAATCAGCACAATGGGAAAAATGAAAGAGAAGTGTGTTAAAAGAGAATAAATGGGAAGTCAACACTATGATGATTGTATCTCAAAATCACAATACTTAACCAATATGTCATAAAGCCGTGACTCGGGATTGAAATAAAAAGAAAGTTGCATCAATAATTTGCAAAAACAGTAGAAACATTTTTAAATGCCTTACTCAGAAACATAAATGGGAAATCAGCAAAATGGGAAAAATGAAATTCAAGGTTTAGAGTAGTTATTGCCAAGGGCAACTAGCTTTACCAACCAGTGGAAATTTCCGCAAGTTCTTTGAAGATGAGGGAAAGCAACAGGTCTGCGATCAAATAACTGCTCACTTGGGAAGATAAATAGGATGCGAACGTGACGGCGTTGAAGAGGACACAAGCAGATACGTGACTGAGCAGGACCCAAAAACGAGCATAGACACAATGAAGCAGCAGCGCAGTGGGTCTATTAGGGTTCAACTCTACTTGGATTGGATGTTCTCAGAGAAATATGATGCAACCTTTTGTCTTTTCCATTCTCACGGTAATTACTAATTTCTAAATTCTCACGGTCAGTGAGTTGTTTTTTGTTTAATTTTTAAAAAACCACAACAAAAAGGCACCTTTATAATACTTCTATACAATTATATGAGAGTATTCCAATAATCTTCTTGAGGATGAGACCTCGCGTTGAAAAAAACCTTGCCTGTGGGGCTCTAAATGGAGCAGTTCCCGCGTAGATTTACACGTGCAAATTGACATCCCTAGAGTCTCGTGCACCTTTTTTTGCATAGATTCCCCCATTTGTGTATTTATATTGGACCATTTCAGGGTTAACGTTATTGTCTTTTGAAGCCTGGGGTTGTGTATTCTGCTGTTTGAGACTGCAACATGGAAGCAAACTTTGAAGTTGCGCCTTCTTTGTCAAGCATCTCAAAGGACATTCCTTCATCCAAGGTATGATTTTTTGCTGATTTGATCATTTGTCATCACTGAATTTCTTCAGATCAATTAATGGCTCTGCTTGAAATTTAATGATATTGGATTTTGGTTGTGGCTTGTGGGGGTTCAGTTCTTTGATTCCTTTTTCTGATGTCTCCTAGATCCTTTCCCTCTTCCATCTGCTGAATTTATTGAAATAGATAGATTTTGGATATTCAAATTTATATTTTAGATCATAAATCAGTTCCTTTTTGTTATATATATGGAATGAAATTTTAATTGTGTGAATTCAATGCTGAAATCCATCCATCAATTATGTTGATTCTTTGATATGTTTGCTAACCTCGTTATCTCATTAGCTGGCGTTTCGTGGGCTTGGGTTCGTACTCCTTGTTTGTAATATAATTTAGACTTGTACAAGTATTTTTATCAATCAATCTGAGCTCTTCTTGCTGAAGAAAGGAATTGATTTATGTTTGGGTTGGGTTGGGTGGATATGTTACTGGATGACAGATAGCGTTTTGCAATATACTAACTAGGAATCACGATTTTGTGTTTGACGGTCTTTCTGGTTTTACTGTTAAAATTGTTGCTTTCTTTATACTGTTACTGATATTTTGTTTTAGGGTTAGTTGTGGGGTTGGATCTCAATGAGGGTGCTCAACTCTTGAGCTGACCCCATTGCTAGCTTCCTACTGAAGAAGTGAACAATTCCTTTCCTTTCTTTTCCCAAAGAATGTTGGTGTTTTTGTGGGCTCTTAGGTTTCTTACTTGGTCTTGGAGCTTTTAAGTGTTTCTCTTAAATTTTAAACTCTTCTCTTTTCTCAATCTTGTCTCCTGATCTTAAATGTTATTCGGGTTTTACTTAGAGGAGGGGGAATGTCTCTCGTCCCTCTCCTACCGGTTGGAACATCCTGTGGTAAGCATTACACTTAGCAAAGTAAACTATGCTGCTCTAGGGTGCCACCCTGTAGTGTACTTCATGCTCCCTGGGCAAGGACTTGGGCACTGTGTTTGGAGACGCGTAAGATGATGTTGAACAAGTCTTGGGCTTGAATTTTCTCTGATCAAAAGGGTAGGTGAGCATAATTGTGATCAGAGAATCCTTGGATGGTTACTCTTCCCTAAGCAGGGCCTGAAGCCCAACTGCAAGGGTTGTGGAGTTACCGTCAAAAAGTGTCGGCCTAGTCACTCCTGCAAAATCAGCTCGTAAGGCAAGAGATGACTCTCCACACTCCTCCCTCACACACCCAAGATTGAACACCTTGAGTGTGACCCGAGTGGCCTGATAGTAGGTGCACAACATTGAGGGACCGCTACTATTTTTTGAGTCTCGTGAGAAACCAATAAGATGTTACCTTTTTGATAGATGGGGTGCTCCAACCAAAACTTAAGACAAAGGAAGGACTGCGGTGGCATGCTTTATGGGGTCCTCTGTGACTTGTCGTATGATGGTAAAACCTATTGTAAAAAATTGAGCAATATCGGAAAGAGAAACTTGGAATGAAAAAGCTGATTAATTTTGTATCTTCAAATCGTTTATGTTTGTTTGTTAGAGATTTTATGGGTATCTGCTTCATCATCACTTAATTGTCAGTTTATATAATTTATTTATGAATTTCCTCAACTCCTTTTTGGTGGAAAATAAAATAGAGATAGACGATCCATTCTAAAATCACTTGTATTTAATCTCTGAGGATAGCCGGAACATGCTGTAAGTTGAGGCTGTGTAATTTCTGGTTGTAGGGTAAATCTAAGATGGAAATGGGAGCTACATCATCTGTGGTATGGCTGAGGAAATTGTTCCTAAAAATGTGAGTATTTAATTGTTTCTTTCCGTTTATTCTTTTTGTTTTACCATCACCGACATAGTTTTTGGTTGTAGTATTAATTTATGATGGGAATGGGGAAGTCATCTGAGCAAAAACCTCCAGCAATGGAAATTGCTGTTCCAAGAGTGAGTTTTTAATTATTTCTTTGTGAAGTATGTCTCTGAGTAATTTATTTTTAAGTTGAATGGCTTTAAATGCTTGCAACATATCAGACCTTGTATGGTCATGGTTTAGCATTTGTTTCTATTTTCTTCAGTAGTGAAGCCCTTAAGCAGAAGGTTAATTTGCCACTAAGTAATAAAGGATGTCAGATATATACTAAAACATCATATTCTCTATTTGTAGGTTGGACATTTTAGAGCAAGGAGGAGGACATCGGTGTTCTATTGTTTAAACCTTTCTAGACTTTTGGATGGTTTATCCTTGGTTTTCAACTTTTCAAGGCATTGATAACTGTAATTAACTTTTAAGCTTTAGAAAAATGCATTATATGTGTCTTCTTTTGTGGTACTAGTGTTTTTTTCTTTAATATATTTGTTCATTAAAATTTACATTGTTTGACTATATTATAATTTAAAATTATTATAAAAATATCTAAGTTAATAGAATAAAATGATAAAATATTTACAAATATGAGAATACTTACAAATATAACAAAATAGATATCCTTGAATATTCATGTTTATAAAATTATACTGTATATAATGTCAAAATTATTGATTAAAATTATACTTGATTGAAATTAATTTATCAATTTAAAGAACAGAACACATTAAAAAAATGAAAAACAATCGTCATATTGAGACGATGAAATAAAAAAAAATGTATAAAAATAATTTATTTAAATGAAAAAATAAAATAATTATAACGGTAGTTTTGAAGAAAAATTAGTTTTAAGCCACTTTTTTAAATAAAAAATAATAACAATCAAATGAAAAATAAAAACCAAGCAGAGAATAAAAAACTAGAGGCAGCCACGTACTCTAACTAACGTTTTTTTTTCAAGGGTTACTCTAACTAATGTTAGCAACTAGGGCATCAAAGTATAAAATAATTTTAAAATAATCCCAAATTGTTGGCAAATTTCATAATTAAAACCAAATTGGTCATATATTTTTTATCCATCAGTGCATATGCTACCATTTTATTTATAAATGATTAAAATTTTGATTCACAATTAGCAGATTAAAGTTTAATAGCTAATAAAGTGTATCAAAACAAGATACCTAAAGATTTGGTTTTCATGCCCAACAAAGTTAAGGATACGAATATCAATTCTCAACCTTACCTAACACTTACACAGTCAGATAATCTTTGCCTAACAATTCAATAGAGAAAGAAGACATCCCACTAACATGATCTAAAGAAACTATTCGCAGAGAGATTATTTTGTATTTGCACATGCTCATGCATTTATTATGTAAAAGCAATTTGTATTGCAACTTTCTAGGACTTACCAATATTTTTTAAATCTAACCCTCTTGTTTGCAAAATTAATAATTTTTAGTAATTTAATATTTGGTTGAAAAATAACCAAAGTTTAATCAATGATCGTCATAATTAGAGTTTGAATTTCTAAATTAATTTATTAATTACTTAAATTCAATTATTTTAAAAATTATTTACTAAATTGCTATGCCATATCGATTTTTTTAAGGTCCAATTTTTCATAAATCAAAAGAGCATGTAATATTGGGATATTAATAATTTTTCATTTATAATGTATAACTAAAGTGATCACAATTTTAAAGAAAAATTGAGATCAAAACAAAAATCATAGAGTTTCAGCTTAAATTAAAATATATTTTAACATTATGTTGATGCTAAGTTATAACAACCAAGATAAAAAGAGATCACGAGGCTTATAAGAGACATTGTTTTTTCTTTCAAAATACAAAAACTAAATGTTGTCAAAAACAGTATTTAATCTATAAAAATTGTGCCAAAGGTGTATAATAAATGAATTTTAATGAGGTAACACTAAGTAGTTGATATCTTTTGTCCTAAGTTGATAAGTGGATGTTACAACAATTAAATTCATCCATATTAAATTTTTATACATTTATTCCATAT
>JBBPBR010000006.1:46819901-46838405 GCA_037974775.1 Cicer pinnatifidum
ATAATAATAATAATAATAATAATAATAATAATAATAATAATAATAATAATAATAATAATGGGTCGCTACATTAGTATTAAAAAAGAGGTCATGAATTTATATATGCTGCTAATATTTCCCCATCCATTAACCCGTAATATATTTGTTAAATACCTAACTAGTTTATAAAAACAATTATAACATATTTACTAATTTATTGAACAAATGGGTCATGAAGTAATATTTTAGTTGAGTGTCTCACATAATAATATTTATTAACTCTTCCACAATTTTAGGAGGCTTTAAGGTGGAAAGGTTATTGTCGGTGAGTATACCAGACTAAGAACTCTAGAAGAAATCTTTCTAGAGAAAGTGCTACATAGGAGAACAACGCCTTCGTATTCGTATAGCCTATGGAAAGATAATTAAATCTGAAATGTAGACTCAACTTTTCAACCGAAAATTAACAATTAAATTTAACCGGATTCCAAAGAAAATATAATATTATGAAATTACAAAGAAAATTAACAATTATTTGCATACAAAATTGAAACAAATAAAATCAGAAATTCAAAACAGTTTTATGTCCTTATCGATAAACACAAGCACAAGAATTTCAAAACAGTTTTACGTCATTATCTGTCGACATAAGCACCACCAATTATCGTCATTTTTATGTCACCATGGTAGATATAAAGAGTACCAACAATAGCCATTATTGTTCTAATAGAGATAAGAATAGCTTAACTTATTTAATAAAAAATCATTTTATATATATTTTATTATTTATTAATATTATTTTTTATTATTATATTAATATATTATTTTCTATTTTAAATTATATTAATTAGACAATTATTCATTAATCATTTTATATTAAGTCGTTTATATTTATTTAAGAGATAATATTAGGTGTTTCAAAAAAAAAATCTATTATTTAAAATTAAAAATTATTTTGTAAATTTTATTGAATGTTTATTTCAAATTTTGTATAAATTATTTTATTAATTCTTTTTTTAAATATATAAATGTATATTGATATTGATATTGATGTATACCACCGATAGATACTAACACTATCAACTACCATCTTTGACCATCGTTCATTCACCTCTACAACCATTGTCAATTATACTCCAATTACTACTATATTAATTATTTTCAACAACTACAACTAAAATTATTATAATTAAATAAATATTAATTATACAATATTTAATATACTTTTATTTTTATTGTTTTATATTTCATAGTTTCATGTATCAGCATTTCTTTATTTTTGATAAATTCATACATAAATTGATTCAATTCAAATAAAATTAAAAACTAAAATTTGAATATTGAAAACTCAACTAAAACTCAAACTGGTTTTAATTTTTTTAAATTTTATCCCTTCTGCATATTGTTTGAGATCAAATTCAAAGGATGCGCAGGGGCAGGGCAGTTATATGACAGACCATAGTTAAACCAACCTTTGAAATGTGAGAGAAAACTGTTATTTTAAAAGCAATTGATACAAACGTAGCTTTAGTTGAAGGTACCCCAAAAGGAAATTAAAATCAGATACTGCAATACTGGATAAAAATCATCCAACATCTCTAGCAATACTTAGATATAAATAATTCAATATCTCTAGCAATACATCGATCAAAATTATCCAATGGCTCTAAAAAAAAGTTAAACTCAACACATAGCAAAAGATACTTGTCATATCATCTACTGCTTAATTTCGGTTTTCTTTTTCTGCCACAAACGATCAAGTCCACTGTCAGCATCTCCCTGTAAATAAAAAAGACAGAACATTAAATCATGACCTAAGAAATGCAATTCATAAAAACTAAATCATCAAGGAGCATCAATAGAACATCAAAGTATGTTCAAGGGCTGACAAGAATCACAATACAATATTGCACAAAAAGTCTGTTCACCAGGGATATAAAGTTTAAATATAGTGTTAGATCCCTACTTATAATTTCGTTTCAACCCTACACTATTAATTAAAGAAGTAATGATTTTCAGATGCTACTTGCTAGTGTTTTTTCTTACAAAAGTTGATAATGTTTGTTACTTTCAATTAAAGCCTTTTTTTACTTTGAGATACTCTTCTTGGGAATGTTAATTATAAACATCATCATCTAGTATAGTTGTATACATCAGTTCAAGTTTACACGAAATGTAATTGCTATCAATTTCATCCGCCATTTTATTCTTCTGTTCAGTATTGACCAAGAAATTGCATAATTTGAATAGAAACCAACGGAATAATTTGAAAATTTTATAAAGGAAATACCCGTCTATCTATCTCCAAATATGAAAAATAAGCTAAACTAGTATGCAAAATACTAAATAAAGTACTGGAAGTCCCAGAGAGAGAACTAAAGGGCAATTATGAAGAAAAAACAAAATTCTCCCACGAAAGTCCCCAGCCAAAACAATGTTTTTATAAATAAAAAAAAAAAAAAAGAGGAAAAACACCAATAGAAGAAACAGAATCAACCCTTTTACTTACAAGCTAATTGAAATTCTGTTCAGAGATAACAATGACAATCAAAGAGACAATAATACATAATTATACAAAAATCAATCCTATACAAATTGCAGAATCCGATTTAAATCCACATGATTGGTATTTAATAAATATAACACAACAAATTAACAATCAAATCCACATAATTGAATAAATCGAAGCATATAAACAAAACCGTAAGTAATTAACTCTCCTAAACCCTAAACCAACAAAAATAAATTAATAATAATGAAATACAAAATAGAGTAGCAATTAAAGACCTGTGCGCGAGTATAGCCACAGAGGGCGAAAGTGGTGAAGTGACCATTGTAGACACCGGATTCGTCCAAATGACCAATGTTGATTTGAACGGAAGCGTGATCCTTCGCAGTTATCAATCTGTTTGTAGCAGAACTGAACCAAATCCACAAAAAAAAAAATCAAATTCCATAATCAAAAGCACGAACAGTTTCAAAATCCATAAACAATTCAACAAATAATAACAACAACAAAAACGAGATTATCAAAGTGTATACATACCACTTCCTGGGAATGTAGAGCTCAGTGATTTGTCCGTCTTCGTTCTGCATCTTTTAGGGTTTGTTATGAATCGATTTCTCTAAAAATTCTACAAAAAAACTTAATTGAAATATAGCAAACTAGATATCAAAAACGTATTTTTGTTGTTAATACGCGAAAAAAGCAAACAAGCCTATATAAATCAAATTCCATAAACCCTAGTATCATTATTGTTATGGGCCGGTTTTTTTTCCAAATAATGGCTCAAGTATTATGGGCTAATATGATTTGGCCCAATTAAACTATTTTTTTAAGCTATAATGATGTGACAATTATACTATATATTTTTTATCACAAAAAAAAAAAACTATTTTTATGATAAATTACAATCAATAAACTTTTATGGTAAAAATATAATTAACGTAAAGTTTAATCATGTTTGAATATATTGATGCATAATAATATCATCCAAAACAATATAGAGTGAGACATGATAATTTTATGTTTAAAAATTTATTTACTTTTTATTATGATAATAAAATTTTGCATCTTAAAAAACAATCAAGTAATCAAATAAATGATAGATATATAGTTTTATTTTCTTG
This sequence comes from Cicer pinnatifidum, assembly GCA_037974775.1. Lineage (NCBI taxonomy): Eukaryota > Viridiplantae > Streptophyta > Magnoliopsida > Fabales > Fabaceae > Cicer > Cicer pinnatifidum. Next base: position 46,823,511 of record JBBPBR010000006.1, read on the forward strand.
ATTGAATAGGATTCACCAGACTTAAATTTCATATAATATAGATTCAATACATATACATATATTCATGCAGTTTACACAATTACACTATAATCTATACAATCGTTAAATAAAAAAATAAAAAAAAAAGTTGAATTTAATCTTAATTACTCTTTAAATTATTGATGGTAGTTTAAGTGTATAGAAATACAATTGTATAATATTTTGTTTAACTTTTTTTTTCTTTCTAAAACAGAGATGACATTTTAATCTAAAATTTATGTCTAATTTATATCTTTTCTAAAATAGAGATGATACAAAATTTGTTAGTAAAAAATAACAAAACTCAATCTAAAATGAGTAACTCACCTATAAATAATTTTTATTATTAGTGAATAAGTTAATGTAAACAAAATCTTGGAAAATGTTTGAGTTGGAAAAAAAAGTAAAATTAGTTTTGTTATGTTATGTTGATACTTTTCTCCGCTATGAAAAAATGGGGTGAAAATATAAATTAAATATATAATATAATAGTAAGATTTGTGTGTAGTTTGGTTGGTGCATGGTTAGGTGTCACATTGTAAGAATTCCTACTCCTACTCATCATGGTTATTTTAAGGTTAACACCAACTCTCTGAAGACAGAGGATCACATGTGCCTACATACTCGTTCTCTCCTTATTACTACTGTTACATCCCCATCCACTATTGTATTCTAAACAAAACTAGCATTTACTCAACTCACTTTTGCTATCTTATATTATACCAAATATCCTTTTCATCCACATGCATATTTACCCTTTTACCACTTTTTCATGAGAACTTTTTGAGGTGTTTCCATAATTTGAACTTGGTAATGGTTGTTGTTAGTTAGTTTCATCTCTCTCTCTCTCTCATGATTTTTCAATCATCGTCATCATTATTTTTTTGTGGACAAAATCTCCGTTTTCTATTTGGGGTTTGCATTTACATTTTCTAAGATGTTATTTTTATGTTTTTTTATAATGGTGTGTGTACTTTCTTTCTTACCTTTGATAGTGAATCTTAGTGATCATGGGAGGAAATGTGAGTGATTAAATGACAAAAACAATTAATGCTGAAGAAAATCAGACATTATAATTTAATTTGCTTTTTATATTTGTCTCATTTCAATGCCATCTATTTTCTTCTTATTGTAAAGTATTCATAATTGAGCTAAATTAATTTGGTTTCAGCTACCAAAATCCAATGATATTGTGACCTTAAAAGTCTTGTTTCTTGTCAATTGAAGAGGAAAGAGAGTTTTGGTTCAGTTATTCCCAGGTTAATTAATTTCTGCTTCTATTTAAACACTCTTTTGAAGCTTGGAATTCTTTTTTTTTTTTTTTTGAGGGAAGAAGCTTGAAATTCTTGTTCTGCAATAGCATTGTATTAGCCTTAACGTATCTACTCTGTTTGTTACAGTGCACTCACTCATCTTTCTATCTTGAATATGGTTGGCTTTGGCAAGAAGTTGAGAGAATCACAGATTCAAGAATGGAATGGGTAAAATATTTTATTGTATATTTGTATTACATGACTATTCGGTTCATTTTTCTTCTATCATTTATTTGCTTTCTTTTTTAATGTTCATTTAGAATTTGAATTTCATAATTTTATACTTGACTTTCAAATGACACTATGCCTTTTTAATAGTACTTTTCAATTTAATTTAATGCTATTCTCTCTTTCAATTTATTTTTTCTGGCATAGATGAACAATATTGTTGAAATATTGATTTGTGAATGTTCTGAAATTCATGCTTTTCTCTTTTGAAACTTGTTCCAAAGTCAGAAATGTTTTGTTTTAATTTAGGTAACACATACTTTAACTCTTTTTTTCAGATACTACATTAACTATAAGTTTATGAAGAAGAAAGTCAAGAGATATACAGAACAAATTGAGGTTGGAGCTCAAAATCGCCATAATGTACTCAGGGATTTTTCATTGCTGCTAGACAATCAGGTGAATACACCTAGATTTACATACTCCATTTGTATAATATTTGAAATTTGAATTCATATATGCTCTCTCCTAATATTAATTCCCTTAATTTCTCAATTTTCTATGTGTAGAAATTGTACTTTAGGATACTTATTCTACAAGAATGTGAGATAGGAGCCAGAGAGCATGTGTGCTAACAAAATCTGACGCAAAATTTTAAAGAATTTGTGCTTAAATGTTTTATCAACCCTATTTTATATAAGCCAATATATTTTAAGTCTTCTTTCCTTGTTCTTGAGTTTCAGATAGAAAAAGTTGTTTTATTTCTGCTGGAACGACAAGGAGTACTTGCAGAAAGGCTGTCTCATATTGGACAAGATCACCAAAATCTTCTACAGCAGCAGCCAGATTGTTCAAAGATATCTGAGCTCCAAGAATCTTATAGAGAAGTTGGAAGAGATCTGTTAAGGCTTCTTAATTTTGTGGAAATGAATGCTACTGGTTTGAGAAAGATTTTGAAGAAGTTTGATAAGCGGTTCAGCTATAAATTCACAGACTATTATGTCAAGACTCGTGCAAATCATCCTTATTCTCAGCTAAGACAGGTTCTAAGGCATGTGGTAATTTTTCTAAACCTTGACACCACATTTAAAAAAAAATAGTCAAGCCATTTGAAGCTCATATATTATGTATATCCTACTTAACGTTACAAAATGTAAGGTAGTATATTTTGTTTTAGCTTCCTATTATGTTCACTTAATCACTTTGTTTGTTTGAAGAAATATCATATGATAGTTTCTTTGCAGGGAATAGGTGCAGTTGTGGGAGTCTTGTCTCATAATCTTGCAGACCTTCATGATTTACAGAAGTGTCAAGGAAGCTACATTTCTATATATGATCAACCTTCTTATGCTCATCAAGTTAGTTTTTGATCCATTGCTTACATGATAGTTTAGAATGTTTTCTTAAGGACATTGAAGTGTTTAATAGATTTGATGGATTAATAATAGTTCAGGGAATATTATTATACTTTTATACTTCAAATTTCAAGGGCCAACTAGGAGAAAGAGCGATAGTTTTAGGTCTAAATGGAAGGTTGACTCATTAAACATAATATAATGAATGTGAACCTAATTAATCATATATTTTGTAGGCATAATTGCGGCTTAGCTTTTACTTTTTGAAGTTATGGTTTATCATAAGTAACATGTAAGGTATTGTTCCAACACTTGATGAGAATCTGCTTCTGACTTGTCTGAAGGATCCTATTCTTGGTTCAATCAAAGTAGCAGCAGATAGATTATCCAACTCAACAAATTTCCTTCAGTTTTTGGGAAGACATGCATTTATCATGCAAGAGGAGCCACCATCTCCATCTGCAGAAAACACTTTTGATGAAAGTTATCATTTTATGTCACTTCTTTTGAACTTGGCAAGCACATTTTTGTACATGGTCAATACTTACATCATTGTACCTACGGCAGACAACTACTCATTGAGCCTTGGAGCTGCTGCAAGTGTGTGTGGTGTGGTCATTGGTTCAATGGCGGTTGCACAGGTGTTTGCTTCTGTTTATTTCAGTGCATGGTCGAACCGATCGTATCTAAGACCACTCGTATTCAGTAGCATTGTTCTTATAATTGGAAACACCATGTATGCATTGGCCTATGATCTCAACTCAGTAGCTGTTCTTCTGATGGGTCGCCTTTTCTGTGGGTAAGTAAACTTACACTTACCACTCTGAAAGTTTATAGGTTATCGCTGTAATTTTTAAGTAAATCTGAAATCATTTGATATGTTGTTGAAATGCATTAAGATTAACTTCTTAAGTGCTTTCTTGATACTTCTCAATGACACATAAAATGATTTTAGATTTAAGTAAAAATTTACATAAATTATTTTAAATGATATGAACTTTCAATCCAACAACCAAATTTGTAAAATATGTACCCAATCATTGTTTTGGAAGGGAATTGCCAATTTTGTTAACTTGAATTCATTGATGTGGTCAATGAATCGCGGTATTTCAGGTTAGGCTCTGCAAGGGCTGTTAATAGGCGTTATATCAGTGACTGTGTACCGATGAAACTTCGGATGCAGGCATCAGCAGGTTTTGTTAGTGCAAGTGCTCTTGGAATGGCTTGTGGTCCAGCTATTGCTTGTTTGTTGCAGACTGATTTTAGGATTTACAAGCTCACCATGAACCAAAACACACTACCTGGCTGGGTAATGGCTCTGGCGTGGATTGTTTATCTACTTTGGTTATCGATTTGTTTCAAGGAACCAGGAAATCTTGTGGCTTATCAAAGAGAAACTGGTAAATCAGCAAGGCTCCTTGTACTCATTGTGTTATATGATGTCACTTTTATTTATTGGTCTTTTCACTTTTATGTATTTTGCATTTTGTCTATATGCATAGGACAAGCAGTACATATTGCAGTAGAGAATAGGCGGCATACACAGCCATTACTTATGAATTCAGAAGCAAAGGAGCTAGATGAAGATGGAGAAGAAGATGAAAAAGATGATGCTCTAGAAGTTTCTGATAGAAGTGAAGCTCACAAACCTGTTACTTCTATTGTGCTGGCATATAAGTTGCTTACTCCATCAGTAAAGGTAAGGAACCTGTTATTATATAATGCCATGCCTTTAGTTTGAAATCTTTTCTACATAATTTTCTTGCCTTCTGAACCTGGTTCATTATGAAAAATATGAAGTTGTTGTCATCTCAATTATAATGGTATATCAAGTGTTTTTCAATCTTCTGCGCTAACTATCAATATTCTTATTAGGTTCAATTATTTGTCTATTTTATGCTCAAATATGCAATGGAGATCGTGCTCGCTGAATCTAGCCTCATAACAGAATACTATTTCGTTTGGTCAACCAGCAAAGTAGCAATTTTCCTTGCATGCCTTGGTCTTACTGTCCTTCCTGTGAATATTGTTGTTGGAAACTACATCAGCAACATGTTTGAAGAAAGGTATACCTAGATAAAAATTTAATTTAATTTGTAATACTCATTGTTTCTTATTAATGAGTGAATGAGCCTATTTTATTATAGAGTATACAAACTCATTTTATTTATGCATCGGCTCACGTGAGTTGATGTACAAGTTATACCGGAATTTGTGTCATATATCAATATGATGAGTCTGAATGACCTTTTTATTTTCTCACATTTTAGATCTTTCCTTGATGGTTTTTCATGTACTTGCAGGCAAGTTCTACTGACATCCGAAATCATGGTTTGCATTGGACTACTCTTAAGCTTCCAAATATTAATCCCCTACTCAGTAATTCAATATGTTGGATCAGCCCTTATCACTTTTGTGTCTGCTGAAGTTCTTGAAGGTAATTTATTCTCATAATATCCTAAACTTATACTGTAATAAACAAAAACAGGCATGGATAGAAGGAATGATGACAACTTTGCATCACCATGCAACAAGGCTTATATTTTAATTAACCAAATCCACTTGAAGAATAATTAAGTACTAATGATTGCAGAAAACAGAGTGCATTTAATTGTTACAGGTTGGTTCTTTCTTACTTATTGAGGATATAAGAACAAGGAAACAAGAGGGTAGTTTTAACAGTTAACTTGAACTAAGTTAACTGCTGTGATATTTAAGTAAGTGTATGTTTGGTTCCACTTTTGGAGAAGTCAAAATTGATTCTAGAGGTTTAGAATTGATTTTGACATGTTCAATTGGTTTTGAGCAGAATTGATTTTGCCTCAAGAATTGATTTTAACTAAAGTTAGAAATTAAAGCTTTTGCCTCAAGAATTGAGTTTTAACCTTGAATTTATTAACTAATTCCCTTTCAACTCACTTTTAGCCAAAACAATTTTGTAGAAACAATTCTTTCAAAATTAATTTTTCTTATCGCAGACCCTAAGACACTTTAATGACAAAACTTAGATCCAATTCTTTATTTTCTCTTTTTAATGTTTTCAAGTCATACTTTCTAATAGTATAAACATAACTATTTTAAATTTAACTGAAAATTTTAACAAAGGTGGCATATTATAATCAATGAACTACAGAAACAGCACTTAAGTTTCATCTGTATTGAAATTGTTTCTCATTTTTCTGAAATCTAAAGCAGAAGTTTGCTTCATATGTTATGTTTGCGTGATAAATCCAGGAGTTAACCTTTCACTTCTATCAAAAATTATGTCGTCGAGGCTTTCTCGTGGAACCTTCAATGGAGGATTACTGTCAACAGAAGCCGGAACTCTCGCTCGAGTAATTGCTGATATTACAATAACAATTTCAGGGTATTTTAGTGAAAGTAAACTACTAAATACCACCTTACTCCCTGCATTCCTCATCTGCATCTCATCCATTGTTGCTACCTGCTGCACCTACAACTCTCTCTATTAGTATAATACTAGTTACCACTTCCATAAAAATCAAAATTGTATATATATTAACACTACAAACTTTTAGAAATATTTTACCTGGTTTATAGGAGAATATGTAGCTTTAAGTGGATTTATTGTAGTTGGCTACATGTTTTTGTATGAGAACAATATATTAGGAGTTTGTAGTGGCTGCAATGCAGTTCCTAGTTTCAAGTATTTATCAGTTGGTTTTAGCTCTATAAAGAAACATCAGCCTATTCCATATTGAACTAGATTGCGAGCAATGTTGATGTATATTTTGTTGTCACAAATCAATTTCATAGGAGCTTCAAACTTATCCTTCAAATAAATTTCACCGGCAAGACCTGAAGATAATAAAAGAGACAAAATGAACGTCATGAAACGAAAACATAAAGACAGATTAAAAGTAAACATGGAAATTTCGTGATATATGATCCTAAAGCAGTGCAAAACAATTGACATAACAATGAACAACTCAAAAGACATAAGTGCAATAGATAACTTAGACAACATACCTATTACTGTGGTAAATTTATTGCTCAAACTAAACACAATTGCATAAACAAGAACAAAGTAATAAGTAATAAGCATGCGATCCTGTCAACCAGAGAGAACTGCAAGTGCAAATGAATTCTCCCATAAGTAACAAAAGAGATGTATTACAATTACACTCATTAACAAAAAACAAAGTTTCTAAGTAAATGAAATTCATAGAAACAAAAAAAAAAAAATCATCCAACACAAATTGTCAAACCATTAACAACATTCAACTATACAATTAGCCTATCCCATCATATAAAATATTTCACTTTATCTATAAAAAAAAAAAGTAAATAAATAACAGAAGAGGGACTTACTTTCAACATGTCAAAACCAAGCTTTGATATACATCCATTGCACCTGCCTCGGGGTTTTGATGAAGTGCCACATGTCAATGGACAATGGTTTGTGTATTGATGGACATACTCTTTTTTTTGTAACGATTTTAAAAGAACACATTTTGTTATATGGCGGATGACTAATTTAAAGTTGAAGAGTTATCGACCAAGTTTCTTAATTTCAGCATTTAGAATCTCAAAAAATGATATTCCAACCCATCAAGTAATAATCTATTTTTCTGTGTTTGAGTCTAGAATATATAGGTGAATCTATGACCTACGTAATCGGTTCTAGTACAAATTCTACGGTTGATAACAAAAGGGAAATACACAGCCATAAAAACTTTCTAAGAAGATCTCCACTAGGTTCATTAAATTAGATTTATTAAATAGAATTTAATGTGTCAGAAGCAACTCATTTATTTTTGATGTTTAGCTCTTAAAAAACCATATTGAATTTTCATGCAATACCAACACATGATAGACACTTGGATTTTGACCCCTCACAATTTAACTCAAACTCGTCACTTTTTGTATAAACTTTTCATGTATTTTTTTAATGTGAATCGAATTATTTTTTTTTTAAATTTCTGATATGTATTTAAAATTAAAAAATTTATTTTAAAAATTTTCGACATAGAAAATCCATTCTTTGTTTCCCTATATATACAAGAGCATTTCATAACATTTGTATTTGAAATTTCTAGTATGAATATATCTATCAGATTTTTTCAATACTGAAATTTCTAATACGTTATTTATAAATTGGAAATTTTGAAAATAAATTTATATACAAATTTTTTTGTAATTTATGGGAGTGAATTGAATCAAAAAAAATTTGTTGTGAGTGTATGTCTGAATGACAGGGATAAAATTAAAAAAAATATATAGAATATAAGTAAGACTAAAATAAGGACAATTTCACACGTGTCACCTAAATTTATAAGTAAAGAATTGTATATCGATCTAATTTGAAAGGTTCTAGAGTTGATATGCAACAATTATAGAAGTTAATAGAAAATGAGAAATATGTTTGCTAATACAGAAGACATGAAGACTCACATGTTGTCAAAGACATTTTTAGGACTCATCTTGATTCGATCAAGTTATTGAAATGGTTCTCTAACAAAACTAACAAATACATGATACTATTGTTTGAAGTAGTAGGTGTAACCTCAACAGAGTTAACATATTATGTAGTATTTATTTATTTGGAATATGAGAAGCAAAATAACTTTTGTTGAGCGTTAGAAAAGTTAAAAATTTTATTCTTGAAAGAGAACTTAATTTCAAAAGTGATTTTGATTGATGAAGACCTTGCCACGACGAATGCGTTTGAGGTAGTATTTCCATCATTGATGAATTTGTTAAGTCGCTTTCATGTTAACAAACATGTTGGAGGCAAATGAAAGCAATATGCGTTGAAGGAAAGACAAGAGTTTGGTAACATATTTGTGGAATGAGATTGTTTTTTATTTATTTAAGTATGATGGATTACTAGTGATATTTGCAATACTTTAAGCTACTATATGTTTGTATTATTATCTTTGTTGATTATGTTAAAGATACATGAACAACTCATTTCAAGGAAAATTTTGTTGTGACTTAGACAAATTGTGTTATGGATTTAAGAAACACAACAACCAACAAGTAATAAACTGTGCAAAGTTTTTAATTTAATTTTTTATATTAGTTGTTTATCTTCTTTTTTTCTTCTTTTAATTTTAGGTGTTTTTTATTTGTGTATAGGTTTGAATCAACTCATTGGATGATAAAAAAGGTATGTTGCAAGATAGTAAAGGAGACTTGTGTTGGAGTTGAAACGTTGTGAATATGTTGAAGTCACAATTGGATAATGTTAGAGCGTTGTTTCAGAAAAGCATCAATAGTGTGGCGCACAAACACAATAATTCAATTTTTGAGGAGATTGCTCGAGTTTGTATCCAGGGTAGCTATACAACACATTCTTAAAGAATATTTGAGAGTTAAATTGGTCGGCATTGACAAAACGGCATGTGATTGTGAAATAAGAACAACACATGGATTACTTAGTGCTTGTGACTTATCACATTTTAAGATTAAACGCATTCACATCCCATTGGACACAATTCATATTCATTGGAGGAAACTATCCATAAAGGCTAATCTTGAAGAAAAGCTCGGACCCGAGTTGGACATGTTAATTGGGATGGATGCATTGTGGAAACATTTGCAATCACTAGATGTTATTGGGAAAAGGACATTGATGAGTAAGGTATATGAACTTGCATTTTCATATACAACTTCTATGTGTTTGTCACCTGATAAATTTAAAATCAAATGTGGAGTTAAGAAAAGAAAGAAGTTGAAGGAATATGATGTCTATCACGACCCTTCATATTTTGAGCATGTTGACATAGCTCAAGATTCGACAAATCAATCATCTCAAAAGTCAGACAAACAATCATCTCAAAAAGCCAGAAAAACAACCATATCAACAATCATGAAAGAAACAGTCTATACAATTTTTTTAATCAATTTCCTCCATTTATTCATCAATCCATTGAGGATGTAGTTAATGTTAAGACAAACGAAAATTGTTGTTTTCGAACTATTTCACCGTTGGTTGGACTAAAGAGGCGTGGTCATTAGTCTGTCAACAATTGAACAAGGAAATTACACACATAGATTTGTATTCCTCATTATTCAAGGGACGAGTTCAGAAAATAAGGGATCGTTGCTAATAACTAACTTGGGGAAGCAATAGAATGATATATGGTTGATGATTCCAGAAATGATGTACGTAATAGTTTATACCTATAACGTTATTTTGATTTCGTTGTCAAATACATTGAAGTTGACTTTCTTCCCAATGAGATATTCACATGAAACACTTGTTTCTCATAATCGTCTTATAATCATTGGTTTTGTCAATAATAATCATAATGAGTAATAATAAATAAGTTTGATAGTAAGTATGGAATCAACAAATGCTAAACTACTCAAGAGATCCACCATGTGTTAAAGCATAGTAAACGAGAAACAAGATCATAAATTGAACCATATGGGTATTCATCAAATCATCAGTAATCATATGAAACCTCACTTATAATTAAAAAAAAAACATCAATATAAATTACCCACTAAAGTTGACTCTATTTATTCAATTGTTTGGGTGAAATCATCGTTTTAAGTTTTTTACGGTAATAAATTTCTTTTATTAGTTAAAGAAATATGTGAAAACATTGTTTGGAAAAAATCTATAAACTTTTTATTTTAGTTTTTGTATAATTCATATATTAGAGACTAAAATCAATAAATTATATCATAAACAACCATTATTATTATAAGGAGAAAAATTATTATTTTTTCAAAAATAGAAAATGTTACTAAATATGTTATTAAATTATTTCCCCTCCATTCCCCTGAGTGCATGGCAACTAAACTCAGCAAGGGCTTATTGTAGTTCTAACAAATAGCCTACGAAAAAAAACCATCTACAATAATCAATTTTGTTAATAAGAAGCAAGCAAGGAAGAAAGTAAATTTGTATGAGAAAGGAACTACTAGCATCATTTAAAACTAAATGATGCCGCAAATATGTTGCACGGCTATATGCATACAAAAAGAAATCACCATAAACCATGCTTCAATCTGAATGTCACCATATTCTCATGTACTTAAAACAAATGGAACATAGACATTGTTCTCACAAACTAATCAGAATCAGAACATTGAGGTTTCACATTGCTCAGGAGCAGGTTCTTCGGTTATGTCCTAGTCCACCGCAGGTTCCACAACGCCTTTTCCTTACTATAGGATCTTCAACCTACAAATTGAGAATAAGATGTTATACTATGCATGTGACAGTATGTAAAATGTCAAATTCTTTGTAAGCTAATTATTTCCTGTCACTGAAAAAGCTACAAAATCTTTTCCATTATCATATAACTCACTTTTTCGGGACAAGTTTCCATTGCATGTGGTTCTTCCTCATAAGTATCAAATGAATCCTCACTTGCAGATGATTCATCCTCCATTTCCATTTTAGCTTTAACCTAACATTTCATAAATGTAATATAACTTACTGCATGTTCCAGATATCCTCAAAGATCAAATCCAAGTCTTTATTTGGCATGTTGTGTTGCCATTGATGATTCAAATAAATATTTTAAGAAAAATTTGATAGCCAATAAATAGTAGAGTTTTCAGCAGATATATGCTGGGTTGCATTCTTTATAAGAAGTACTTCAAAGATTAATATGTTCAATATCAAGTAGAGGAGTCTTGACAAATAACAAGAAGCTCTCTAGCACTCTGTTGAATATGCACACTTTTGTTGGTTGAAGTTCAAGTGAAATCCGACATTTTGGAAACAGGTCCCACCAAATCATGTACTTGCGCCGCACTTAAATTTGATAGGACGTACATAAATATCAACCAATAATTCAAAAGAGAGTGATAGATAGTGTGTTTCAAGCATTTCTCTATCAAGTATAGATTGATCATTTTGTTTCACTTAAGAAAAAACTACAAAATCTATTTCCGCAATCATATTGGATATAATTTTTCATGCATTTACTCTACAAATGAAAATATATCCCCTTTTAAGACTTCCCATTTGAAGCCAGAGGCTAAAAAATAATGTATACGTTTCTTATTAACCTTCTATATATAGGGGGTTTCATTATTGAAGAAAGAAAGAAATGCTAAACCATGACTATACAAGATTTGATATGGGAAACACACCATCCTGGTAAAATAAAATGAATAAATAGAAAGAAAGAAATAGAAACACACTTTTTTGGAAGCAGTGTTCATTGCTAGAGTTGTTTCCATGGATGATTCCTCAGATGCAGACAAATTCTCCCCTATTTCCATTTTAGCTTTCCCCTACAACCACAAATTACAGTTTCAATTTTTTAGATATGTAATAACTTACTGCATGTTCCAGCTCTACTCGGAGATCAAATCCAAGTGTTCTTAGAACGGTTCATCAAAGTCTCTTTTCCGCCAAAAAGAAGTTGAGAGAATTGATAAATAAATAAATAAATAATACAAATTGACAATTACATGATGCATGGAGCACAAGATCTTTAACAAACATATAACAGTATTCAAAGATACAAAGTTGATTAGGTTTTTTGTTTCCATCTGATCTTTTTCTGATAATGTATCATTTTCTTTCCAATAGGTTCTACCTTCACACTCTCTCTCTCGAATTCACACCCTCATATTGGTTGAAATTCAAGTGAAATCCACTAATTTTGGAACCAGGGTCTCCCCAAACCATGTAGCCTCCACTTAAATTTGATAAGACCCACAAAAATATCAACCGATGAGTTCGAAACTGTATTCAAAAGAAAGTGATAGATGGTGTGTTGCAAGCATTTCTATATCAAATATCGATTGACCATTTTGTTACACCAAAGAAAAAACTATCAATCATAATGGATATGATTTTTCATATATAAATCTACTCTACAAATTACATTCTCTTTTAAAACTTCCCATTTAAAGCAGAGGCTAAAAAACAATATAAATTTCTTACTAACCTTCTATTTAAGGGGAGTTCAATATTGAAGAAGAAAGAAACAAATGCTAAGCCATGACTATACAAAGTTTGACATGTTGCATACATTCAAAGCCATGCAACTTGAAAAGCAATTATCAAGAGAGGTAGGTTACAAAAAATATATCATTCTGGTAAACAAAAAGAATGAGCAGAAAAAATAATTAAAAACTCACCTTTGTGGAAGTGATTTCCATTCCCGCAGTAGTTTTCATAGAGGAATCTGATGAATCGTCAGTGGCAAAAGATTGATCCTCCATTTTGATTTTAGTTTTCCACTAGAATCACAAATGACATATTTTCAAATTTTAAGAAATACAATAACTTACAAAATGAATAAACAGAAAGAAGGAAATAAATGAATAAAAACAAACTTTTTGAATAGCAGCTTTCATCGCTAGAGTTGTTTTCTCAGAAAAATCAGAGAGGGCGTCAGTTGCAGATGGTTTATCCCCAATTTCCATATTGGTTTGACCCTAAAACCACAAATTACATAGTTTCAAATTTTCAGAAATATAATAACCTACAGCATTCATTCCTTTGTATTAAGTTTGGGACTACTTCGTGTATCAATTGAGATAAAGAACTGAAAACTCACATCATTTAACGGAGATTGATTGGGAGGGGCATCGACAAAGCAAAGCATGTCATCTCTATAACAGAATACATCCCCAGTGTCCAAATTTGTATAACACTGCAACCATAATTCCAAAGTTTAAAACATTCAAACCATAGAAACTGATAGAAGACTTAAAAGCTCCAAGACCAAATAAGAAACTTCCAACACTCTTTTGGAGAAGAAGGGGAGACAGTTTTTAACTTCTTCAACTAAGAAGTTGAGCGCCTTCATCCAAACCCAACCCCACAATTAACACAATTTTAAATATATGATTAATTAATTAATCTTAAATTCATGGTTAATGTAAATTACAAGGGGTAGTAATTTATTAACTATTATTTTAGTTAGACACTTAAATTTACAAAATTTACAAAAGTTAGACACTTTGTTCCTCGAGTCATTTTAGTTTCATTTCTTTTTCTCTCTTTAGTTGCAAAAATATTTATCCTTTATTCTTTAACACTCTTAAATATATGGATAAATACTTTTAAAATCGTGGTCAATCACCTTATATAATTAATTATATATTTAAATTGCGTTAACTATTTAAATTATTGTAAAAATTTGACTAAAATCTGAATGTCAAAATGATATTTTTTAAAAACAAAATATAAATTACAATTTCAACTGTTAAACCCGAACCCGACGTATCATCAAACACAATCACGATCACGATCACTAGTTAAGATAGTGGTTACTTTAGTATACTGCACTAAACTGAAGAAACTGAGTGAGTGAATGAACAAAAAAATAAAAATAAAAACGAGCTTACTTTAGTTTGAGGATGATCCTTCCAGTTGGATGGTAAAGTAAAGTCGGGTAACAGAAAACCTTGTTCCATTGAATTCAAAGGATGATCCTCAAACAAAACTAAGATTCCTAGTAAGCAAAGTCGGTGCCTCAAACAAAATGAAAGAAAACAAAGAGGTTTTATTTATAGCTGAAATCATCTAATTAAATATGGTAAGAACACGTGTCAGGCATTTGGGAGTGCACAGAAAACAATGCGTTCCTTAAGTGATTGGTTTTGTTGTTTTGAATGTGAGGGCAGTGAATGAATTTGAAAGTGAGGTTATTTTTTCTGGGTTTCTGTTCTGAGGTGGCAACCATGCGGAAAGACTAACACTGAGTTTAATGAAACAATTGTTACTGGTTTTCAATTCCGAGGTGGTTGTTGCACTTTGCTTACTTTCATAAACATTAGTATTTATTACTCATTCATTGCACAGCAATTCAGTCATTTGAAAAATAAAAATTAAAAATGAATTATCTTTTTAGTTTTTAAATTTTTAATACATTTTTTTTTAATTGTAATTTTTAAATTAATATTATTTGTATAATATAATATCTTTTATTATATACTTATATATTGATAATGTATAAATATTTAATAATAATAACAATTGAGTAAAAGTAATATTTTCTTTTTTATTAATATATTTTTCTTAATAATAATAAAATAACTCAATTATTATGAAATTTAGAGAACATAATTGAAAACATTTGATTACAGATTAT
>JBBPBR010000006.1:46847063-46885889 GCA_037974775.1 Cicer pinnatifidum
TATCTGCAATAAATATGCATTGATCAGAAAGAAAAAATTTATATTGTGGACAATGGTATAGAACTTAAAATCATAAAATCAATAAATTTCACTACCGTTAGTTATTTTAATCATATCATATTGTTACTTTATCATATTGTATTATATACTACTTTATTGAAATCATATCACATTATTATTTTTAATAAAAAAATTAAAATAAAGAATCTATTAGATTTTAAAAAAAAAAATTAATTTTGTAAAATAATAAAAATATATAAACTAAAATTGAAATTAAACTTAATACTTAAGTACGAAAGAGTTACGACACGACAAAAATCATTTGGAGTGGTCAAATGGCCTATTTTGCAAAGCCACAAAGGAATTATTTGAACATCACCAGTTTGAAGTTGATAAACTCCAATGAGTTTAGGATTTTTGGTTACAAAACAAGTTACCTCATATGTAAGTTTTCTTTTTAGTAAATTCTTACGAGCTTATTTATATAGACTAATTAATAAGATTATCAAATTCTCAATTTTTCTAATAATTTATGGAATTTATAATTCTTCAATAATTTGTCTTTAAAATGTAAAATTTGATAATTTAGTTTATAACTTGATGTAATATATATTTGTTTTAAATTATAAACTTATGTTTTTAATGTCCTTGTAAAACATAATTATTATAGGATGATATGAGTTTGTTGTTTTTCTAAGATTCTCTCTTGATATAGTTATCTATCTAAAATTATTGATGTTTCGTCGTGGAGACAAAATATTAAATTATTATTGTTTTAATAAAATATATTATTTATATATATTATATATTTTTTTTTCTTCGTATTATGTAAAATCTTACGAGTCTATAATTTAGTTTAATTTTAGTTTTATGAATTGAGTGTTGCTTTTGTAAAAGGAGGCATCAATCCTCTTTGACTTTCATCTAGTAGGTCGAGGTACCTTCTCAATATACCCAAAAATTGTCGACAACAATTGACGCATAAGGTAGATAAGGTAGAAAATGCTATTAGATCCATGGTTGCAGACATAATAAAAAATATTATAACAACTTTGATACTTTCAGAAGAGTTAGGTAAACTGAAACCGTTATGATGTAACGAAGGATGGACTTGTGTATCGTAGCAACAACACCTCATGTATATCCTTCATAATTATAAAAGTCTTAAAAATACTCCAAATATGTATTGATCACTACAAAGATACTTTGTCGTTGAAGAGTGGATGATCAATAAAAAAATAAAAAGCTTTAGCAATCATAGGTGGATCTTTGTTGAGACAAGAGATACTTATGACCATGTCAAAGTCTCTAACAGATTTTTTTTTTTATTTTAAATAATGTATATAAGAAAAATCATATAAAAAAAGTTAATTAATAAAATATACACTATTTTAACATAAATTTTAATTGTATATGTTGTAAGTTTCGTCTAAATATATAAAAATTAAACTAATGATCTAATAAATATAAAAATTTAATCGAGATCAATTAAATTGATTTTAATTTTTTTTTATGTTTGAGTCCAAATTAAACCAAATAAAAAAGATGTCACATGTACTGGTTGGGTATTTAAATGATATATAAAAAAAATGGGAGTTATTAATTTGCTTACAAAGAAATGGGAGTCCAAACAAATTGTTTATTATATCGATATGGTTTCACTTTATTTAAAATCAACTATCAACATTTAAATAAAATTATTATATTTAATTTTACATTATATTTATAGTTCTATCTTATATAAAAAAAAATATTGTATTTAAGTATTTTTTAATAGTATAAAAATTTAGTGTTTTAAAAGTGTTATCTTCAAAATTTAATAGTATACAAATATATTGCATTGAACTATAAAAAATAAAAAAAATAAAAAACTAAATCAAAATATTATTCATCACTTCGATTTGAATTTTGTGACAAAATTTTAAAAGTTCAAACAGATTGACTTTTGGTTCATATAAGCCAATTTTTTAAAACCACCACATCTCTTCCTTCTATCTATGGTTTCGCAATTTTTAGCGTGATTAAATTAAAAATTTACAATTTAAAATATGTATGAATTATATAATATTATATTTAATTTATTAACTAAATTTTTAAAATTCAGCATCCAATTTTTTTAGTCAAGATCACAAATTACCTTTAATCACTATTATAGCAAAAAAGTGTATTAAATATTGATCACTATTATAAACAAGATATTAAATTTTGGTAAGTGTTATGAAAAATAATTATTATTTTTGACTCATTTTAGTGTTATTATTCTAAATACAACATTTATTTAATATTGATAGTTAAGTATTTGAAGTTAAAAAAGAACAATTTAATAAATTTAACTTTTATTTTATAGAAAATCTAAAAAATTAGTTACATTTACCTAAATTTTTATCAAAAATAATTTATTTATTTATAATAATGACTAGATGAAGTATCATATAACAGTCTCGCAATTTGATTCTTATCGAATACGTGAAGAATTCCATCGTAATTGATTTCAGCAATAAGGACTACACATAATTTATGGTTGAGACATGATAATGGTTTAGTATCTGATTAACGAGTTGAAATTTAGGAGACAAATTTGATTTTATTTTTATCAAACTTATATCAATTAAGTCAAGGTTTCAATAAAAAAAAAAAGAAGAATTATATTTTAAAAAGAGTATAATCTGTTTTGGTTATAACTTTAAGTACTTATCCACGAACGATCCATAAAAACCGCTTCTGTGTCTTTTTGTTTAAAAAACAGTATGTGTCTCTTTTGTAAAAAAAAAAAAAGTTGTTTCTGTGTGTCTCATATGGCAACAATTGCTGTGTGATGTGTGTTTGGAAGAAGAAGCCAAATCTAATGAACTGTTAACCATTCACGACTCAGCACTTTCCCAATCTCACAACTCTCTCTCTACCCACTCCTTGCAGAGACCCATCACGCTAATCACAACTTACACCTAAAATCTAATTCCATAACCCCGACATTAGAATTCTCATTTTCATCTCCAAAACCTAATTCCTCGCCCTCATCCATCTTGCACTCTCTCTCTTCAACTGTAAGCAAATCAATGATTCCCTTTTCCTTTTTTTTAGTAATGTAGTGTGTGAATTTTCAATTGAGACACTGTTCCATATTTGTGTGTCACGGTTCAGTCATGGTTTTCAGCTAGTTGCTGATTAATGATTCTCGTACAATTGTTTGGAGAGTAGTAATATATAGAACATGATGGCAATGGTGTGAAATTGCATGATAGGTAGAATTTTATTGTACCACTGTTAATGTTGATTTGTTTGGGGGATGATGGAAATGGTGTGAAAGCGAAACAAGATTAGGATAACCTCAACTTGTGCCAAGAGTAAACACATATTTAAATAAGAAATTAATTTTCATAATTGTTAGCACATCATAACCACCCATATATGTGACTTTAGAAGTAGTTAATAGTTATCGAAAAAGTCAGAACGTTTTTTATGATGTGCTTGTTATGATTGATTGTCAGTGTAAAAACCTTGTATACTGACGGTGTTTACAAATTAAATCCTTTTAATAAAGCCTTGTAACATTACATATTCATGCTCGTCATTCCAATATTTGAGATCCTGATGCATATCGCCATTCCGATGTTTGTGATTCACTTGAAAATTCTGTGTCGTTTGACATGATTCCTGTACTTTTCATAACACAGTTGTAATTGAAGAAGCCTGCCTGCTCTGTCATCACTTGGTGGGAAGACATATGCAACTATGCACAACACATGTTTTTCCTCAACCATATATGGTGTTAGCTGCAAAGAATCATTCCCTTTATCTTCCAATGGTTACTCAAACCTCTGCTATGAAAGATTTGACACAACCTCGCCACACTGTTTGTCATGCCGTGCTTGTTGTGCTCTCTCCACTTACAGAGTACCCGTAAACCCGTGTCTTCTATATGGGTTGAGGCAGTCCACTCTCCTTCAATTGTCAGCATCTAGGAGGTTGATTTTTAGAGGCGAAGATCTGTACTTTTCTCGGGTTCATTATGGTCTTGCCAGAGGTTGTTATGACCTTAAGTGTTCTACCAGTGTTTGTAATAGAAGTAGAAGGAGAACAAAGGAAACATGTTTTTGCTCAGCCTCACAGAAAGGGAGACAAAACTCCCCTTCATTTGATTCTGATGATTCTGAACTAGTTCTCAGTTTTTTGAGTGAGGAAGCAGATAAAGATGCTACAGGTATCAAATTGAAGGATGTGTCTTCATCCAAAAGAATGGAAGCCGAGAAGAAAAGAAACAATGTGATTAGAGAGAGACACTTGAATTTGAGTGAGCAAATAAAAACAAAGAAAAAAGGAAATTTGAAGAAACCTGAAGCATCCTCGATAGACTTGAGAAGAGAGTGTGAAAAACCTGACACCCAAAGGGAAGCCTTTTCAAAAGCTGAAAACTGTAGGAAACAAAGAGATATGTCTAGCTGTTCATCTTATTACACGCCTTCGTCAGGAGATTTTGAGAGTGACCTGGAAGTGCAGCATAAGATGGGTTTGGAAGAATTTTCACTGGGATATGAGAAGGATGAAGTAAACTGTATGGAAGAAAAAGTAAATGAAGAATTCAATAGACACAGAGTTGACCAAAAAAAGGCGCAGGGTGTTTCAAATAAAGAAAGAATTGTAGATGGTGCGGACATTGATTGGAACATTAGAAAGAAGTCTGAAAAAAAGCTGACTGGGGGAACCGTTCAGGAAACAGAATCCACAAGAGGGCTCCAAGTTATGAATCCAAGACAATCTACAATACATGAATCTGGTTATGGAAAAGTTTCTGTTTCACAGAAGCAAGTCCATAGCGAGGAAGACAATTCATCTTTTGTAGAGCATTTGGGTAAGAAAACAAATAGTGCATATATTCAAACAGGCGAAAGAAGAAAGCATCAATCTGCATATACACAAGAGTCTGGTTGTGACGAAACTGAGACAAATTTGTTATCAGGAAAGAAATTCAGTGCCAGCGAAGGGAACCTTGAAATGTCAGAAACACTGTTTAAGGAAACAAGTGACAAACATGAAAAGTTTGTTGGTTCTACTTCTACCTCTGGAAAGAAAAGTTTGCAATCAAAGAAGACATTTAGTAGCAAGGAAGGGAAACTTGAGATATCAGAAACACTTTTACAGGAAACAAGTGATAAAAATAAAAAAATTACTGGTTCTACTTCTACCACAACAAAGGATGTAATAGAGAGAAATCCTCAGAATTATATAGGAAATTTAAAAATTGAAAACACCGAAAGGACCTCTGATACTAGGATGAAGAACATGGGAGAGAAAAAGAATTCAGTATTCAATTCTGCCCAGGGAGTGGATTTGCAATACCATAAAGGAGAGAAGATCATTACACATGATAAAGACAGAAGAAGAAAATACCAACAATTTTCTGAAGTATCACAAGCTCATGGAAGTGTTGAAGATACACATATTTTAAAGAGCAAGGAAGAAATATCATACTTAAGCTCACATGCAAGGGATACATGGCTCCAAACTGATAGAAGGAGAACTCAGAGTGTTCAACATAACAAAGGATATGAAAATCTCAGCACTTTATCGGAAGGCTGGGCCAGTGATGAAAAACAAGTTTCTAGTTCTCAAATAACTTCTGAGAAGATGAGATTTATCCCACAAAGTAAATTGGAATCAGCGGTTAAAACTAGAGAAAGTTCTTCCCAAACTGAAGAAAGGGTTTTTGAATTTGCTACTGACCACCAAAGACCAAGGAAACTATCAATTTCTGATGAAACTCCCTCAAGAGGGAAATCTAGCTTCCAGGGATCATTAAATTCAGATTCCGAAGCTGGAAAACGGGTTATATTAGCAGAAGGTGGTAAAAAGAGTTCTGAAATAATGTCAATCCCTTCTTCTTCCCAAATGGTTAGAGCTTCAGCTCGTGTTGAACACGCTGCTGGGTTTGAAAGCCCTAAAATCTACCTTGAAACTTCAGAAAGTGGCTCTTCTGCTTTGTATGACAATTCAGGAAGAAGCCCCACTATGCTTTCAGGACCACATTCCCAATATGGTAGTGATAAGTCGTATAGCGACCCTTCTATTAACGTGACTCCAGAAGATGTGCTTGGTTCAGCTAATCGTTTAGAGGAATCATCAAAACAGTTTGTTGATGAGTTCGTGGAGAGGGTCAGGCATGAAGTCACAACTTCAGAAAGACAAGAGATAGAAGTTTCCCGAACAAAGTTGGCCTTTGATGTTGAGGACAATCGGATCTACAGTTCAAAGCAACAAGGCACTCAAAATGACTCTAAGTCAAAGAATCATGATTCTAGCCATTCCACTGGGTTTCCTGGTGCCAATGAAATTTCTGACAAACTGTGGGATGTAAAAGAACCATCTGTTGGGCTTGATCAATTAGCTGAAAAACCAGAGATCAACAATGAAACTGCTAAACCAATTGTCAATAGAACAGGAAGGTCCCTATGGAGTATGATGGCTGATATTGTTCGACTACGTTGGAATTCACCACGTGCCAGTTCCTCCACTTCAGCTGGGAGATCAGGTGAGAGAAACTCACCAAACAAATCTGACAGTGAGACATGGTTTTCTGGGCAGGAGCACGAGGAAATCGGAAAAAGTAATGTAATGAAAGATTCAAGTGTGTTACCACAAGCCACGACTTCTGATAAATCAAAACCAGGCACTTGTTATACCCAAAGTGAGGGAGAGGTGTCTGACACTAAAATGTTGAAGGACAAAGGAAAACTTATTGAATTTGGATCATCTTCTCCAAATAGACTGGAAAGTGGATCAACATCAACAGGCACCTCATATACTCGTTATACCCAAAGTGAGGGAGAGGTGTCTGACACTAAAATGTTGAAGGACAAAGGAAAACTTATTATAGTTGGATCATCTTCTCCAAATAAATTGGAAAGTGGATCAACATCAATAGGCGCCACATATGCTGCTGGAGAGGAATTTTCTAGTCAGACGGGAAATGCAAAAGATTTGAAAGTCACTACTTCTGGCTTAAAAAAAATGGAGTCGCCAATTCCATTATCTGTCAGAGGGAAACCTATTGCAGGAGAAATGGTAAATATTGGTGGATCTGATATGTCCAGAACTGAACCAGTGGTGCCAGTAAAAGAACCCATTGCTCAAGTGAAGTCTGAAATGTCTGGCTCAGAGATAAAGGATGGAGAGTTGAAACAAAGGAAATTTCAGCGGAACAAGCAGGTTTTGAGAGATAGGTTTGATGACTGGGAAGAAGCCTATAAAGTTGAATTTGAGCAGCGAAGAGTTGATGAAATGTTCATGAATGAAGCACTTTTGGAAGCCAGGAACGCTGCTGATATTTGGGAGGTCCCTGTTGGTGCTGTTCTTGTGCAGCATGGAAAAATTATTGCAAGAGGATGCAACTTGTAAGGGTCAATATTATTGCATTAGTTCATTCTTTCTAATTACCTTCAATTTTTAATTTATATTATCGAAATATCTGTTTCAGAGTAGAAGAGTTGCGGGACTCCACAGCCCATGCAGAGA
Source organism: Cicer pinnatifidum (assembly GCA_037974775.1). Lineage (NCBI taxonomy): Eukaryota > Viridiplantae > Streptophyta > Magnoliopsida > Fabales > Fabaceae > Cicer > Cicer pinnatifidum. The sequence continues at coordinate 46,854,573 of JBBPBR010000006.1, forward strand.
TGATCTGTATACGAGAAGCTTCAAAACTTCTCCACTCATGGAGGCTATCTGTAAGTTTTCCTGGTTTTAAATTCAAAAGTGTATTTTGATGTTATAGACAAAGTTTAATATTCAAAAGTGTTTCTCTTATATTATTTTTGAACTCATTAAGTAACTAACCAATGACAATATTCCACAACTTTTGTGCTATAGACAACATAGTAGCAGACTTATTATGTACAAAATCCTGAATAATTTTCACCTCAACCTGATGAAGGTAGCAAAATGCTTGATAGACTTGAAGGATAAGTAAATAGGAATATCTCTGAGTGCATGTTTGGTTTATAGTTACTGATGCATCTTTTCCTCAAAGGAGCTCCAGAGTTACGGAGTCCAAACTTAGATTTGCAGTTTTTCAACTGCAAAACCAAACATTAACCAAAATGCCAAGTAGAATGGTGTTGGGAGCATTTGTGATGTAGGCAATGGGATACTGAATAGTTTATAAGGCCACAATAGTGATGTTGCTCTGCGTAGTAGCCACCCAGTTTTATGGAAAAGGCTGTTCTGTGTTGGCCATCCGATAGGCATGATAATCTTGACTGGTTTCTTAAATTTTTTGGAGTTTTTTATGGTGATAGTTTCAATTGAGCATTTGGTAGTTCTTATTGAAACAGTTTAATAGTAGTTAAAATATACAAGTTGCAGATTTTGTTGCGCAGTTTGACATCGGTCTACTCGTAGTATGGTTAGAAAGTTTGTCTTTCTTTAGGACACGTACTATTGGAACTCTCTGTTCTCGCTACATTCAACTTTTGTGGATCATGTTCAGTGTCTAAAGGCTCCCCAAATTTCTGCCTTCTTTTGTGGCTTAACAACAATAGGCCATTTACCTATTTGACCAAACTCAAACCCATTTTTCCTTACACTACCCGCTTTTCTCTTTAACTTAGTTTCTACAAAAATGCTAGCAATGTTGTTCCACTTGTATCGTGGGACTCATTTCTATTTTAGTGAGACTTACATTAATTTTATGAAAAGATAAAGTGTGTTGCAAAGATTGTGTAGCAAAATTTCTCTAGCAGTGTTGTCAAATAGCAACCAAGGCAATGCCATGGCGGATTGGGACAGTGGAATTTTTCACACCCACCATGGCCAAATTGTGAAGGATGGTGGCACTATGGTGTTTTATAGTGGAAATGGCGGGATTAAAATGGTAGATTTTTGGCCTTCCGCCTTTGATAACACTACTCTCTAATTTCAATTCTGACTTTGCCAATAACTCGACCTTTTAATTCATCATATGAAATTCATCATATGAAAGCCTTAGTATTTTTTTTTTTTAATTTTACACTAACCCGAAAAAGTATATTATTATAAATTTCCCTGTATGCTACCAGATTTCAAGCCTGTATTTAGATGAAATATCTATTAAAAAATTAAAACTACACTAGTCAACTGGAAAGTTTTGGACTGCAGTCACTAGTCCCTTACTATCTAGATATGCAAAGTCCTTGATCCTTCATCATCACCAATTTAACTATTGATCGTTCTCAGTTTACTTAACAATAGCTGGTGCTATACAGCTTTCTTGATGTGGTGTCCAAGATTCAAAAACAAACTCCATTTGCATACACTTGCAATGGTGCCATTAGGATGTGATCACTTTATGATAGGCTGTGGCAATTTTTTTTATTAAAGAGATCCATTTAGAAAGAAGAGTAATACGGAGATAGGATAAGATATCCTTTCCACACAAAACAAAAACAATTTTGCAGTGAACCAGCAAAACTAAATCTGACCCTAAGGAAACAACCCACGACGGCAGCTCAATCGCTATGCGAATCTGAAACAGCAACCCTGTTAAGAGAACTTAGCCAAACATTGAACTTGAAGAGAAGAAAAAATAAGAATAAACTGCCAATTTAGTCTCTGAAGTATCACTTTATCTCCAACTTAATCTCTAAAATATACAAAAATAATAAGTAGTCCTTAAAAAATATATGAAATCCATCAATCTAAAGTATATATGAAAATGTGTTCCACTGGCCTCTAACATCCTAACATCAGCGACTAAAGTGACGGATTCCATACTTTAAAGACTACTTATTGTTTTTCTGTACTTTATTAGTGACCAAGTTGGAGAGAGATTGATACTTCAGAGACTTAATTGGGAGTTTATTATAAAATTAGATTGTCTTATAAAGTATTGCTTTTTTTACCAATTTTAATAAATAATGTTTGAAAAGTCTCTTGTAACAATCTCAAATTAAATGCCTCTGTAAAATCAAAGATTGAATTTCACAATAATTTGCACCCTAACATTATTCATCTTTATTTACTTGTAGAGATATAAAAATTGAGTACTCAGTATGTTAAGAAACCAGGGATGATTCTGTTTGAATTACTTTATGAAGCATTACAATTTACGATTCAATTCCAGTTACCTTGCCCTAAGCCATAACTAAGTTGGAGAGAGTGATACTTCATAGATTAAATTGTGGCTTTATTCCTAAAGCAAATAATGAATTTCACAATAACTGCAGCAGTTATGTTTAAATCATCTAGAGCAATATTTGGTAAAATAATTCTCTCTTACCAAATATCGCCTAAAGGACCGCATAGTAATGTGATCTGTCTTGAAAAATGGTTGATGTCTATTACTTCTAGTATTTGATATAGCTTGATAAATTAGTGTGATTGCTTATTTCTCAACGACAAAAATTTCGCCTTGTCAGGAAACTACACTTTATGTAACACTTGAGCCCTGTCCAATGTGTGCTGGTGCCATTCTTCAGGCAAGAGTAGATACTGTTGTGTGGGGAGCTCCCAATAAGCTTCTTGGAGCTGATGGTAGCTGGATCAGGTATGCATTGTATCGTTCATAATGGCATAGAGTCTTTAAGATTTGTTCATTCGTACCTTTATTTTCCTTTTGCTATCTCTGGTTAACTTGGTCATGCCTTAGAAACTCTCTTGAAAAAGAGGGAATGAGCACAAATATGTTACTATTTAGTGGTTTATTATTATAAAAGTAAAGGACACGAGTACCCAAAAACACACAATTCAATTAAAAATAGCTTTCCACATTCAACTAAAGTACGTTGGGATATATTGCTCTTTTTATTTTTTTATTTTTTTTTATTTTGAATTGAATTCAGAACTACAGGGTTTACAAAACTCACACACTAACCATCTATGCTAGACCCCGATGGTTGGGATATCTTGCTTTATTGTGATGCCTCTGCAACCCAATTCTTTGCTAAAAATGTACTCCCTCTGTATCACAATGAGTGTCGTTTAAAGTTTTTGCACACATATTAAGAAATGCAATAATTAGAAGAAAGAGATAAGTCATTTTACCAAACTGTCCATCTTAACTATCGATGGAGTTTTCACTATTATCAATGCAAAGTATAATAATGTTTTGGAAGTTGTATATATAGTATTCCTTGAAGGATAGTATAAGAAAAATAATAATTAAAGTTGCATTGAAGTGAATAACATTCATTTTGAGACAATTTTTTTATGTAAAGTGACACTCATTGTGAGATCGAGGGAGTATATTCAACTACAATATGAAATATAATGAAGTTGGAATATATTGCAATATGGAATAGCAGTCCATATTCAACTACAGTACGATGGGATAGATGGCTCTTTTTTTTATGATTTTGAATTGAACTCAGAACTCCAGGGTTTACAACACTCACACACGTTGCACGCTAACCATCTATGCTAGACTCCGTTGGTTGGGATATCTTACTTTATTGTGATTCCTATGCAACTCAATTCTTTGCTAAAAATGAACTCCCTTTGTATCACAATTAGTGTCGTTTAAGGTTTTTGCGCACATATTAAAAGTTGCAATAATTAGAAGAAAAAAAAAATAGAAGTCATTTTATCAAACTACCCATCCCATTGTCGGAGTTTTCACTATTATCAATGCAATATATAATAATGTTTTGGAAGTTGTGTATATAATAAATATTGAAGGGTAGTATAGAAGAAAAAAAAATTAAAGTTGTGTTGAAAATTGTGAATGATATTCATTTTGAGACAATTTTTTTTAGCGTGGCACTCATTGTAAGACGAAGAAAGTATATTCAACTGCAATATAGACATTTAAAAAAAGTTTTCAATCCCATATTTATTGATCAGAAAAATTTCATTAATACTCTGTTACACACAATAAACATGGTGTCGACGACGAATCATATGTTGTATGTGGTACAACAACATTGTCAACATATTATAATTAAATTAATGTATGTGAAAATTCAAATTTTTAGCCTTAACGAGTTCAACTGGAATTCAGTCTTGTCTTGGAAATAAACAATATGATCATATTTATGCTAATGACCAAAATTGTTGTCCAGGCTTTTCCCTGATGGAGGAGAAAATGTCTCAGAGGCAAGAGATATACCTCCTGCTCCAGTTCACCCATTCCACCCGAAAATAAAAATAAGAAGAGGAGTATTGGCAACAGAGTGCGCAGATGTAATGCAGGAGTTCTTTCAGCTGAGAAGAAGGAAGAAGAAAGAAGAGCCACCAAAGGACCCCTCTAGCCTTCCTGTTACTCATCACCATCCTTCCAAGCTACTCAATAAGATACACGACATTTTCCACGTAATGTTTTGTTTATAAGAGAGCATGTTCACGTCATTTTTCCTCGTGTTTAAGTGAGCATCTGAATAAAATTGTCAAACTTGATGAATAATACAATAATTGTATTCTTGAGTCATTTTCAATCACCTATGAGCTGTTGTGGACTGTAATGTCAACCACCGATTGCAACTTTCTTTTCAAGTTATAACTGATGCCCCCAGACACAAGAAAAGAAGACACAAACACAAAGCACATGAGACATCAAGCACGAGCTCCAGCACCAATTGTTATTTGCAAGAGTCCCACAACACCACCAAGTGATACTATGGAAGACGCAACACAACACCGGCACCAGCACCTAGTCTTATTTGGTAATATCCCTAACCATTGAAATATATATTACAATTATATAAATATATATAAAAATTGGTGATACAACTAGCTTTATTTAAAAAATAATTGGAGAAGGGGGAAATTTTTATTAATCAAAGTGACATTAATAATTATTTTACAACTACTCCCGAAAGAATTTGAGTTTGATATCTTAAAATTACGAGACTAATTTTTTACTATTGAGCTAACACCTCAAGATGTGGTGATACAACTAGTTAGATTACATATAAGTCAAATTTACTACCAACACATGCCTTCAGCGTCACTTTTTTCTGATCACATCCTATGTTTTTTATTTCACAGATTGGTGCACCATCAAACCATCAACAAGAGAGAAATATATGGGCACACCTCTTCTTCGAGTACTAGTGTAATATCCATATGTTCCATCAAAGATCTCCATATTTATGTGGAGGTTGTTTTAGAATTGGTCCGTATAAAATATAATTTGTTTCAGTGAATAATTTTTTCAAATGAATCACAATAGTGTGTGGCATGCTTGTGGTGAAATCTAACCAATTTGTCAATCGGTTAGATTTATCCGGTGTTTTTTCAGTCAAGTGCCTCCTGCCACCTCAGCCTTTAAAAATATTATCTTTCCTGCCATTTCCATCTTATAGTAGAACAAGTGCATTTCTCCTAAAAAAAATCAACGAATTAAAACAAAAATTACCCAATAAAATTTTTTAGGTGAACTACCATTTTAGTCACTAATGCCGCTATTTTATTCTCTGGCTCAATCAAAAATTTAAATTAGTTTGTGACTCAACTAAACGTATGTCAATTTAAATATATGTCAATTTAGTCTTTGATGTGTAAGTTAAACTGTCAGCTATGTTAATTTGTTAACATGGATGATTACATATATTTAATGCGTTACTCTCTCTCCCCCACGTGTGTATTTGACTCGACAAGGACCAAAATGATAATAAATTTGATATAAAATATCACTATTAGTATAAATAATTTAATCTTCTCTAACCCTAGATTTCTTCCCCCAATTTTTTCATCTTCTTACCAAATTTTCCTATAAAGTTTCTGGAACTTGCACATTATTCAGAAAAGTCAAACATTTCTTGTACATTTGATGTATTTAGCTTGAAGTTGAACCATTATATTTATGCTATTTTGTACAATTTGGGGTTACAAATTTGTATTTGAATTTATTATGTGAATTCGGGGAAGAAGATGAACAAGAGATTTAGGGTTAGAAAAGATGAACTAAAGTTAAGAAGATGATTTCAAATCGTTAGTTATTTTTTAATATTTTCTTTTCAAACTTAATGTTATTTTAGTCTCTATCTAATCAAATACACATTTAGAAGATAAAGAGAGTGACACATTAAATGTCACATAATCGTCAATGCAAGTCACCCGTCAACTTAATGACGACTACTAAACTAACATATTTAGTTAGAGACTAATTTGAGTTTTTGATCGAATCAAAAACTAAAATGATTGTGTCTTGCATATTCAAAAATCAAAATGTAAGTTTACTCAAAAACTATCATTATATAACACTCTTTTATTCATTATTACACAACACATTCACAATTTCACTCTTCTCTTTCACTTTTTGCGACCATCACTTAATAAATTACAGTAAATTAAATAAATATTGTTAAAGTGTAATTATAAAGTTAGTTGTAAGATTTATTTAATAAATATTTAAAAATTATAAATAATTTATTAATAACTATAGGACCCACTTAAACATCAAATGAAAAGCTATCGCTGTGAATCCTGTAATAATGTGTTTAAATTTGATTAGTTTATGGCATGTCATGTTGACATGTTAGTAGCATCAAATTCTCACAGCATAATATTTTGCCATGAGGTTAGTTTTTGAATTTCATGTTGGAATTAAGGTTTGGTTTTTAGGAAATGGATTGCTCAAGGTTACTTTCGAATTTTTGTACATTTTGTCCATTGTTATCTTCTCTGTTTAAAACCTATAACCATATTTGAATTTGTAATAATGATTAAAAGAATCAAATGGAGTTGATATCCTGCACACTATTAAGAAGAGCTCCTAATTACTTAATAATACAGTCAATAAGTGTTTTCATAACAGTAATATTGCATAAAAAAACAATGGAAATGCATAAGGTACCGAATTAGCATACTTAGCAAAACAAGATAAAAAGAAAACCATATATTAAACCATTAAGGCAGCTGCAATATAAAAGACACAAATGATATGCAATACATATGCATACTTAATCCAAAAATTCAGCCATTCCATGAATTTATTTAACTTTTGGAACAAGCAGAGTCATGAACAATGCAATTCAGCTACTTCTTTTGTAAGATGATAAGCACCAAAGAGGGTAGACATTTGAGAATTTATCTTTCTTTTCATTCAAGCAAAAGTTTGTGTTCTAATTCAATATTTATATAATTGAGAGTCTCATATAATCATTATTGACGTTATATAAGGTAATATGAATTTGAGTTGAGTCTAATTATTTTATATTTACACTTACTGTAAATAGTTTTGATATTGTTAGTCAATCACAACCGTTGAATAATCAAATCACAACTGTTGAATTGTTAGAGATATTTGATTTTTACTAAAACTACATCTAAAATTATTTCTATAAATGAGTGGAAAGAATATTTTAAGGTGACAAATATCTAAAAATAATATATTATTTTATAAATTTATGAATTAGTTTATTAAGAGTGTCTCATTTAGGGCATAGTTATCAACAAAATTATTATTTGTTTTGATTTTTGTATAATATTTTGTCTATTAATTTGGATCTCACTAACTTCGAAGGATTTTCACAATTGCGAATGAAAAGATACGGATTTTCCATACATAAAAAATGCATTATAATTTATTGGTTTCAAATTTTAGCAAAAATCATCAAATTCAACTCTATTTAATATCATTGTTTCAAAAATATATTTTATTAATTATCTTATCTTTTTAATATGGGTTATAGTTTTTAATATGGGTTTATAGTTCCAATATAAATTTAATGTGATAATTATTTTAATAAAGAGTATTTTAATAATTATAATTAAAATTTTAATATATGTGAAAGAAGAAAGTTTTCTTTATTAGTAATTGAAAGGTGAAGTAGTTAATAGCGTTAGAATAAATAAAAGTCTATCAGAGTAAAAATAATAATTAATGTTTCATTAATAATATAAAAAGACATAAAATATATAATTTCACACTTGTTTTTCTGAAACAGCATATTTCACACTTATTAAAGATTATAATCAAGTAAATTTAATTATGTTGATTTCATGTTAAAAGAAATACAAATAGTATCATACCTCTAAAAATTATTATTAGGGCGTAAACTTGAAGTTTTACACTTTGAGTTTTGTGGAATGGAAACTACTATTAAAGCAACAACAACCATCCTTTGAATTGAACGTTTGGTGCCATTTCCAGTGTTTTCCCACTTCCACTTCTTACCACCAACAAACCCTACTCAATCAGCAATTTTGTATCAAACCATTTCAACAAATTACGAGGTAAAAATTTCACCTTTATCTTTTATTTTATTAATTTGTTCGTTTCCTTCAATCTTTGTGCCAACTTCTCAAAAGGGTCTTCATTCTTAAAAGTAAAGGGAGACCAAGTTTTTTTTGTATTCCTATTATGTTGTTTGGTCAAGTAGAAAACTTAGTGTGTTTGATTCTATGCGGACAAAAATTTAGTTTTAATGAATTGTTTTTGGTTAAAAGCCAGTGAAATGTAATAAAATAATTCATGTTTGATATATTCATGAAAAAATGAATTAAGAATTTAAGGTTAAAAACCGTGTTTGGAGGCAAACATGTTTCTAAAATGGCCAAAATATAAAGAATAATAATAATAATTTTATGCTTCTAGAATCACATTAGCCTCTCTAAAAAATTCACATTGTTTAGAATTGAATAGTACGCTAAAGTTTCATTGGTTGTTTAAATTTTTTTGAGGTATTTTAAAATACTGCAGAGTGCTTTGGAGATTGAAGTTTTCAGATTAGGTTTCAATCTGATTGATATGAGCATATTCTAGTTGCTATTCCTTATGAGTTTTCACATTTCATTCTGCAAGGTTTGTTTATGTCAGTAGTATTTGCTCTAGGATAAAAGGGTCTTTTATAGTTCTTTTGGGGCTAATATTGTTGTTTGTGTTATTTTTTCTTGAATGGTTTGTAGTTGAGGAGATGTTGGTCGGTCACACTGATCGACTATCAGAACCATTATCATCAAAGGATCAAATACTAGCAGACCCTGTGTCTGAGTTAGGTGATGATGATGAAGAAGAAAGTTGTTCAGAACAAATAGTTTACTCAGCTTCATTTGAAGAACTTGCAAGCAATAATATTAAATATGATACTGTCATATGGCTTGCTATATCATTACTGCTGGTTTTAGCTTGGGGAATTGGCCTTTTAATGTTGCTTTACCTTCCCTTTAGGAGATATGTACTTCGAAAGGATTTGTCTTCTCGCAGATTATATGTTACACATACCGAAATAATTCACAAGGTATATATATCAATAGTTATGTGTTCATGATGTTGTATTTGAGAGTATTATTGAGAAGTGACTTTTTTTCTTTTCTTTTCTTTCTCCCTTGGTCAAGGTGTCAAGGCCTTCGTATATACCCTTTTGGGGGACTGTAACAATAGAGAGGCGTGTACCTCTTTCTTTGGTCATTCATATTATTATTGAACATGGTACCTCTTTCGTCTTCAGTTTGAAAGTTTAAAACCTTACCTTATGAGGTTTGTTATGTCCTCTTATATTTTTCTTTTAACTAGATTTCCTCACTTCTTTTGTAGGTTGTGTGCAGTCTATATATGGTATCCACACTTTTCGAGTTGAAAGTATTGCTCACGGAAAGGCTTCTCCTGTAGATGAACTGCAAGTTCAAGGAATTTCTGACCCCAATACTTTGAGAAAGGTGTGAAACAAAATATGCTTTTTAACAAGATTGTTTGTATTTTTAGAGATTGAGATGTTGATATTCAACATCATTCTTAACATTTACTATACTGTTATGGTTCTTTTACATTATTATACGGCCTAAGTAATAGAATATGCAAAATATTGATAATAAACATGAAATAGAGGAAGATAGAGATAATTTTTGTATTGATCAGATAAGAAAGATGATTACAATAGTAGGTATAGTGAAGTTTATATACCCAAATTAGAACTACTAATTTCTTACTAGAGTAACAAACTTGTAACTAACTAACTAGAGTAATTACAATAGTAACTAACACCTAATTAAAGTAACTAACTTGTAAACAATTTTTCATCTCTAATACTAAATGCCTACAAAGAGGATGTCACCATCTTAAAATAATGCAATTGATTTGCAGGTGATCATAACAGAAGCTTCAAGAATCTCAAGAGATGTAAGTAAAAGTTGGAAGCCTTTTGCTCCAAGCATAGATGTCGAAAACATGGCTCGTATGCCAGCAACAACTGAGGGACCGGTCGTCTTGAGATCACCATCTAGAAGTCATAAGGTAATAATAGACCACTAGTGACAATGAGATTGAATTAGTACTGAAAATGTTTCAACTTGTAATTCTAAGAGCAATACAATAAATGACCAGGTCTAGAATGCTGTTATCACTATAACAGTGCTATAGAAACCCTTGTGAAGGGTGTTGGAAGGGAATCCCAAATTTGATGAGAAATTGCTATATCTCGTAATATAAGAGACTGTAGTCAATCATTCTGTTTTTATTATTGTTGCTAATTTTTAAGGATTCCTGGTTAATTATAGGAGTTTTTTTTGTTTCCTTTTTTGTTTCTCTTTTTAGCCTATATATGTACTGTTTGATCAGTTGAGTAAAGGGAAGAGAAACAATTATTCCTTAATCTAATCTTACTATATATAATAGATTTAATCATTTTTTCTTTGACCATTAGAAAGTTTCATAGTTAGTCTATATCATCATCGCATAGCAACCTGAGCTTGAGCTGGTATGAATTTATCCTTCGGCTCATTATTAACATAGAATGATTTGAGGCCTTACCGTGGTCTTTGTAAAAAGCACACTTATGTTTTTTTTTTCCCGCAAATTTTTGAGTTAGAATTTTAGGTTATGTTGAAGGTGCACATTAAGTTTTGAGACTTTGTGGACAAAGCAATACAATTTATGAAATATAGTGATAGAGGTCCTATTACCTAGCAATATCATGTATTTATTTATTTTGTTGAATATGAGCATTCATGGCTTCGAGCTTTGGAATTTCAAAGAATTAGCTTTGGTTTATTGAAGATGTTACTAGGACAGCAAGTTTGATTTGTCAACTAATCAATCGGATAATTTTGTTAGGTTTTGTTGAGGATTTAGGTTGTCATGGCCCAACGATAACTGATCTGATAGTAGACTAATATTTTCAATGGAATATAATTGCTTATCAATGGAAAATTGTACTTCTATATTTTGATTAGAATTATCAAAATATATTAAAGGCCTTGGAAAAGTGTACTTTCCACTATCTATTGTTTAGAGAGAGAGAGAGTTCTTTATCATATTTTGCTATTTAAAGTCAAGCCATAAACAAATGGCAGTAGTATCAATTGCATTGCTTGAATTTCAGTCATCTTAACTTCTGTCTTACATTAATTTGCAGATGATAGGCTCACCGCATTCTTCTTCCGTGGAGCGCAGAGTAGCTGGAGGATTGCTTCTTAATAAAATCGAAGAAGTCAATAAATCAGTGAAGGTTTGTATCTCATCTTAATAAAACATGGATTCTATTGAAGAACTTATCTTTCTCTCTCTCTCTCTCAACTAGATGGAATGGAAACACAACTCTTAGGCCCGTTTAGTTCGCATGTTTATAGTTTTCATTTTCAATTTAACTAATAAACATAAGAGAATATAGATCCAACATTTTTCTCACCATTTTTTTTACAATTTTTAAAAACAGATCTATCACTTTTAGAAATTTTGATAATACCACAACATTGTTTTCATTATTTCTGAAATTGCATTCTTCTCTCTATCACAATTGTTCACTACACGAGTTTTCCATTTCCTTGTTAGCAATTTAAATTCAACATAAATTTTAGAAAATAAAAACTAAAATGTTTTCAGTAAGTAAACGAGGCCCTAGTTTACACTTGTTTCATTGCTCAAGAGTTCAGATCATACTTGTGTTTCTATGGAAAAAAAACTGTATTCAACTGACCATTTATTGGCTCCATTTTCATAGCATGCTCCTTATGAAATGTGCTATTCAATTTTGTTTTTGGCTATTTGTATTTATACTTGAATTGCTTTTTCATTTTTCTCTATAATGATGACCAGAGACTTGAGCTGCTTATTGAGAAGTCGCATGGTTCTCAGGCCACAAGCTAAAGTACCACAAGCCAGCCCTGCAAGAATTGAACTGAATTGGAGTTTACAAATTAGTAATACCTTGTTTATATTATGGAAATATGAAATGATGCTGTAATTATTTTGTGCTCATGGGTCACACTTTTGATTGATTGTATAGATGGCCGTTGAATTTGGAATTTGGAATCTCAAGTTGTGATTGCATAATTGTTTTCCCAGTTTCTTACATAAAATAAGAGGCTTATTTATCAATATAAATAATATATACTAATAGAGAAAAAAAATGATTTTGGGGGGATGTCTAAAACCTTGTCTGTCCTTTCAGACAAATCTTAGCTGTCGGATTAATCTAACGACCAATAGTATTGATCTCTCACCTATTAGATTAATTCAATGATTGTGATTTTACTAGAGAGAGAAAAGGGGTTGTAGAGGATCCACATGTCTTATATGTGTGCATCCTGTTATTATTCTTTCCAACTGATCCAACTTTGGTCGACTTATTTTGGATAGATGTAATCAATGACAACCAACCACCTATTGGACCTACTATGTAAGATATTAATTTGTGGTTAGAATTACACGAGGAATCTATTCATCAAATTTTTAGACTACATACAAAACTCATTAACAAGTTTAAGGATTACATCAAAACTCTTTCCTTTTTGCACCCAACTTCACTCCCTCTTATTGTAACTATCAAATAGCAGGTAATTTAAGAATGGCTTCTTTTACTACTCTTCTGAGATCTCAGTTCCTAGGCCATGATCATCATCACATAAAAACTTCTACAACACATCACAGAAAACAAACTTCTCAACTACAACCTCGTGCCGAATTCAACATACTGAAAATGATGGGAGGAAGAGGGCTATGCAATGGAGAAAAAGGCCTTGAACAAGAGCTGAAAAAGCAAGTTGATCATAAAGAGGAAACAACATCCAATGATGACAAAGGGGAAGAAAGCTCAGATATTGGTGGTAGTAGTGTTGCAATTCCAGAAGATGGTTTTGAGAAGGAAATGATGGGGCTAACTGGGGGATTTCCTGGTGGTGAAAAAGGGTTGATCAAGTTCATTGAGGATAATCCACCAAGGAACTCTTCTCAACCTTTCACTATCAAAGAAAATAACCAAAGCTTTCCTGAAGAATCCAAAACATCATAGTTTAACATTCTTTCTGTACACTTTTTATTTTATTTATATGTCCTCTAATCTGATTTTTGACGATTCAAACTTGGATGAGGTTTCTTTCTTATGAGGTGAGAGTAGATTCTTGTGCAGAGTAATATTATTTTCTTTTTTAGAATGTATCTATCTATCTATACGTGATGTAGCTTTGTCAACAGTTTAATGCATCTCAGTTTCAAAGTTTAATGTTCAAACTAATTATGTTATGTTTTTCTAATCATTGCTCAATGATAATATAGGAGGAGTTTAATTTGTAGTATATATTTTCTATGTAAAAAGTGTAGACAATAAAATGTAACTGTACATATTGGTGACTTCAAAAGTATTTGTGATAAAAATGTAATGTTTTTAATTGTTATAATTGACTAACAATCTTAATATTTTTATTGAGTAAAGATTAACTAACTTCATAAATTTATTTTTAGACTGCCTTTCGTTTTGGTTGTAAGATTAACAGAAAGTACTCCAAAAGTAATATTTGTTTGTTAGCTATGGCTATTATGCACAAGTTAATTTGATTGTGCATGGTGCACAGCAAATTTTATCGATAAATGAAGGAATGTTTATATGCCAACTCTGTCCACCATTAAATCGATGTAGGTATTTGACCGTATTAATTTAAAGATTTTGTGACAATAAATTTTCATTAGATTTTTTCTAAACTTACCTTTTATATTTTAATAATGATGATACTTTATGTTAATTAAAATTGGAAAATCAAGACAGTGGAATTGAGCGAGAATTGGAATTAATGTGAGGTGTCAAATTAATAGATAATAATATATACTTTAATTATAAACTACGTTTTTTTTGAAGATACTAACAAATTACCACACACTAAATCATCAATTTTTTAATGAAAATATTAATTAATAAGTTTTAATATGCTACGTTTAATTAGGGCAATTTGCATATTTTATTAAATTGATGTGGACAATGGTAGGTCGGTAACAATACAATATAGAGCAATTTAAAAGCATATTTCATAAATAAATGTAGATAACTTAAAAATAACAATATCAATTTACAGATTACGTGACAATTAATTATTATAAATATTTATTAAAATAATTTTACATACTTTAATTATTAATAATTATTTACAGATTGATATTGAAAATCAAATTGTGTATGAAGTTGATAAAATAAATAAACTGATTGATATTATACATACTCATGATTTATTTATTATTTACTTTATTTTTAAAAGTGAATTGTTAATTTTAAATAATTTAAATCTATTTTTATAATAGATAATAAATATTTTGATTTTTTATATTTTATAAAATAAATAAATCAGTAAACTATATTTAACTTTTTTATATGTTAATCCTGCTCATAACAAAGATAAGAATCGAGTGAGTTTTCGTGAAAAAAAAAATTAAAATTAATCGAGTGAGTTTAACAAATTTAAAAAATTGTGTAAATAAAAAGCAAATTAAAAAATATATAAACAAATATAAGAAATAAAAGCCCTAATTTTGTTCCCTTTCTTCTTCACTGTGTTAGCGCAAATTCTTCTCTTTACAGTCTCACACCTCGCCGCCAACGCAACGGCCATTCTGTTTGCACACCACCGTGAGTTAGCAAGTCTGAGAGAGAAGCGGTGGTTATGGTTTCTGTGGGTTCAAAAGCATTGCCTTCAACGGGCTTCCACAGTCGACGCAAGAGTAAGAAGCCCAAGACAGGCCCCACTTCTTCTGATGCTACTTCCTTCGACAACACAAATACTCACAGGAGAAACACCTTCAGTTCTCCACCTCAACAACAACAATACCATTCTCATATTAGGAAACAAGTTGACCCCGAAACAACTAAATACTTATCAGAAATCGCTAATCTTTTCGAAAGTGAAGGTGTTGAATTGGAGGAACGATCACTTATATGTGCTAATGCCCTAGAAGAAACTAAGGGAAAAGAATTTGAAATTGCAACTGATTATATTCTCAGTCACACTTTGGAAACCATTCTACAGGGATGTGATGTTGATACTCTATGCTCTTTCTTTCAGAGCAGTGCCGATCAGTTTCCATTTATTGCTATGGATAGATCCGGTTCTCATGTTGCACAGACCGCCATCAACTGTCTTGCTGATCATCTTCAGTATGATGACGGCCGCCCTATCGTTGAGGAGGCTTTAACCGTCATATGCAAGGTCGTTTCATTTCATATGAAATTATTTCATTTCATTTTATCGCATAGCTGCAAGACAACGGTGGTGTCGGTGCTGTGTTGGACAGAGATGCAAATGTTGCTCTGTGTGGAAAGACTAGACGAGATAGGATTAGAAATGACAACATTAGAGAGAGTTGGGGTAGCACCTATAGTAGAAAAAATGGTAGAAACTGAGCTTAGGTGCTTTGGGTATATGCAGAGGAGACATGTAGATTCTGTAGCAAGGAGAGTAGATGAAATGGAGGGTAGGCAAATCACTCGAAGTGGGGGAAGACCTAGAAATACTATAAGAAAAACTATACGAAAAGACCTAGATATTAATAAGTTGGAAAGAGATGTGCTATATGATAGAATGTTATGGCTTTGTTTGATCTATGTAGCGACCCTACTCAGTAGAATAAGGCTTGATTGTTGTTGTTGTTGTGGATCAGGTTGTTTCTAGAGATAGTTAGATATTATAAAATGATGATGACTAATTGGCACCAATATTAGGGAGGCTTTTCTTCTGCTTTTATCGTAAATTAATATATGAAAATTCTGACATGTGTACTTGTAATTTTGCAGGTGATTGCAGCCAATTCCGTTGATGTTATGTGCAATTGCTATGGCTCCCATGTGCTTCGGACTCTTCTTTGTCTTTGTAAAGGAGTACCATTAGATAAGTCTGGATTCTATTTGTCAAAATCCACAACGGCACTAGCTCAACGCATGAATTCCAAAGACTTTTCTTCAAAGAATGATTGTGCCACAAATTTTCAGTCTGGATTCCCAGATTTATTAAATTTACTTGTGTCGGAGATGTTAAAGCATGCTAGTAAATGCATCAAGTCCCTACAAGTCGACCAATTTAGCAGTTTGGTTTTTCAGGTATGTTTAACTTTTGTTGATATATGTATAGTTGCATACCATCAGGCTTGTTATGGCCCTTTTTGCTATTAAGTTCTCATTTGAAAATGTAAAACTTTCTTGATAAGGTCGATATTATAGAGCATGTGCGGTGTTGTATATTGTCCAACCCTCTAAATGTGGTTGATAATATGATGAAACTTCTTTCACATATTGCCTTCTGTTCAGTAATTTATTTGGATCAGCTTGCTTTAGAACTTTATCATAATGTGAAGAGGATTTTGATGTTCATTCTTAATTATTGTGCCTCTTCGATTAAATACATTTCATGTGGTTCCAGAATATAGTCTTAGTTTTTCTCTATGATTCCTTTCATCTCACAACATTTTCTTCAATTAATGGCAGACAACTCTAAGGGTGATAGCAGGCAATGATGAACTGTTGTTAGATGTCATTCCTATCCTTCTTGGGTGCAAGAATAAGAACAATGCAGAGGGGAACTTTATTGATAATAAAGTAGTGCCGGAGCTCAGGAATTTGTTAAAAGACGCTGGCTTTAGCCATCTCATGGAGGTGAGCAACCTATAGGAGGAAAACTGTCTATAATTACCTATTGTAGTGCAAGAGCTTCATAATAATACAAAGAAGTTTACTAGAAACTATATATATTTTCAAACTAACCCTTCCACATATATAATATTAAAGAAAGTTTGATATTACCTCTATAGCACCGACACGTGTCGATATCCGATACGGACCCTACATCGACACCTTGATTATATTCAATTGATTCATTTTCTCATTATTACTGGTATCGACGTGTCAGTGTTGTGTCCATTGTCTGTGTCAGTATCCGTGCTTCATAGGTTACAAGTAACTATGTCAAATTATGTATTTTTATTGAGTGACAGTTGTTAGTCCCGAAACAATGGTTCTTGGACAACAATGGTCTGGCCATTAGATATATCATTCTTGTTAATTGTTCTTTGATACTTCATACTACCTTTATGTTGTGATGCCTATTTTCACGGGTCATTATGTACCTGCCTTTCATTATGGAGACATCAATGAAGTTCTATTTCTGAAGAGATTTTGAGGTAATCAACTTTCCTAATTCCTAAATGTTTTACAGGTTGTTTTGGAAGTGTCTCCTGCGGCCTTGTTCAAGGAACTGTTCACAAAAGTATTCAGGAATTCCTTGCTTGACTTATCATCTCATCAACTTGGGAACTTTGTTGTTCAAGCATTGATTTCCCATGCAAGCGATCAAGATTTGGTATTGCCTGTAGTTTCTTTTACATCTGAAGTTGTTTGCAATTGCTTCCCTTTTGATCTTTATCATTTAATACTGGCTACTGATTAATTTTTTCCGGTGTAGGATTGGTTGCATTATATTGCATATTCTTTTAATGACTTCTATTTGTATTATAACTTCTCTTTGCAAAATGTTTTCCCCATGTTTGTTTTAACCTTTTCAATTCTTTGGTAGATGGAACTGATCTGGGATGAACTTGGGCCAAATATGGAGGGTCTTTTCCAAATGGGAAGGTCAGGAGTGGTTGCTTCACTTATTGCCGCTTGTGAAAAACTTCATATTAATGAACACAAGGTTTGCTATTTAGTTACAGTATCTATGATTAGTGGATTCATATATACATATCTGTTTGACATTCTAAACTATTTTATTGCTTCTAAAATCTAAATGCATGTCTACTAGGACCACATAAAAAATGAAAACGTAAATCGTAGTACTTCTACTATGTACTAAAGTTATTATATTTTCTTAATTTTGTTCCACATCTTTGTAAAAAGTTTAATTGTCTTTTTGTTCCTTTGTGGCAGTGCTGTGAAGCCCTTGCTAAAACACTGTGTTTAGAAGACGAGACTTCAAAATGGATTGTTCCACGACTACTATATCTTGATAGCTATTTCACTTGTGAAGATAAATCCAATTGGAACTGGCAAAGTGGAGCTAGAATGCATGTCATGGGGTCTCTGATCCTGCAGACAATATTCCGGTTTAATAGTGTAAGCAATTTTCTTAAACTTCAATTTTATTTTCGGTTTCAACTGTTAAAAGGGTAGGAGGGGGCATGCACATACATGAATCATCTCAAGGCGTTGGAACAGGAACCGTCAGATTCCTAACTTGAAAATGTTGTGTATAGCTAGTTTTTCTTGGGGTGGAGTAGTGGCATGCTTATGTAGTATAAGTCTTCGATGGTTGGTTAAGCCTTTTCGTAGATGACACGTTATGCATATTGTGGAGTCATGTAAACCTATGTCGTAGACATATATTGCTAACCCTGGTTATATTATTTAAACGAGTGGTGCTTTTAAATCTTTGTATGCAAGGTAGAGTGCCTACAATAGTATCAGCTTTCCCTTTTATCAGTTGATCTCATGTATAAATTTCAAAATTGTATTCATGTGCTTTATTATGTGGTCCTTCGTTTTTATTTTTACAGGAATATATAAAACCTTTTATCACCAGTATAACATTGATGGACACAAATCATGTGCTTGAAGCGGTGAGAGATTCAAGAGGATCGCATGTTATTGAGGCTTTTCTGATTTCAGGCGCTCCTGGGAAACAGAAGCGCAGATTGGTTACAAAGTATGTCTTTCAACTATATTTCTTGTATTTATATTCTCTGTGAAATTCATTTTTTATGCTAAAGGAATAAATGGAATAAACATGATTTTTAGATTATGTTGTCTGTTCATTTATTAAAAGCCAAAATCATTCATCATATGTTTTATTACTTCTTAGGATTCATATTCAAGTTTAGTATCACATATACATGCACATTAGCTGAGAACAATTATTTGGTTGAAATCTAATATATTTTATTTGAAGTTGCAGTTTGGTTAGGATTCTTTGGATGTTATTTCTTTTGACTAGTACTAAATAGTTAGCTATTTGAAATTGTTTCCAAATGAGTGTTAAATTCCAAAATTTTAGCTGTGGACTCTTGTTGCCAAAACCTATGTTTTTTATATTTATTTATTCCCATTGTTTTTAGCTAACTTTTTCTAAACTTTAGCAGGTTGAAAATATCATGAATTTTGTTGTTGTGATGCAATAGATTTCAAAAGTATTGAGTATTTCTATCTTTTCCAATTGTCTTTCATAACTTGTTTTGTAGACTACAAAAGCATTTTGGAGAGGTTGCACTCAACTCATCAGGTGTTTTTACCATTGATAAGTGCTTCACTGCCTGTAATCTGTCTCTCAGAGAGACAATAGTGTCTGAAATATTGGCCATGCGGAATGAACTTTCAAAGACAAAGCAGGGCACTTACCTATTGAGGAAATTAGATGTTGATGGGTATGCTTTTGGCTATTTACTGTATTGTGGAATTTTCATATCTATTACTTTCCGTTAAATATTTTCTTACCATCTGGTCCCCAAATAAAAAAAATTATTAACAAGAGCATATAAAAGGGCTTGAGCTTTTGATGTTCATACCTTAGCTTATGAATTAGAGTGTTGACATATGATAGACTGTTGTAGTATCCTTTGTTTTATTCAAGCTGATCTGCAATACTTACTTACCCCTTTGGTCTATCGTGACAGATTTGCTGCAAGTCCTGATCATTGGAGGTTAAAGCAAACATCCAAGGAATCTACTTATAAAGAATTTTATGCTACGTTTGGCTCGAGCGATACAAGGTCAACCAAAAATGATGGCTTTCTTGCTGACTCTTCAAATAATAATAAATCAAATCCAAAAAATGTGAAGGAAATGAGAAAAGAAATTGACCAATCCCTTGGTTCTTCATCATTTCTAAGCTCAGATATTAACAAAAACCAAAACAAAACAAAGCAGAAACACAAGAAAAATGTTGAGATTGGTGGAAATGAAGATAACTCTAGTAGGAAAAAGAAAAGATCTAAGAAGGAAAAGGTTGAAAGTGGATATGAAGCTGCTACTGAGACTGCAAAGAAACGTGAAAGAAATCGTGATGTATCTGAGACTCCTGGGAAGAAGTTGAAGACTTCGGACTAGTAGAGTGGAACACAATTTTGTTTATTGAGTTTTCAGAAGAATGATGACTTAAATCATGGTTATTGATTTTCTCTTTGCTAGTGATTTTGTATTATTAACAACCTGTAGACTGTAGTAAGCGGTTAGTTGTGCAAATTATGGAAAATTTTCTGACTATTCCAGATTCTAGAATACAAATATTATAGATTCAATAAGTATACTTGAAGCTAGGATATATAGTAAGTATGATCTTATGTACAATATAACATGGATTCATTAAACTTTTAAAATTTAAAACTTATTCAATAATATTGTGAGATGAATATTTTTTGAAATCAGCCAATGGATTAAAAATTATATTACATAAATTATATCTATAAATTTTGACATTTATTTGTAATTGTTTAATGTCTTTAAGATGCATTAAAATTAATGTTATATATAATTATACCGTTGACGCTTATCTTAAAAAAATTTAATGACTTAAAAAATAATTATAAATTAATGATAAAATTTATAGATATAATATATAATATTATTTAATCTGACGATTGATTTTAAAAAACATTTATTTAATACAATGTTATTAAATGATATAAATTTCAGTGTAACTTTTTTACTTAATTTGATTATTCTCAACAAAATGACATGAATCATTTCTCATTAACTAGATATAAGACTTTTGCATGGGAACAAGATTATTATATTTTGTCAAGAAGTTGACTAAAATGTCTTATAGATCAACGCAACAATAATATTATATCAAATAAATATTTTGTAAAGTCAACTGTAAAATTGAAAGTTACCATTATATATATCATAAATAAATTTTTATGTTTATTTATAATTATTTTCTATGTCATTTTGATGTGTTAAGATAAACATTATGTACAATTATATTATTTACAATAATCTTGATGTATCTTATTTACAGAAAATAATTATTGAATAAATGTAACATTTGATCTAACTATGAGTGTAGTTTGATTCTTCATTTTATTTTAGTGTTATTTTTATCAAATTTAAACATGGTTATTTGACTAATGATCAAAATCACCATTGTGATCAAGGGCTCTTAATATTTAATTTTATTATAAAAATTATATTTGATGAATAACAATATTCGGAATGTGATATGAAAAAAAAACGGACGATCCAATACGTAGCTCTATGATAAGGCTGTGGTCAGTCTCACAGTGGATCTCAGCTCAGGTAGCACTTCCTCCTCTTTGTTCCTCTCTTCTCTCACTTCTTTCTTCCACCCAAACCCAAGTGTGTAAAACTAAAGCCGATTGATTGAGTTAGGGTTTTCATTTTGGAAGAGAAAATGGGAGGTGGATCAGCAAATCACGGCCATGGCAATGAAGATTTCAGGAACAAGGTATGGAGTATGACCGGTGGTCCCAACTGTCGCCCTAAACACTGGAAACGCAACACCGCCATCGCCATGTTCGGCGTCTTCCTCGTCTGCATCCCCATCTTCAAACTTTCCGCTAAACTCGAGGTCTCTTTCTCAATCCAATTATTTACATTTTCGCCAATTTTTCTTATGTTTTTGTATTAAATTTTTTACAACGTTTTTTCGTTATTCACAAATGGTGAACCGGATCTTAATTTTCTCGGATTTGATTGTTATTATTATTATTATTTGACGAAATTAATAATGTTTTTGGCTAATTTTAAGATCTTTCAATGTTTACTTTGAGATTTTATAATGTTTACCTTTCAATTGTTATTTCGCGATTATGGTTTTCTTGTATGCATTTGCAAATGAAAGAGTAAGTGAGATTTGTACTGATGCATAGGCACCGTAATATATGTTCATGTTGTGTAGATGTCATATGTGGTTCTTAAAATTGATGTCTTTAGAAAACACGTAAGGGTTGGCATTTGATTTAGGACGGAGACAATAAAAGATTGGAATTTTGTTCTCCATTCTTATCTGTTTTCATATCCACTCCTTTTTATTATTCTTTAATTTATGCCTATCTGCTTAAATTCTTTTATTATTTCAATGTGATTCCTGGAATTATGAGTTGGAAATGGTCTTTTAAGTTACTTTGCATGGATGTCAAAGAAGGTTGAATGGAGTGTATGATTCTGTTTTATCTTATCTCATGGAAGAATTTCCTTTTCATTCGACTTTCATTGTTTTCACACTTATCAAGGGTCTGTTTAGACTATTCTCTTGTGGTTTTTTTCCTGCTCTATTGGGACTGCTTTCGTGTTCTGTCATAATAGCTTTGTGTGAACTTTCTATGCAATACTACTGTTCTAGAACTTTGATTTTGTCGTGGAATTCAGATTCTTCTAATGTAGGTAGATCAGACTCAGTATATGAAATTTAAGTGTAGCTAGGAAGTACACGAATTATAGCTTAGATGTGAAAATTGGAGAATATACCATGCCTCCACCAGTCCCATGGTTTAAGTATTTTGGTTCCATTATACAGTATGATAGGGATATGGAGAGATGTTAATCGAAGGACCCAAGCTAGGTGGATGAAACAAAGAAAGTGGAATTTGTGATAAAAATACTATGCTTAAAGAAAAATCATATGTGGAATTGGATATTGGGCAATAAAGAGGCAACAAGAAAGTAAGGTCAATGTTGCAGATAAGTGAGCACACAAAACAAGATAGGAATAAGAATCATATTATTAAAGCGAAATATGAGGTTTCTCTCATTGTAGAAAAGACAAGAGTCTTGTTTTTGTTGATTTGGACATATGTGGACAGGACTCATAGAAACAGTTGGACGCTGGAAGAGACCATGAAAAATGTATGACCATTAACAGAATTGAAGTGGTCTATCTTTAGACTGGATCCATTATAGCGCATTATGGTTTTGTTTGATCCATGTAGCCATTGTCATCTAGTGTGAAAGGCTTTAGTTGTTGTTGTGAGTGGGTGGGGTTTTATGCCATCCTTTGAGATTGGGGAATTTTGACAGAGGAGTTAAGCACAGAAGTACAAACCTATGATGAAAGATGGATTTTTTGAATTCAGAATTTCAAATGGTGTAAACTGTAAACTGTTTTTTCTCCAAGGTCATTGTTTGCATTTATTGACTTTGTTGTCACATTGTCTCTATGGGAGAGCAAATGGTTGTTGTTTTAAATTTGTAAATGCTAACAAATAGTCAAATAGATCAGCCCACCTTTTTTATTGATAACCATGAGAGTTGAAGAGTTTAGTTTCATCTTTTAGGAAGATTTGAGCAAGTATAGTTGCCTGTGTAGGATATAAAAATTTTGGGTTAAATATGTGTTTCATCCCTAAAAAATTTGCAAATTTTGATGTTGGTCCCTGTTAATTTTAACTATGTTTCCACTATTAAAAAATGATATGCTTTTTAGTCCTTGGTGAGGGACTAAAACATAATTTTATTTGTAACTGTAGGGATTAAAAACGAATAAATTTTATTTTGGGAAAAAAAAATGCCAATTTTATATGGCAAAAAGACATATTTAACATTCGAAAAAATCTTCTCTCACCAAAACAGATAGGTCAAATTCAAAAGAACATTATTTCATAGCATATGTTTGTCAGTATTGTCTATCCTGTATTCCCCATCGTCTCTTCCTTTTCCCAAAAAAGGAGATAAGTTAGGCTCTTATTCATGTGCAATATATGTAGCTGCAGAGTGTAAATTAATTCCAAATAGTGTAGGTTGAAACAATTGGAGTGTAATAGCTGAATAAGGCCTTGTTTTAAGCAGGGATTGTGTGTATTGGTGTTGTGCTGCAATTATTGCACTCTTCCAAAAGAGTTTCCTGCAACATAAATTTGGGTAAGATGGGCAGTTGTGTTTCATCTTTATGATTGAAAAGAACAACAATCATCTTCCCTATATTTCATTATTTCTAATTTTTGTGAGGAAAAGAAACTAATTCTTGAGTAAACATTTTCTATCGGTGTTTCTTTTGCCTTCAATTTTAATTACAAGAGTATCACCTTATTATCTGCTTTTAATAATACTTGTACAATATCAATAGGTGTTGTTTGTTAAATCTACCAAACTTTGTCAGGTTTATACCAAAATGTGACTACCAAAGTCTTTTTGCTGCATTTTCTTGGGAATTTTCTGCACGCTTCCAGAATTATTCCAAATATGTGCTCTGTTAATTTTGATTCTCTATCTTTTCCCTTGCTGTTTCAATTTTAAAAAAGTGAGAAAAGTTACTATTTGAAAGATACAATCATGAGTGGAATATTTCTTAAGATGTGCCCTAAGGGCACATGCTAGCATGACTCTTATCTTAATTTACAAATGTTTGCTTGTGAAACAATATTCTCCAGTGGTATATTAATAGTAGCAGTATGTTTCTTTTTCCTTTTGAGAACAATACTCCTATTTTTATGAATCGCAAGTGACTTTGGTGGAGTTTATATTTAATTGGCAGTTGTCTGTGTGTATATCACTATATTGTCTCTACGTTTTTCCCTTTGATATTTCTCTTGGACACTAAATTAATTACATATATATTTTGCATAGTCTTGTATAGTAATCTTTTAAATTATTAACTTCCTTAAATTATTGGGGATTTCAGTAAATAGCTGCTTACCATGGGGCATATTTTTTCTGTGATTTGGATCTTATGCTCTCTGGATTCTAGGCATATAAAATTGAACATTTTTTGCCTTTGCAGAAACAAGAAAATTTACCCATGATTTACTTTGAAATAGATGAATGAGTTAAATTTCTTTCCGGAAGAATATTGTTCTACTTTTCCAACTTGCCATTATTCTGTTTTTTCTTTTTGAAATGCCAATTTTGTTTGTGTATCGTATTTCCTTTTTGGTATAGTTATATGATGTTTACTAGTAGTAGCATTTTACGATAATAACTTGTTTATATTATATTGGCTAACTTTATATTTTTAATCCTTTCTTCAGCAACGACCACATCACCCAGTTCGCCCAATCCCTTCTCAAATGTGGTGCAAGAACTTTGGAACCAAAGATTATGAATAATCTGGGACTCTTAATTGATTCACTGGTGTTGGTGTCAAAATCTTGCTAAACACAATTTCCTTGTTATAAACAGCATTAAATTGTTGCTGCTGTCAATGTTATGTAAGGCTTGGCTCTAGGATCATTGTAATGGGCATCCTTTTCGTTTTTTGCTACATTAAATTTCATTTGGAAACTGAAGAAATTTTAAATAAGCTGCTCATGCCTGGATTCTTTTGAGAGCTTGTTCAAACTGGCATTACTGGTCACTGCATAGTAGTTGATGCTTTTTATCAATTTTGTTCATATACCTTTTGATTTATAGGCCTTCATTTTCTTCTTAACTCTGCAGTTGAGTTTCTCAATTCTTAATGAAACCATTATTGTGTTTTAAACTAAAAGATACCCCAAACGGTTAAATATAAGAATATTTGTGTGTTTATATTAATACACTTATCTAAAACTTTTTAAAATTTCACATTTTCTTCAACTACTTTGTCATTAGGATGAGAATAGCCTAGACCGTCCGTAGGAGCCTATGGTCTAACTTACTTATGGCCTGGTCTGACATATTTAATAAAAAGGTTAGGCTCAGACTGTTTTTAAAGCCTATTAAGCCTGATAGGCCGGCGGTGTATATATACTTTATTATTTATTAATATTATTTTTATTATTATATTAATAATATTATTTTCTATTTTAAATTCTACCAATTAGACAATCACTCAGTAATCTAATCATTACATATTCAGTAGCTGTTTCATATTTGGTAACAATCTATATTTAGTAGTCGTTAAATTAATCAATCACTCGATAATCGTTCCATATTTGTTTAAGAGATAATTATAGGTATGTTTGTTTCAGAAAAAAAAAAAAAAATCTATTATTTGAAACTAAAAATTATTTTTTAGGGTTTAAAAGATGTTTGTTTCATATTTTTTTTAAATAATTTTGTTAGAAAAAATATTTTTTGTTTAATATATATAGATATATATATTGATATTGGTATGTGGAGAATATCATGTGATATTAGTAGAGTATTTAAATATTTTAATGTGTCCGCTATAATTTTAAAAAAAGGTCACGTCGAAAAAAAAGTCTATACTTAAATCCAAAAAATAATTCATAAGCCTCTCAAACCTTTCAAAGCCTAACCTGATTTATTCCCTCCCGAAATTTGTCAATGATATTAAAGTTTTGGCTGCCAGAGATCCAGCAGGGAAATCCGCAAGAATCTTCTTCATCAAAGCACTCATATAAATGGGATTAATATTTAATTGAGGAATATAGAAGACATCTACAACTTGAAGTTCAGAATTGAGGCTCACACTACTAATAGCATAGATCTTGACTCGAGTTTTGTTAGGATATTACCAACCTCTGCGAATGTAACTTCAAAATGTGTATGGGTAAATTACATCCAACCCTCTACATTCTCTGATATTTTATAATAATAAACCTGATTACCCTATCTGAACCAATCCAAATGTGGTGTCGGAAATTCACCACAGAATGACAAATAACCAAAGACACAGTCAAAGACTCAATAGAGGATCAATACCCAAAAACACCAAACTTAATAACTCTGAATTTTTTTCCCATTCTCATTCTATTATACTCCAACCCTCCATTTTATATAAACTACCTATTTACACAAACTTGCTATTTAAAAAATTATTACACTCATTGTAACAAAAAAAAAAAAAACCTAATACACACAAACAAAATAAATTTAGATCATTGAGAATATTCAGTGATAGAAATACTTTGGCCATTTAGAATGAAATTTAGTTTTAGCATATATGTACAGGCTATAATTTTTAATTTTTAATCAAAAACACATAATGACCATTAATTTTTATAGCAATAGAGTGCTGGTTCTAACTCACGATTTTTCTCGCAAATTTCGTCACTAACCTTAATTAAAAAGAAAAAAAAAGAAAATGAATCTAGAATTACAATATTAAAAAACATTTGTTCCCTATCTAATCCGGTGATGCTAGTGTTAAAAGATATTATGAGAGTCATGATAATATGTGTGTCTTTAGTACACGTGTTAAAAGATCTCAAAAGTAAAATATTTTTATTAAAAAACACAACATTGAAATTTTTAATGAGTTAAAAACACAAATTTCAAAATAAAATATCTACATTTGAATCATTAACGTATTCCCTTAAGTCACATATTAGATTTTAGAAATAGCAATAAGAACTTATGTTAGGTTTCTCCTTATTTTTGTGAATATCTTACTTAGTTTGGTTTTACGCAAAACTTAAAAGACCGGTCAGATGAGTATTATTCCTCCTGAATATGATTCAATGGTATATAAGAATATGATTCAATGGTATATTTATTTCTATAGTTCAGTTACATCATCCTTATGCTCTATTGAAATATAAGAAAACTAATAAAATTTAAATAAAAATCAATAAATTTTCTCTCATTCAATGATAAAAATTTAAACTATTATTTAAGTGTAATTTAATTTATTTTTATTTAAGAAGAATCATATGCTTTAAATTAAACTGGTGGTAATGACCAGTTGCCAAGTGATCGAATGAGCTGAAAGTTCTACCATAATGAAATGTGCAGATTTGGTTCCAATTTGCAAAAATAATGTTAGAAGGTTAAATCTATATCCATCCATTGTATTTGAGGGAATTAAATTCTTTGATTCTCAACCAAATCCATCCTATCCCTATATATATGTTTTCTATCATTCATGTTACTAAGAGAAGGGATAAATGGATTTTATTCTATGAACAAATTCTTACTTCTTCAAATTATATGTATGGAACAAGTAACGTATTTCAACAAAAAAGTATTTAATTTGTATGTGGTTTATTAGCGACCCCGTGTTTTGCCAGTGTTTCTATAGAGCCACAAGTTCCCGAATTTATTGACCGTCTATCGTGGACACCGCATATTCTTTATTTTCGTTGTTTCAAAGTTAAATTATGCTTAGTATTTTTAGACCGCAAACTTCATAATTTTTTATTTATTTAACTCTGATTTTTTATGATTTTAGTTATTTAAAATTTAGTCGAAAGATAAATAAAATCTGACAAAAAATATTCTACTCAAAATTTATATTTAAGTTTTTTTTGAACGATTCAGCATAAAGTTTATTAACCTTATTTAATTACTTAATTGTTGATAATTTAAAATGGAAGTATAATGAAAATTACTATATTAGATGAAATATCTAGTAAATGCACTTATGTTAAAAGATTATCAAAACATTTGACACAATGAAGTGTGAATTTGAACATTCAACAGTTACTTTTCAATATTTAACGTGCCTAAGATTTATTATTAGTTTCATTAATAAAAAGGAAACAAAGCATACTTTTGCTCTTTTTCAATTATTATATTTAATATGAGAGAGTTAAAGGTATTTTAGCAAAGTGCATGATATTGATCTCTAGATTAATCTCTGGATTTTTGTTGATGAGATGACTAATCTCTTAATTTGAACAAAATCAGTGATGTTAATCTTACTTTTAATTGTGCAAATATGTTTTGTCAAAAATCTAGTTCAGTGATGTTTTTGTATTTGTACACCAAATTATTTCAAAAAATTGACAGACAACATTCAAGTAGTTTTACTCATCCGGGTTATGCACAAATGTTATATATATCTAAATAAGGTTGATTCAAATTATTTGGTATAAGATTTGAATTTTATTATACTTTTCTATAATTTTTTTATTTGATACTTGTATTACATAATTTGTTGTTTGAGTGAACAATATTATATCATATCAATAATTAAAGTTTTAGGTAAGTCTAAAATGATTTAATATCTTATTTGAATACGCTAAAATTATTTTTGTTTAATTTAAATGTAAAATACACTAATTTTAATATGTCTATAACTTTATATTTAAGTAAAAATTTATAAATATAGTCTACAAAATATAAGCTTTTAATCTAAAATATTTGTTCAATATTATAACACTGCTCAAGTATTACATTATGTAATTTAATATATATATATATATATTAAATTACATTATGCTGCATATACATAGAAATATTTTTTAAAAGTTAAATATTATTAAAAAATAATTGCAAAATATATATTAAGCATTGAAATATGGTTTTTTTTCTTTCAATAACTTATATTTTAATTTCTTTTTATTAAAGTACTCTATTTTTAAAGCTATATACAAAAATACTCTGGTTTGATTCTCATATACAAGTTACTTTTGTTAATGACAATTTCTTTAAGAAAATTCGAGTTTGTAAAGGCTAAAATAATTTTCTAATTTTTGTTCTTTCCATTTTTTTAAATTAATATATATATATATATATATATATATATATATATATATATATATAATTCATAAAAAAAACATAAATATAAAATTTAAATTATATAGATCGACTAAAGTTTCCCTTTGAGTATGATCAGTTAACGGTGCATCTGAACTCGATGTTATGTCGATCGGTGGATGTTCACATCTATTTCAAACTTGAGCATGGTACCATATGTGATTTCTTGCACCAATAAATAATCTTGAGTCTCATTTTCCGTTAACTGGTCATACTCAAAAAATGTTAAGAAAATGCAAACTATGTCGGTTAACTAGTCATACTCGAAAACATTGTTCAAATGTTACAAACAACTGTAAGTATAGAAGTACGCTTAAGAGGGGGTGAATTAGGTGTTAGTAAATTTTCGTGTTTTTAGTGATATGATAGTTGAATTTTCTGAATTTAATAAAGTGTCTACTAATAATAAAGTGCAGTAAATAAATGAACACTTAATATTTATCATGGTTCCCCTTATAACCAAGGGTACGTCCAGTCCTCTTGCACACCACAAGAGATTGATCCACTAATTGTCAGAAAATGTACAACTCCCACCCTGGGATTCTTGCTACAAACTTCTAACAACACTTCTAAGATAGCACACCACTATCTTAGATGAAACTACTTTTAGGAAAGTACTACTTTCCTTTACAAGTGATACAATATGGTTTGAATAAGAATAAGGAGAGGTATATTGATAAACAATCCAATAACAATTCAAGTACTTGAGAACCTTATTGAATGATATGAAAATGAAATGCAAGTACTTTGTAAAAAATTAGAATTTTGTTCAAAGTTGTTCAAGGTATTGATTCAAGGATTGTGTATTCTTTGATATGAAGTTATGGGGTATTTATACTCCATAAACATCTCTTCAGATTCGTGGTCATTGATCCAAGAGGTTTGATGAAAAAATACAATGTTCTAGAGCCATTCCAGATCTGAAAAATTGTATTGTTTCCAGTTGTATTCGAATACATGATATGTGTATTCGAATACACCTCTTTGTAACGTTAAAAAATATTCAAAAATTACACATTGTAATCGAATACACATTGGTGTAGTCGAATACAGATTAGTGAAATTTTGCCACTGACTTGAAGTGTATTCGACTACACATAGTCATAGTCGAATACAACTTTGAGATTTTTGCTTCTGACTTGCATTGTATTCGAATACAAGATGCTGTATTCGAATACACTTATTTATTTTGTCAAAAATATGATTTCTAAGACTTTGTTAATGTTGTTTTGACTTTTGAAAATGCTTTAAATGGATATGTAAATATGACTTGTTCTCATGTAATTGAAATATTGGTTTGTATCATATACCTTTACATTTTATCATCTAATGTATGGATTTGAAGCTTATTAATGAAGATATTTGATCTTCTTTTTGATCTTGTTGCATTGACCATAATTGGTGATCTTTGTCTTCATCAAAAACATGTAGTTTACAACAACTATAATCAATCTATATAATTTAAAATTTGTGTTTATGTCTTTTTATGAATTATATTAATCATATATATATATATATA
>JBBPBR010000006.1:46886382-46907181 GCA_037974775.1 Cicer pinnatifidum
AATTAATATTAAATTAAAAATAATATTTTTGTTAAAATGTGATACTGATTTTAAAGAAAACACATCATCATAGTTGTTAAAATGTGATACTAATTTTAAAAGAGACAGTAAAAGAAAACACATAATTATAGATAGAAAAAAAAACACATAATTTACTACTATATTTGCCCCTGTTTCCATTGAGCCAATAGACTTCTCGAATCTTTTGTTTCTCTTTCTCTCTTACTTTTTATTTTATTTTTACAATACACTGATAATAATATACTACTACGATATAACTTTACATAAAAAAATACAGTACCACTATTGATAGTTAATTACTGCCTAAAAATTATAGAAAAGTGTAAAGGACCATAGCTTCTGTCAACCGTTCTTTTGACTCTGCTCTTACTTTTAGTTTTTTAAAATATTGCCTTTAAAATTAAAACCGAATAATTTTTAAGAAAAAATAGTTTAAAAGGTTGTAATTTTTTAGAAGTTAGAAATATACTAAACAAAAATAGTCGCACAATCTATATATTTTGACAAAATTGGCAATATATTTTAAAGGTAACTAATTAAAATCATATCAATTTCTGAACATATTTATATTTTAAAAATAGTAAATATTAAATATATGTTTGATTTTAATTTTAAAAAGACTAAAATTTAATTTAGAAGTAATAAAATTGATTTTACATATGTTCAAATATTCTTGAACATATTTGATTTTAAAATTAAATATAAGATTTATAATATTTGAAATAAAATGTAATTCTTACCCTAAAAATTTAT
Source organism: Cicer pinnatifidum (assembly GCA_037974775.1). Classification (NCBI taxonomy): domain Eukaryota; kingdom Viridiplantae; phylum Streptophyta; class Magnoliopsida; order Fabales; family Fabaceae; genus Cicer; species Cicer pinnatifidum. The sequence continues at coordinate 46,887,157 of JBBPBR010000006.1, forward strand.
TATTGAATTCATTTTGAAATAAATATATCTAAATCTAATTTGAATTATCTGAAAATCAATTTAGGCGATGTATAAGAGAAAGAAAATGATGGTACGCAATGTCAAAAAAAAAAAAAAAAAATGATGGTTGCGCGTTATTTTAATAATTTTTTTGAGTTAGTCACCATCGTATACACTTAAGTGACCCCACTGTCTTTTGCCCGGATCTCTTCGGTCAGTTTACTCTTTGTACCATTTCATCTTTCAACGATGCCCGAATCTGAAACGGGTAGCACCTGCAACAACTGATTCAAACTGTTTCTTTAACCTCGCACAAGAAACAAACACGCACGAACAATGTGAAGAGAGAGAAACCTTCATATTTCTCACCTTATAAATTCTCACGCTCTCCGCTATAACACTACTTCAATTCTTTACGTTCAAAACTTTGCACTGTTAACTTTCTCAAGGAAAAAAGGTGCTGCTAATAAAAACTGAGATTTTCTTTTTTTAATCTTTTTTTTAAAATAGAAATAAATAGCATTTGATTTTAAATTTCATTATGATTTTGCTTTGGCTGAGTAGGTGGTGCAGTGGGTTTGAGTTTGGTGGTTTACGGTTTTGATTTGGAAGAATGTGGAAGCTCACGCGACTCGCCGCGTCGCGATCACGCTGTTTCTCGACGGCGATTCCTGGTCCGTGCATGGTTCATAAACGTGGTGCTGATATTCTACACGATCCTTGGTTCAACAAGGTTCATTCATCATCTTTCTCTTCAACCTCACATTTTGTAGAACTAGTTTTGAGTTCGCTCTAACTCTGTTTCTCTCTCTCTCTCTCTCTCTCTATTTATTTATTTATTTATTTATTTTTATTTTTTAATTAGTTTTTCGAGGTTCTAATTGTTTTAATTAATTATTTTTAATGTTGATGAATTTGTACTGTTAAGTGATTTGACAGAAAAATTAGAGGAGGTCGAGATTTTCAATTGGTATTTATTTATTTCATAAAAAATGTGGTCATTTGGAGTGTTGTTTGTTCACTTGAAGTCCCCAAAATTTGATGACTTTGTGTTTGTGATATGGTTTAGTTGATGTGAACCCTCAGATTAGTTTGAAATTTAGTTTTTTGCTTGGAATTATTATATACATCCGACATGAGCAGTTTGATAAATGCTGAATGTGAGAATGTGTTACAAAATGTTTCTTATCATGCGTCAATCCTACCAATGTGACTTACTGAGGGTTTAGATAAAAAAAATTTACTATCAGCATAAAATTTCAAGTTTCTCATGCCTGTTCTTAATCATTGTTTTGGATCCTAAAACTTTTTTGTTTCATTCTCAAAATGTAGGATACTGGATTTCCTTTAACTGAAAGGGATCGATTGGGGCTTCGGGGCCTCCTTCCTCCTCGTATCATTTCATTTCAAGAGCAATATGATCGTTTTAGTAAGTTTTATGCTTAACATTCTAATAATATACAAATTTATGCTCTGAAATTTCAGTAATTAATGGCTATCTTAAATTATATCATATTACGTGAAGTGCTAGTCTGATTAGCTTCATGTTTGTTACCCATCTTTAATGTTTGATAGCCGTAACATATTATTGTTTTAACTTTCCAGTGAGCTCATATAGATCATTGGAGAATAATACCCAGGGCCAATCAGATAAGATTGTTTCCTTATCAAAATGGAGGATCTTAAATAGACTGCATGACAGGAATGAGACTCTGTACTATAGAGTGAGTTTGATGATGAAATTGGGTTGATAATGTGAGAAAATATGGCAACGTTTATTCTTAAAATGACTTTTATGATATTGCCTTTCATTCTCTTCAGGCTCTCATTGATAACATCAAAGAATTTGCTCCAATAATCTATACTCCTACAGTTGGGTTAGTGTGTCAAAATTATTGTGGGTTATTTAGACGCCCACGTGGAATGTATTTTAGTGCCAAAGATAAAGGAGAGATGATGTCAATGATCTATAACTGGCCAGCTTCTCAGGTATTGAATTGATCTTGGTGAATAATGTTTCCCTTTTCTTTTTGTTCATAATTGAAATGGAAGTGAACTTTTTCTTTTCATTCTTCCCTTCAAATACTACACAACATTGTTCAAGTTTGTCAGGGTTGGAACATTTGAAACATAACAGTTCTGCAGTTACTTGAATTCTGTTGATGAATTTAGTAAAATGTTAACATCCTAATAGATAAATGGTTATTCAAATAGCAGGATGTTGCATTTTTATTATGGATCCATTTAGTTTCACCAAATATATTTTGTTTTATTAGTGCATTGAGGACATCTGTTTGACCTGAAACTTGCTATATTTTCTTTTGATATTTTTTTGAATTTTCGTAAATATACCGAGCTAGAGTCAGGTTTATGTGGGTATTGGGTTTATGAAATATCGGGGAGGTAGGTGAAAATTGGAAAATACAGAGGAGCTTATTGTATTTTATTCTTCTTATCAAAAGACATTCTTTTGTACTGTCTAAACATTTACTTGGTACTCATTTTAAATTTTTTTATAGAACTTCGTCAATGATTTAGGTATTTAGATCTGAATATCGTTACCTCATTTCTTAACACTTTTTGTCATTACAATGTTAAATATCCCAGTTACTGGATGAGGCGTTATGTGGCTATATGACTTGTTGCACTTTAGGAGGTTTTTGGTTGATTAAGTAACAAACTAGTTCCTAGCTTGTGTTATTCATATATTATTATTGATCTTAATCATCTTACTGTTTCAGGTAGACATGATTGTCTTGACAGATGGTAGTCGTATCCTTGGGTTAGGCGACCTTGGAGTTCAGGGCATTGGAATACCAATAGGAAAACTTGATATGTATGTTGCAGCTGCTGGTATCAACCCACAAAAAGTATGTGCTTCTTTTCCCTAACTCTGTCAATGTATCTTTAATTTTCCCCTCAACTTGTGTATTCTGCGTGTATTTTGATTTATTTATTACATATTTAAAACTTTGGATTTTGCATAGTATTTAAGTTTTCATTTTTAACTGCAACTTGGTAAGGCCAGTAACTTTGCTTTAACTTATGCTGTATGCGTTATTCTTAACTGTGGCAGATCCTTCCAGTCATGCTGGATGTTGGCACAAACAATCAAACGCTACTTGATGATCGCCTTTGTGAGTAAACATCATTCTGTTAGATATTTTGTTTGCTTATTTCTATTGTTGTATTCTCTCATCTTTCATTTTCAGGGGACATATTTGATTTATAAACTGAGGAAGATTTCATGTTTTTAGCACCCTGGATTATGTGGCTGCGCTTAAATAATATAAATTATGGCTCTGTCACTTCTGTTGATCGCTTAAATAATATATTCTGACATGATTTTCATGTGATAGATTTAGGAGTTCGACAACCTAGGTTGGAAGGTGAAGAGTATCTGTCAATTGTAGATGAATTCATGGAAGCTGTTCACGCACGATGGCCGAAGGCTATTGTGCAGGTCTGTATTTCTTTTAGAACGTGTTTCTCTTGATGTTTGAATTAGTAATTGGTTGATATTCACTGATTTTTTCAGTTTGAGGATTTCCAAATGAAGTGGGCTTTTGAAACCCTGAAACGATATCGTCAAAGGTTTTGCATGTTCAATGATGATATACAGGTGAGAAAGCGATATGTTTTTAATGTTGAAAATGTTCAAACAGTTAAGTAATGGGTTGTGTCCTTGAAGTAACTACTGAAATCTTGATTTCCCATCATTTTCACTGTCCAATAGGGCACAGCTGGTGTTGCACTTGCTGGATTACTGGGAACTGTAAGAGCGCAAGGTCGACCATTGTCTGATTTTGCGAAACAAAAGATAGTTATTGTTGGAGCTGGGAGGTACTTGCAAAACTTATTGTGATGTAATCCTTATTGGTTGTCCAGTTTGTTTTATTATTCGAACAAGCTTCTCCTTATCACTACTTTCTGCCTGACATGGCTGCCAAAATACTGTCTGGTCCTGCCTAACATGATTACTTTTTGCCTGACTTGCAGCGCGGGGCTTGGGGTTCTTAACATGGCTGTCCGGGCAGTTTCAAGGATGTCAGGGTGTAGTGAAACAGCTGCGAAAAGTCAATTTTTTTTAATTGATAAAGATGTATGCTTTCACTGTCTTTAATTACACAGTTGTATTGTTAGTGCTTCAAGTTGCAGTACCCAACCCGCAACCCATAAACATCTTCATGATTCTATATCATGTAATTACCTCGCGATTATTAGCTCAACTTTTTGTAGCCCAAATATTCTCATTTTTTTATCGTCAAATTCTGTCTTCATATATAATTTTGACTTCGTGATAATGTATGCTCTTTGGCTTCTGTTATTTTCATTGTATGTATCTGATTCTGTTATTTTCAGGGTCTTATCACGACAGAAAGGAGTAATCTAGATCCAGCTGCAGTTCCATTTGCTAAAAATCCAAGAGATCTTGAAGGGCTTGCAGAGGGTGCTAGCATCATTGAAGTGGTAATACTATAATTTGTTTGAGGAAAACACCATTGGCTTTAGCCTTTTATTTATGGATAAAATAAACTATGATACTATAAAGCAGAAATTATTTTAATAAAATAAAAAATAAAAAATTAAAGGGGAGATTAAAATAACCTCCCCTAAAAGTATTTGCAAATATCACTCGCACTCCCTCTATTTGGTAAATGATCATTTACCTCACTTAATTGTGTTACATAAGACTAATAAGTACCCCTCTGCTTTAACCTCTGTTAGTTGCTCTGCATCACTCACAATATCTTTGTTTTCCTTCAAAATTTTATGGCTGAGTCATGAGTTAGTTGAAAAGGGAATCTTGATTGGTGAAACAATTTGACTGAGATAGAGGAAGCCATGATGGTGCACCATTCTTCAACATAATCATTCACAAATCTGCTAAAATTAATTGTATACATCATCTAAAGCATTACAACACCACCGTTTCAAATAGGTTTTGATAATTATAGCAGTTTATGGCAACAAACTTCCGTATATAATAATGAATCAATAGTTCAATATCATGTTATATTATATTGAAATTGTATAAAAAAACTCTTCATTATCGTATTTTCTCTCAATGAACAGGTTCGTACGTGTTTAGTGTTATTATTATTTTGAACACTTTGTTTAGTGTTATTATGCTTCTTTGATATCAAGACTATTTTTTATGAAGATTGGAAGGATGGTTTGGAGGGTATAATTTGTGTGCCTTCAACAGATGAAAGTGATTGCATGAGGTGTGAGACTGCTTGTAGGTTGTTTGATCATTTTGTGGCTGGGCTTGTTGACATTTGAATTGAAGTTAGTGTTATTTTTCTAACGGAATATAAGCGGGGTTAGAGTTTAGGGGAGGTTAGTGATTTGAAAAAAATATAAGTGAGTGATATTTGCATAGATCTTAGGGGATGTTAGTGTAATTTCCCCTAGTATAAATTATTATGTTTATATAAGAAGATTCTTAAATAATGCTACTTTAAAGACATGCATACTCGTTCATGTGCATGTTGTAACTATTGATGCTAATTATCTTTAGGTTACAAAGGTTAGGCCCCATGTGCTGCTTGGATTGTCTGGGGTTGGTGGTGTTTTTAACGAGCAGGTAATTACCTTTTATAATGCCACTCTGATAATGTCTATTTCCTCAATGAAGTATATTCGACAATTAAATGCAACAGACATGTTTTAAAATGTCTTCTTTAGACATCTTTGGGTTTTGCATCATGCATTTGACTGTAATTGGGTTTCTTTATTTTAACGGTTGGGATTCAACTCAGGTTCTTAAGGCAATGAGAGAATCTGTTTCAACAAAACCTGCTATCTTTGCCATGTCTAATCCCACTATGAATGGTTTGTTTGTACAAGGCTTATTACGCACTCACAGTTGCTTGATAGTGTCCATGTTTTTCATTTTCTCATTTTTTCTGTTATTATTGGGACAGCTGAGTGCACTCCTATTGATGCATTTAATCATGCTGGAGAAAACATAGTGTTTGCAAGTGGAAGCCCTTTTGAAAATGTAGATCTCGGTAATTACCTCTTAATATGATTCTTTATCTTTGAAGTACTTTGTCTGTTTCTTATATTTCACAGATATGGAGGCTATATAGGATATGCATCTTGTTAGTACAAAGTTTGGTTGATTTGTTCAGCATCATGTGTAACAACCATTACCTCCAAATTAATTTTTGTACAGGAAATGGAAGAATTGGCCATGTAAATCAAGCCAACAACATGTACCTGTTCCCAGGGTATGGTCAATGGTGTGGGCTTATATATTTTCATGAATCATGGCTCTGAATGGAAATGCCAGCGTAATTTCTAATGTAACCTTCCATTTCAGGATTGGCTTGGGATCACTTCTGTCTGGTGCTCGTCATATTACAGATGGAATGTTGCAGGCAGCATCTGAATGGTATTTCCCACACCAGTGGAAGTTTTGAAAATAATCTTGTTTGATGTTTGTAGTGCTTGGTGTTAGGCATAACAATTGAGCACTTTGACCTCTTATTATTGTCAAATCATTTTGTCTGTTTTATACCTCCTTTCTTTGAAATATTTCTCTACAAGCCTTAATGTTTACTAGCCCAGAAATCCATGTGGATTTTATTCGCGTAAAGTAATAAATAACAAGATTAATAAACACCGCAGGCGGCAGTCCCTCTCCCTTGCCACAGACTCTACACTACCTTCATCACATTTCTTCTAAAATTAGATGATGAAAAGCTTATTAATATTCTTTTTTTTGTGCATTTGACTACCTCTCTGATGAGATGCCACTCAATTCCTTTTAAATATATTACTAACGTGCTGTCATGTTCACAGCCTTGCATCATACATGAAAGAGGAAGATATCAATAAAGGAATCTTGTATCCATCCATTGATTGGTAAGCTCAATTCTTTTTCTTGTTATCATTTGATTTTCGTTCTCTCATGGCTCTCCTTTACCGTAGCACTTTTCTGAACTGCTTCAGAGAAATAAAAATCAATTTGTTTAGACACACTAAAACTGATTCTCTGACTCTAATAGGATCTTGATCCAAGTTTGGTACCGTGTAACAATATAGTTTTTGGAAACAAAACTATGTTTCATATAATATGGTTAAGAAAACGTGTACCCAAATTTTAAAAGAAACAATGGTGTGGGTTTATATTATTGTGTGTGGAAGCTAATAAGTTAATTATACTCTTGCACTGCAGTATACGAAATGTCACAGCAGAGGTTGGGGCTGCTGTTCTACGTGCAGCAGTTGCTGAAGGGTTGGCTGAAGGACATGGGGGTGTTGGGTCCAAGGAACTTGCTCATATGTCAGAAGTATGGAAACTTTCAGATTACCCACCTATCATGCATTGCATATTCTGGTTGTGTGGACTGGTATAATTTGTACTCTATCAGGGGAGAGTGAACCAAACAAGATTATAAACCGTCCATATCAAAATTGACCAGATCTCTTATATATATGGTTCTTAATTATGTAAATGCTAGCCTGGTTAAGTTTTACTCATACTCTGCTGCTGCTAACTCATGGTTGTTGCTTTGGCTGCATTGCAGGAGGATACTGTGGAGTTTGTCAGAGGAAACATGTGGTACCCTGAGTATTGCACCCTTGTTCATGAAAAGTGAACATTCTGTGAAGGCATTGCATTAATCATATCTCAAAGTTATCCAAGCCATGTACTATTTTTGGTTTTTAATCATAGCAATTCATGACTGACAAGGTTTAGAAAGTTGAAGGTCAAAAATATGGAGTGGAAGGGGAAAAAGATGTTTCCGCATGTTGCAGCCGTAAATTGTCATTTGTTGGTGCAATGATGCTTTGACTTAATATTCCTTGGTTTTTTCTTGTAAAGAAGCTCCGTGTTTACCATCAAAAGAAAAAAAAAACAGTTGTTTAAATTGAAAGAAAAGTTCTATTATTGATCAAAGATTACATGTTAATTCACAAGGTTTTTCTCATATTCACAAAGCTCCCGGAATTTTCTCTCTTTTCTTTCATTTTTCAGTGTATTTTTCTGCAATTGTGATGATGAGTTTATCTAATTATACAACAGTTAGTTACAATTTTTTATAAGCTTTTTACAACTGTCACTGTTAAAGCATGAGATTTTAGATGTTCACCAACAATATTGTGATATTTTGTTTTATTTTGAGTGTTATTTTGTTGTTTAAGTTACCTCTGCATGAAGTATTGTGACCCATACTTGTTGGAGTGGTTTAAGACTTTGTAATCGTGATAAGGTGACATACCACCATGTTGTCCTACTGTTATTCTCTTTTATGTTTTTATATATTGTATGAGAAACAATATTTTGATGTGAATGAAAGTGATCTGTTTCTGAATTTCAAAGAGACTAATAATTGGTATCTAAAGCCTATTTGTTCTTGAAGTGCCTATGAATTAAAACCACATAAAATTTAGCGTACTAATTTTTTACAGAAACATAATACCCATTTGAAAAGAAAAAAAATCACTAGAGAAGAAAATTAAAAAACCTGTTTTCTTGCCAACCTTTTTTTCTTGATGGCTTCTAACAATATTACACTACCAACACCTCTTGTATTTACAGGAAAGAATTATGAAATCTGGTATGTAAAGACGAAAGACTCAATTGAGAGCATATGATCTTTGGGAGGTGGTGGAAACAACTATTGAACCACCACCTTTGCAAGAAAATTCAATTGTTGCTCAACTGAGATACCATAGTGAGCAAGTTGCTAAGAGAGCTGAGGCTCTTACCATCCTTCACATTGCTATGAATGATGATGTTTTCATGAGAATCTCACACTTGGAGACAACAAAACAAGTTTAGGAGAAGTTGGAAGATGAGTTTTTTGGGAATGAAAGAACCAAATAAATTCAGGTTCTTAATCTCAAAAGAGAGTTTGAAGTCTTGAAGCTGAAACCATACATGATTTCATGATCGAAGTTATGAAAGTTGTAACCCAAATTAGATTGTTAGGGGAAGAATTTCTTGATAATAGAATTGTAGAAAAAGTCTTGGTGGTTTTACCCGAACGGTTCGAATCCAAAATCTCTTCACTTGAAGAGTCTAAAGATCTTTCTAAAATAAGCTTAACAAGGCTTACAAATGCTCTTCAAGCTCAAGAGCGTAGAAGACTTCTTCGACAAGAGGAAGCAACAAAATCAACCTTACAAGTGAAACACAAAGAAAATTTTATAATTGATCTATTTGATATAAATTAAATTCAAAAGTAGAATTATAATTTAATTGAATGTATGAAACTAGTTAAATTTTATATAAAAAAAAAGGGTAAAAAAATTACAAAATATATAATTATTAATTATGACAAAGTTGTGAAAACCAAATTCTATAAATCTATAGGATAATTGTAGTTTAATATATGTTAATCAGTGATGAATTCCGACTAAACATGACATATTTAATAAATATGCTAATTAATATAGATATTGTGGTGTATGTTGTTGTAATTTTGTAATTTATATATATATATATATGCTTCTTTTTTTGTTACAAGTGTGTATATTGACTAAAATTTATTTTATCAATTTTTTTAATTATTATATTTTTTACTAAGTTCAATTTTTAAGATTAGAATAAGGTCTCTAAAATCTTTAAAATGAATCAAATACATAAATTTTTGTAACAAATTATATTCGAGATGTCTATTATAAAAAAACCGGAGCGAATAATTTATAAAAAATTATAACTATTATACTTATAAAATAAAATTTCTAACCTAAATTCTAACTAAATTTTATTTATTAAAAATATAAATCAAAATTTGATCTATTACCTCTCTGCAATATATGTTTATAAATTTATAACTTAAAATTTTTATATGCAATACAATATCATATTTTTTATTTATATATTAAAATTTAGAAATTTCGACAACTCTAATTTTTTGGTTCAAAATCCGTCAATGTATCTAATAGAACAGTATTAGTTATTAGTGTAATTGTGTTAAATTTGAATATTTTCAATAAACAAATTTACTTGTCAAAAAGAAATTTGTGTAAAATAATTTTACACTAACATCTGAAAAAAAAATAGTCCACTGCATCTTACTTTACTTTAATAGTAATACATAAAAAAAACTTCCTTTAGATATTAGTATAAACTAGTTTCATATCCATTCATTTTATACAAACAATATAAGAGAAGAAAAAATTTCCCGAAATTAATATATAAAAATCTAAAGCAGATTATGTTAAACATTCTTTGAAATTTGTCTTGCCTATTTCCTCACATGTGATGTGGTAGTTAGTCCAGTTACATGTCATAAGTACTGCCACTAGTACTACCAACGTTTACAAAAAGAAATAACGAAGCTGTTGAAAAGATAACATGCTTTAGTAACATTGCTAAATTGGAACACGTCACGTTGATAATAGTCTACCGTTGAAATTTTATAGACGAATTTTTTCCATAAATATTAATTAACGGTCCTCATAGTTTTTATAGTTACCAATCATAGTTTTTAAATAATAAATAAAATTATTTTAAATATTTTTTCCATAAATATTAATTAACGGTCCATAAATAAAATTGTACACAAAATTACTCTAGCTGTAAATACGAAAAGAATGTTAACTTATAGTTAAAGTTTCATATCACTTTTAATTATTAGTTCCCATTAGACCATTGTTAACGTGATTACGATATAATTTTCCGTAAAAACCAATTGATTTAACTATTACTTGTTAGCCACAAATGCTTTTGAGAAATTTATACCTTTAATTCTTTATATATAATACATTAGTAACCCCCCAGCCTTCTTAGATGCAATCATTCACTTTCAAGATCTATGGCAGAAGCAAAACTATGGTAAGTATTTCTACTATACCACATTGGACTACTTTCTTTATTTTTCTTGGGGCATATTATTCATTGTATAGTAGAGATTTACTGCGACTACTTTGATGTCGAAGACATTAGCACAATTGATTGAACTTCTTGATTAATCATCGTATTCTTGTGCGTTTATTTATCTGCTTTCTTTGGAATCAAATTTGCTACTTTAACAATGGTATATTTCTTTTTCCTTTCTTGTGTATTTTGCATAATTTGTAGCATGATATGAAATTATTTATGGTTTGTGTTTTTCAGGTATGCTGTTGTTACTGGGGCAAACAAAGGGATAGGATTTGAGAGTGTTAAAATATTGGCCTCAAATGGAGTCAGAGTGGTGCTGACATCAAGAGATGAAAAAAAAGGGCATGAAGCCATTGAGAAATTGAAAGAGTTTGGTCTCTCTGACCAAGTCATGTTTCACCAACTTGATGTGACTGACCCTACCAGTATTACTTCACTAGCAAAGTTTGTTGAGACTCAATTTGGGAGACTTGATATCTTGGTAAGAAGGCATGCTGATATATTTTATACTAAATATTCTAACAATGGATTTCACTTTCAATACTTTTCTTTTTTCAGAAAAAAAATGTAATTGATGACTTTTATTTTGAAAATAAGAGAGAATGTTTTGTATGGTGATTTCTGCATAAAATCCTATAATGGAATGAAGTGCTTAAAGACACAAAAATGTGTGCTACTATTTGTGTTAGAATAACAAATCCAATTCTAAAGAAAGAAGATGAAGACACAAGAATACAATAATTGATTATGGAGTTTGGCTAAATATGTCTATGTACCAACAACAAAATGACTGCTATAACTTTTCCATTATGCAACAAATTAGAGTTACAAAACACACAGCTTAGTTTAAATTCAGCTTTTATTCGCTCCGATATGCTAAAGCGTCTGCTCAGTTATCAATGATATGAGCCATACTCATCAATTTGGTTATAATAGATGGAAAATTATTAAACAATTTTATGATGTATCACAACTATAAGGCTTGAGAATTCAGCTTTTTTGCTATACTTTAGTTTTATATGAATGAATCTTTTAATTTCTTAATTAAACTTTCTAAATTTTGGTGTAGGTGAACAATGCAGGAGTCAGTGGTGTCAATCCCTATGAAACAGTCAGTATTCTTATTTAATTTGATTTTTGTGTTGTAGTATTATCATTGGTGTATTATGAAGCTTCTATTAAAACTTTGAATTTCTGGAACATGAATGAAGGTAGGATCAACAGTTGAATGGGAGAAACTTACTCAAACTAGTGAGATGGCTGAAAAGTGTCTAAGAACAAACTACTATGGTGTTAAGGAAACAACTGAGTCATTTCTTCCCCTTCTCCATTTATCCAATTCTCCCAAGATTGTTAATGTTTCCTCCCAAGCAGGGTTATTAAAGGTATAAATAAGAGTACGCGTCAAAACAAAACTTTTAAGCTACTCTCTAATTTAGTTATTGAAATTGTAAGCGTTATCAACTTAGTCTTTGAATTAACGAAATATCAAAATTATTTGCAAATATGAAAAATTTCAATCATATTATTAGTCACTTTTAGAGACTAAATTCCAAAACGACTAGTATGACAATGTTCTATAGCTTCAGAGGCTAATTTGGTGATTCAGTCCAAAAAAAATTCTTTGATTTTAGTTCTTTTTAAAATATGATATTAGATTACATCCTAAACATTGACAAAATTGTGATGTTTCAGAATATACTAAACCAAAGGGCTAAAGGGGTATTTGATGATGTTGAAAATCTTAAAGAAGAAAGAATAGATGAGGTACTTCAAGAGTTTATCAAAGACTTCAAAGAAGGTTCACTAGAAAACAAAGGGTGGCCAACCATAATGTCTGCATATATAGTCTCAAAAGCAGCAATGAATTCTTACACAAGGATTTTAGCTAAGAAATATCCAAACTTTTACATCAATTGTGTGTGTCCTGGTTTTGTCAAAACAGACATCAACAGAAACACTGGCATATTATCTGTTGACCAAGGTGCTGCTAGTGTTGTGAGATTGGCATTGTTGTCTGATGGTTCCACTTCTGGCTTCTTCTTTATTAGGGAAGAAGTGTCAAATTTTTGAATGGTTTTAAATGTATTACAATTATTATGCAGATAGAATAATAAAACATTATAGAATGTGCCTGTTGCTGATATTTTTTTAGCCTTGTATATGTGTCATAGTAAATTGTGGAGATGCAATGTTTAGGACATTGGATGAACCCATTATTAGTTATGAAATTTTAAAAACAACCAAATAAATTTTAATGCCTGCTTATCATAAAAGGTGTACTAAAGATTGGATATGAATTGAATGAAATGGTATTCGAGATAAAAACTAAGAGACCAATTACACCTCAAATATACTTGAAATTGAAAAGTGATTTGTTTAGTCCCACATGTGTTAGAAAGGAACTAAATGAATCATATATAAAAGATGTGGCTCTCGTATATTCAAACCCCTTAAGATTTTGGATAAAGTTGTAATGTCAAGATTTTTTTGGCGGGAATAAGAGTGGAGAGGGAAATGCCGTCTAAAATATCCAAATCCAAAAGGAAAATGATAAAGTATGCTGAATATGAATTTGGAATAATGTGTACATAACAGTAATTCAATCAAGATTTATGTAAACGGCAATTGATTCCATTTATGCAATTTTAAAAACCATAACACTTGACACATTGTAACAAACTAACGCACATTATTTATATATCTTTCTTAATTTATATTGATGATACTATAGGCTTGTAATAGGTGCTGATACAACAAATTTAAATTCATCAATCACTAGAAAACTATCACCTCCTAATTGCTACATGATGGGGGAAGAACCAAAAAGGTTCATTTGTTTAATTGATTGAAGTCTTTATAGTGTACAGAAAAATCAAATACTTTGTAGCGACATAGTTGATTAATTACTTTTATGAAATTTCTTTTCAGGTATGCTGTTGTGACAGGAGCAAATAAGGGCATTGGCTATGGAATATGTAAGAAATTGGCTTCAAGTGGTGTTGTGGTTGTGCTAACATCTAGAAATGAAGAAAGAGGTTTGGAGGCTGTAGAAAGACTCAATAAAGAGTTTGGTCTCTGTGACTTTTTGGTTTTTCATCAGCTTGATGTGAATGACCCTACAAGTGTTGCAACCTTAGCTGCTTTCATTAAAAACTTGTTTGGGAAACTTGATATCTTGGTATGAATTAAATCAATTAATGATAGTTTCTAACTTTTTTACTCACTATAATTAGGATCTTTAATCTCTAGTTGGCATCTCAATCTCAAGGTATCCATCCCTACAGCATAATTAGATCATTTGTGTCTGTTATGAGACTAATCCTTGAGTCAGCAGTGCAACATCTGAATTTTTTCACATATAGTTTTCAGACTTTAATCAACAAATAAAATTAGATACATTTTTAGTCTAGAAATAAATGTTTTACACTATTGTGTAATGTGATTATTGTCACATTATTTAATGACTTATGTAAGTTGTCATACATTATTCATTCATCAAGCTTAAAGAAATCTTGAGTACGAGGGAACAAGAGTTAACCTATCTCAAGAACAAAAAGTAACTTTATTCCCACTATTTTCATATTGATGCAGGTGAATAATGCAGGTGTTACTGGGGGAAAATTATTAGATGGTGATGCTCTACTTAGAAAGGTATGTTTGCGTTAAGCAAATGCTAACTAAAGTTAACCAAACACTCGTTTTTATTGTTAGCTCTTTTTATTAAAACATTAAAAATTGTTAGCTCTATATATGATGGACGACTAACAAGTGAATAATATCATATTAATTTATTGTAGAGAAATGGAGCAGAATTTGATTGGAAGAAAGTAGGGTATGAAACCTATGAGTTAGCTGAAAAATGTTTGAAAACAAACTTGTATGGTGTAGAAAGAGTAACTGAAGCTCTTGTTCCCCTTCTCCAGCTATCCACTTCACCAACAATTGTCAACATTTCCTCAAGGGCAGGACTCTTAAAGGTAATTATAAATTTATTTATCTGTATAAGTCTTTTAAATTATTGATAAAATAATTTCAGTGGCATAATTTATTTGACTGTTTCAGAATGTATCAAATGAGTGGGCTAGAGGAGTGTTTAATGACATTGAGAACCTAACAATGGAAAAAATAGATGAGGTGCTTAAAGAGTTTGAGAAAGATTACAAAGAAGGAACACTAGAGATAAAAGGATGGCCAACTTTTGCTTCAGCTTATACAATGTCAAAAGCAGCTTTAAATGCTTACACAAGGATTATGGCAAAGAAATACCCTCATTTTCACATAAACTCTGTTTGTCCTGGCTTTGTCAAAACTAATATGAACCACAATACTGGAAACTTAAGCATTGATGAAGGTGTTCAAACTCCTCTAATGTTGGCACTTTTGCCATATAGTGCTCCTTCTGGTTGTTTCTTTCATAAGAGTCAAGTAATACCCTTTTGATAATTGTTTTATCTATTTTTCTTGCTTAAACTTCAACATAAGAAGGTAGCCAATAAAATTTGTTAAATTCTGCCTTCATTTAATGTTAAGAATGCTCTCAACACACATTTATTAATTTTGAATGTGAAATACTAATAGCGTACTTCATGCCATTTTGACAGAGTTTTTAAGGAATTTAATCTGGTAGTTTAAATTACAAGTTTAGTTCCTATTATTAATATTAAATTTTATATTAATAAATTTATAATATATATAGATTATATATTATAAATTTTATCATAGTATTATTTACTTAAAATATATATATATATATATATTAATTATTTTTCTAAATAACATTTACATTAATTTTTTTTAATACTTTTGCATATTATCATATAAAACCAAATATCAAACATGAGTACTCTTGAAACTCTAATAAAATCTAGATCAAACACTTAACTATACAAATCAATAATATTAACTATTCAAATCAATAATATTGCCAATTGATCAAATATATTATGTGCTAATCAATCAAATCCACATCAAACACTTACAAATGCAAACCAATCATATTTCTTAAAAAAAGTAAGTGCAGAGTGATCAAATATACTCGGTATTATTCATATTTGGCTCACTGATATACCTATACCAACTAAAGTCATCTACGTGCATCAAATTTTGATTCAGATTTCCATTCCCAAAATAATTATCTTTAAACTGATTAAATGTATTTTGATTATTATCTGGAGCATTGAAGTTGGACAAATCATTTTGGTGCGCCGAATCTATTTGATTCAAACTTCCTACCAAGGAAGAATGGCTCGTGAACTGATTTAATCCATTTTGATTAATATCCTGAGAATTGAAGTCGGACAAAGCATCTTGGTGTGTCAAATTTTGTTGATTTAAATCTCTGTTCATGAAAGAATTATCTATGAACTGTCCATTTTGATTAATATCCTGAGAATTGAAGTCGAACAAAGCATCTTGGTGTGTCAAATTTTGTTGATTCAAATCTCCGTTCATCAAAGAATTATCTATGAAATGTCCATTTTGATTAATATCCTGAGAGTTGAAGTCGGACAAAGCATCTTGGTGTGTCAAATGTGGTTGATTCAAATCTCCGTTCATGAAAGAATTATCTATGAACTGTCCATTTTGATTAATATCCTGAGAATTGAAGTCGGACAAAGCATCTTGGTGTGTCAAATTTTGTTGATTCAAATATCCGTTCATGAAAGAATTATCTATGAACTGTCCATTTTGATTAATATCCTGAGAATTGAAGTCGGACAAAGCATCTTGGTGTGTCAAATTTTGTTGATTCAAATCTCCGTTCATGAAAGAATTATCTATGAACTGTCCATTTTGATTAATATCTTGAGAATTGAAGTCCAACAAAGCATCTTGGTGTGTCAAATGTGGTTGATTCAAATCTCCGTTCATGAAAGAATTATCTATGAACTGTCCATTTTGATTAATATCTTGAGAATTGAAGTCGGAGAAAGCATCTTGGTGTGTCAAATTTTGTTGATTCAAATATCCGTTCATGAAAGAATTATCTATGAACTGTCCATTTTGATTAATATCCTGAGAATTGAAGTCGGACAAAGCATCTTGGTGTGTCAAATTTTGTTGATTCAAATCTCCGTTCATGAAAGAATTATCTATGAACTGTCCATTTTGATTAATATCTTGAGAATTGAAGTCCAACAAAGCATCTTGGTGTGTCAAATGTGGTTGATTCAAATCTCCGTTCATGAAAGAATTATCTATGAACTGTCCATTTTGATTAATATCCTGAGAATTGAAGTCGGAGAAAGCATCTTGGTGTGTCAAATTTTGTTGATTCAAATATCCGTTCATGAAAGAATTATCTATGAACTGTCCATTTTGATTAATATCCTGAGAATTGAAGTCGGACAAAGCATCTTGGTGTGTCAAATTTTGTTGATTCAAATATCCGTTCATGAAAGAATTATCTATGAACTGTCCATTTTGATTAATATCCTGAGAATTGAAGTCGGACAAAGCATCTTGGTGTGTCAAATTTTGTTGATTCAAATATCCGTTCATGAAAGAATTATCTATGAACTGTCCATTTTGATTAATATCCTGAGAATTGAAGTCGGACAAAGCATCTTGGTGTGTCAAATTTTGTTGATTCAAATATCCGTTCATGAAAGAATTATCTATGAACTGTCCATTTTGATTAATATCCTGAGAATTGAAGTCGGACAAAGCATCTTGGTGTGTCAAATTTTGTTGATTCAAATCTCCGTTCATGAAAGAATTATCTATGAACTCTCCATTTTGATTAATATCCTGGGAATTGAAGTCCGACAAAGCATCTTGGTGTGTCAAATTTTGTTGATTCAAATCTCCGTTCATGAAAGAATTTTCTATGAACTGTGAATTTTGATTAATACCACAATAATCTGTAAAATAGAGAAAACTAATTAATGAAATCTCTTACCTATTTTATCAATTACCATAAAATAAAAATATATAGTTACATAATGATATTAGATAAAATGCTAACCTTCGGGAGTTTTAAGTGGATAAGACTCATCCATTGAGAACATGCTAATATGACTATTGTTGTAGTCAGAAGACAGAAATTGAGCAGAAGACTCCTCATATGGATTGTAAGTTGAGCTCTCGAATGCCTCATTCAACACCATTCTTTCTATTCCCTCTTGCACGTTTGTGCCATTTGAATGGTTGTGGAATGATCTTGCTGTATTGAGTAGACCACTATTGTCAGGATAAAAAACTGGTTGATTAGAATCCTCAATCGGAGGAAACTGAATCGATGTGTCGACAGACTCATGCAAAGGATATCCGAACGCATGCGTGTCCAAGCTACATTGTTGAGTCTCTAAATTTTGGAATGAAGGGAGCTCATTTCTCGTGCACCCATCATATATGGGTTCAGAAGAAGAGATATTGTTTAGTGCATGATGGTCGAAAGTAAGGTTAGCATCATGTTCGTAATTGTCGACAGTAAGGTTATCATAGTCTTCATGAAACTGATCACTACCGTCGAGAATAGAATCACTGGGAGAAGGAGAGAGCATACCATAATTTTCACAATTATCAAACACTGGAACAGCAGCAACATTACTGGTATAATTGCCTGAACTATTGAATGTTGTATCTTCCAATGGAACACGGTTTGAGGGAGGCACAAACAAGATATTATAGATTGAGTCTATGTTTTGATCAACCAAACCACATCCTTGCATATTTAACTGGGGTGGTAGAAGAATTGCATCTGGGCTGAGTTTGAAACTTTTAAATACAACATCAGGTATCTCGAAGTTTGCTGTTTGTGAATCACCATCATTTTGGTTGGCTACCACGTCCTCATTTAAATGTTCTTGATTCATGTTGTTTGCCCTTTGCACTATTTCCTCGGGGTAGATTGGTAAGCCAGCTTTTTCTAGTCTTTTAGTTCTTGTATGCCAATAGTTCTTTATCTCATTATCGGTACGACCAGGCAACTGAAACAAAATAGGAATGAGAATAAAACATATATCATAAAATAAAAAGGAAGAATATGCATTCAAAAGTGTAGTTACTACTAACCGACTGAACAATTTGAGACCATTTATTTTTCAGTATATAGTGTTTTTCAACAAGTATATTTTCTTCTTCTGCAGTAAATGCACCCTTTCTCAAATCTGGTCTCAAATGATTTGTCCATCGTAGGCGACAGCTTTTTCCGCAACGAGCAAGTCCAAATATTTTTTGGACAGCACTCCAATTTCCCTCTCCATGCTTTTGAACATATTCTACCAAAATTGCATCCTCAGCAGGTGTCCATGAACCTTTCTTTAAACTATCATCTATTTCTCCTTCAGTGTTATCTCCATTATTATTATCAGCTTCTTCTGCGGATACTGATGACTGACTACCTTCATTACCAGTTACTTCTGGAGAAACTAACGGTCTCACTGTTTTGCGATTATCATCCTCAGGTGATTCTGATGGTGGACTACTCATGGCTCTCAATATGCCTGAAAAGTTTAATAAAATATGAGGATTTTTAAAGCTTAAAAAAGACAGTGGAGAGAACTAAAAGAATAATAAATAAGAGGGAAAAAAACTTGATAAGAATGAATTGAAACGAACCAGCACCATACGATTGAAAAAGAAGGAAGAAACCGGAAAACGCTGCGGAATCAGACCTAACGATTTAGAAAGAATGAAGAAAGCTACCGGGTTGCCGGAAGGTGGAAGTTGGGTGGTGTAGGTAATGGGGAAGTGAGGATGGTTTTGGAGCGGTGGTGTTGAGAAGAAAGAAGTGAAGGGAGCGTACACACGAAAAGGGTCTTCAGAAACAGCGTAAAAACAGAAAGGTAGTTTGAATACATGTGTAGAACTGGAGTCAACTATTTATATCTATTGTCTATTATCTTATATTTTCTATATTTTCTGCTATCTATCTATTTTATCTATTATCTATTTATTTATATGTATCGTCTATTATCTAATATTATCTTATATTATCTGCCACATCCTCTTACATTTACTAATTCATCAAAAATTATGATGGGCCAGATTTTAAATTTATTGTTTTGTTTTTTCAATATATGATAGAAAACTTTTCACTTGCTCAATATTTTAAATTTATCACTCAATGATTCATTAATACACTTAAAAAATTTTAATTACTCATAAGAAATGAGTTTTTTTTTTTTGTTGAATGTGTCTCCTATAATTTTATTTTTATAATTAAAAAA
>JBBPBR010000006.1:46909776-46925819 GCA_037974775.1 Cicer pinnatifidum
ATGACTAATCTGATTTTACGGTAGATAATTATATATATTAATATTTATTAAAATACTAATAAAATTTTTAACACTAAATATAATTTATGAATTTTATTTGTAGGATGATCTTCACTATAGATTTTTAATACTAAATATATAAATTAGTTTTAAATATGTAAAATATTCTACATGTTCTCAAACAAAATAATTTACAAACAAAATAAATAAATAATATTATTTTTGAAAGATAAAAGCTAAGGAATAGAAAAGGAGCACAGTTTTTTATGTTAAACACATAAACTTTCAAATTAAAATAAAATACCATTTCAACCCCATTTTAGTTTAATATGTTTTATTTTTAAAAATTCAAAACAAAAAATGTACAAATATTATGAAAACAATTAAATGTTATTAAATAATATAATATTATAAATTTTTATTTTGATTGAATTATTAAAATATCTGTAGTGATTGTTAAAATATTTGAAGAAATTCCAAAACAAATATCTAGATATTTTTATAAAAAAACATCATTACGTCTGTCACATCACATCGCAAACTACCTTTTTGAGAATAATATCCTCTCTCGCTCCAATTCAATCGGTAGATGAATTTTTCCGAAAAACGCTGCATCTTAGAAAAAAATTCTTTAACAAAAGATTCACCGTAATTAAATAAAATTATTCATCAATAAATAATTTTAATCAGGTCTCCAAAAAGATATTTTTGGTATTTAACTCACAAAATGCCATAAAATTGGCTAAAAAGCCTAAAAAATTCAATACAAAATTCCCAAAATTACATAGATTAAAATTTAAAATTAAGGGTCTTACAACAATACTCTTCAAATGGACCTCTGTACTCACAACCGTTATCTGATCGAACACATTTTAATTTTCTTCCCTTTTCTCTTTCAACACTTGCATGAAAATGTTTGAAGACTCTAAATACATGTTCTTTAGATATTAAAGTAAAGACCCACACTTTTCTAGAATGGTCGTCAATAAAAGTAACAAAATATGATGCACCACCAAGAGATTTACTAACCATCATTCAAACATCAGTACGAACTAAATCAAGAATATTTTGCCTCCTATGAGGACCAGTATTATGAAAACAGACTCTATGTTGTTGTCTAATAAAACAATGAGTGCAATTTTTTATAGACGTACCTTTCACAAGATGAAAATTGTTCTTCGCAAGTATGTTGAGTCATTTTTCACTCAAGTGACCAAGGCGCATATGTCATAAATCAGAAGATGTATCTTCAATTGCATTCACTTCTTCCTTGTATAGTTTCGTAGGCATCCTATAGAAAGAAGTGGAACTTTGCTCCTTAGCAACCACTACGGACCATTTGGTGACTTTACATATACCACCACCACCACCAAAGTAAGTGTGACAACCATCAATATCCAAAGTTTTCACCGAAATCAAATTGAGACGAATATCAAGAATATCTATAACATTCTTCAATTAAAGCTTGCTACTAATCCCAGTTTCAACCCAAACATCTTCCATACCGATAATTTTACATACTCATTCATCTTCCATTTTTACCATGCCAAAATCACCAGCACTGTAAAATGAGAAGAAATCACGCCTAGGGGTAACATGATATGAGGCTCCCGAATCAATAATCCAAGTTGAATCCTGACATGCAAGATTTATGAAATTATCATCACAAACAATGTAGATATTACTAAAAGATGCAACTGATGTTGTATCTTTATCATTTTTCTTATTTTCGTGTTCATCTATTTCCCTTGATTGATCTCTCTTAAGGAATCTTCAATTTCTTTTTATGTGACCCGCTTTGCCACAATGATAGCATATCACTTCTTTTCTAGTCATCGACTTGTTTTTTGACTTGCTACGACTTTCAGAGTTGTCGCGTCTATGGAAGTTTCTAGATTCACTTCTCCCCCATGACTCTGTAACTACACTACAAGAAAAACAGCATTTTGTGGCCAACTTTATAAATATTTTGTGGCCGAATAAAACTCTCACAAATTAGTAACCAAAAAAGGTCTCACAAAGGCCAAAATTGAAATTGGTCTTTATTTGTGGCTGAAAAAGCTCTCACAAATTTTTAAATATTTAATTGGATTTTGTGAGGGCTTAGACAGCCACAAAATCCAGTTAAATATTTAAGGATTTTGCGAGGGCTTTTACAGCCACAAAAAATGAATTTTGTGAGGGCCAAATCCGTCACAAAGGATTGACGTGACTAGGGCGTTTGTGGCGGCCTGGGCCCTCACAAAGGTCCAATCAGAAAAATTCAGTTTGTCCTTTGTGGCGGCCTATGCCCTCACAAAGGCAGACTTTTGTGGCTGCAAAAGCCCTCACAAATGTCTGTCTTTTGTGGCTGCAAAAGCCCTCACAAATGCCAACATGTTTCAGGCACTTTGTGGCTGCAAAAGCCCTCACAAAATTTTGTGACCAGCTTTTTTGTGGCTGCCAAAAGCCCTCACAAAATCCACCTTTGTGGTTGTTATTTGCCCTTTGTGAGGGCTTTTAGCCCTCACAAAATCCACCATTTCTTGTAGTGCTAGTGCTTATGACTTTGAGGAAGAACCGATCAAACCATGTTCCTTTCTTCGAGCTTCTTCATTCAACATGCTCTCTTTAACTGTTGACATCTTCAATTTTCCACTTGGAGCTGAATTGGTCAACGTCACAACAAGGAGTTCCCAATTATCACGCAAGGAACTCAACAATAACAACGTTTGCAACTCATCATCTAATTTAATTTATGTGGTTGTCAACTAATTCACTGTATTCAGAAAAATATTCATATGCTCTGCCATTGAATACTAATCTTTGTATTTCATATTCACCAGCTTCTGAATAAAGAATGCTTTATTTTGCACATTCTTTGGTTCATACAACTATTTTAATTTTTCCCACATCTTGTAAGAATCTATTTTAGTTTCAACATGTGGATATACACTAAGATCCAACCACTGTGTGATCAATGCCGTTGCTTTTCTATTAATCTTCTTCTAGTCAGCGCTAAATTTATCTACGGGTTTAGCAGTGTTACCCTCAATAGGATCATACAAATCTTTACTGTATAACATGTCTTCCATGAGAGTCTTCCAAAACGTGTAATTAGAAAAATTGAGTTTAATAATATTGGGACCTTTATTTTCCTCCTCCATTTAAATGCACAAATCAAATAAACGAGCTCTAGATACCACTTTATTGGGAAAAACTAAATATAATTAGTCCAGTAAATATAATCAATAATGTGGAATATTTTCCCCCACATGATAAATGGCCAAACAGAAAAATACAATTCCAAGAGCAACAATAATTGGTAGAAAGACAACCATAATTTTAACGTGAAAAACTTCTCTCAAATCAAGAGAATAACAACCACGAGACTTAGTCCAGTAAAAACTTCCGCTATAATAATGAATGGGTACACCAAAGTCTTCCTACTACCAATAGGGAACATCAATCAACAATAACAACCCTATAACAACCTTTCACTAACGTGGGTATGCCAAAGTCACTCTCAGATAAAACTATTCATCACTGTATATTAAAATAATAAACTCAGTGGTAGGAATAACATACTAAATTTGTAGATCAAACAGAGGAATAGCATATTAAATTTGTAAATCAAACGGAGCAAGTTTGCTACATGTTACCACCACTGAAATCAAACCCTTATTTTTCTTTTCTAGTTGTTCTCTTACCTTCTAGTTCTTAGAGATTTCTATATCATTTTTATTTTCTTCACGTGGGCCAAGCCCATTACAACATTTTTTTCTTCTATTTTTTCAATAATAATAATAATAATATTAGTAAAGTTGGTGGGTTTCAGTTGGTGAGTGAGTCCACTCAAAACCAATATGATAAATTAATCTTATTAAATTTAGGCTAAGTACCACTTGTAGTCCCTTAACTTAATTTCGGTTAACGTTTTAGTCCTTTATCTTTTTTTTCTCCCAATTTGGTCCTTTATTTTAATTTTAAGTGACAATTTGATATTTTATGTTTTAAAATGTCAACAGCGTTATTCTTATTTTTTTGCAAAATTTCAAAAAACTCATAAAAAATTTCAAACAAAACCTATAAAATTAATTATCATCCTCAATATAATGCAGTTTCATCAAATTAATAACTTAAATCTTTAAATAAACTCATATTTTCATCTCTAACAACATCAAATAAAGAATGACAAATATGAGTTTATTTGAAGATTTGAGCTACAAATTTGATGAAGTTTATTTTATATTAAAGAATATAACTAAATTTATTGGTTTTGTTTGAAAATTTTGATGAATTTTTGAAATTTTGTA
Organism: Cicer pinnatifidum; assembly: GCA_037974775.1. Taxonomy (NCBI): domain Eukaryota; kingdom Viridiplantae; phylum Streptophyta; class Magnoliopsida; order Fabales; family Fabaceae; genus Cicer; species Cicer pinnatifidum. Next base: position 46,914,072 of record JBBPBR010000006.1, read on the forward strand.
AAAAAAAGGATAACATTGTTAACATTTTAAAACATAAATGATCAAATTGACACTTAAAATTAAAATAAAGTACCAAATCGGGAAGAAAAAAAAGATAAAGGACCAAAACGTTAACTGAAATTAAGTTAAGGAACTATAGGTGATATTTAGCCTTAAATTTATTATACATCAAACACATACACAATAATTCGTTATCATGTTCATATCATATCTTATCTTTATCATGCTCTTTATCGTATCATGTCTCTATTATATCATATCTATCAAACACGTGACATGATAACTTCTTAGTTCATAAATTATCGGATTCCATCTTAGGTCATCCTTTCTTTTTCCTTCATCTTTCTGATAGGTTTTCGGTGGTTGGGTTGAGCGATCCCAAACAAACACCCTCACAAAAACATTAACTACACAATTCGATCATTCTATCTATCTGTGGGTAATTTCTCAACCTTTTATCAATCCACATTTTCGATTCTCTTACCATTTCTTTTTTGTACTTTAATTGCTGAAAACCTTTCCCGTTTCACTTTTTTTTAGAAACAAGAGTTTCAATAGAAGTGGAGTGAGCTATTTATATGTTTTAAAAAGAGTTTTAAATTAAGGTAAAATACCATTTCAACTCCATTTTAATTCAATATGTTTTATTTTAAAAATTTATTTTCAAAACGACGAGTATTATAAAAACAATATGTTTTGATTGAATATTAAAATATCTATAATGATTGGTAATAATTCAAAAATAATTTTATTATCGAGATTGTAAGAATTATTCTATTTTAGATAAATTTTAAGATATTTAAAACATAGTTTTAATTTATTATCAAAGAATGATTTATGTTCTTTAAGACTAAAAATATATTTACATGATTTATACTATTCAAATAGTTCAATTAAATGAGTTAGTTGTTTGATCTACAATATAAATAATGAATTTTAAAAGATTAATGAATAGACTTAATGTTTGTATGAAATACATATTATAAATTTTATCATAGTATTATTTATGTGAATTAAACATTTTTTAACAAAAATAAATTGTATTTCTATTTTATTATCAATTTTCTACTACAAATAATAGTGTTTTGTACTTATTTAAAAAATGTTATCCTTCTAGCTTATGCTTTCATAAGGGTCAAGTAATACCCTTTTGATTATTATTTTATCTATTTTTCATGATCAAACTTCTACCTAACCAATAAAATTTATTAAATTCTGCCTTGAGTTAATGTTAAGAATGCTCTCAATACAAATTTATTAATTTTGAATGTGAAATACTACTAAGATACTCATAAAAGAAATACTACTTCAAGCCTCTATTACATAGTCCCCAACAAATTAGTTTATCCTCTTCTATAATAAACTAACCATTAATATGTGTATGTATAAAAAAGTCTTTGTGACGGAGTAAACATTTATTTAGCGTTAAAAATATTATAATATCATTAATTTGGCCAAATTACAACTTATATGTGTATTCAAGAGAACGAAAAATAAGCCATATTCATATTATTAGGATTCGTCAGACTTCCAACTGAATTTTTTCAAACCATAAGTGATAGTATTTTTATTTATTTTTACTTTAAAATCAATTAATCAAACGCACGCAAGACAATGAAGTGAAGTTGTTAAGAAGTTGCCTTGTTACTTAAAGCCAAAAGTGATTGTTAAGGTGAAGTGTAATGTAACTCATTATTACTCATGATGCATCCAAACTCCCTTTTGGCCTAATACACGCAACAACATTTTTGGCTTTTGAAAATCCTTCTAAATGGTACAACTACTTTTCCTCACTTTGTATTCTCTCTTATTTGCCATTCTTCAAAGTTAATAGAAAACTATGACATAGAAAACTATCAATCAAAACACTCTCACATTAGATCTAACATGGTAAAAATGATTTCTTTAACTTTTATTGTTTAGAACGATTACTTTAGTATATTTAGAAAAAAAATTATGATCAAAATAAAAAGTGAAATATACTTTATAAAATTTCAACCTGAAAAATAAGTAATTTTTAATTTGTAAAAAATTATTATCTATATAATTTTGATCTCTATTGTTAATATATTTTTTTAAAAAAATTGAATGCATGTTTACAGTATTCACTTATTCAATTTTAGACGAAATACATAGAGACAAAATTGCAAGAATAAATAATTCAAAGATTTAAAATTCAGATTCAACTAAATATAAATATCGTAATATAATTAATATTCAACATAACTAATATTTATAATATGAGATAAAAATTTATAAACATAACCAAATAATTTATTTTTATTAACTCACTATGCCACTTTTAACTCAACTCAAATTTAAGATATAAATTTTAATTAAAGAAAAATAGTAAAATAATGTTAAAAATAACTTCATATATATCATGATTGATCAAGTGTCTCAACACAATAATATATCATAATTATTTCTTATTCTGTCCATCATTGTTACCTTAATGACCTAAACCTTTTGTTTTTACTTTTATTTTTCTAAAAAAAGAACTTTAAAATAAAGAATTATATATGCATGAGAGAGAGAGAGAGAGAGAGAGAGAGAGAAAAACACTCATAATTTTGTTTAATCTCAAAAATGGAATTTATTTTCTCCCCCAATTTCCTCAAAGTATCTCCGAATATCCTCTGATTAAAACAAAAGAGCAGCAAGTTTTGTTGAAGAATTTGATGTTCAGTTTACCTTTTCCTTTAGTTACGTTGTCCTCCACTTGTTGGGCCCCACTAGAAGCTTCCACTGTCTCACAGATCTCACCCATTTTATATAAACCCCATTGAAGATCTGCTTCTATCTCTCCACCCATTTCCTCACTTTACTCTCAGGTCATTTTTACTTTTCAATTCTTCTTCTGCATTTCCATTCCTTCCCATTTCAAAAGTTTCAATTTTTTCCCCAATTTTTATCTCTCTTTTTTATCAACTCTCTATCACATTACAAATTTTGTTACACTTGTTCCACATTTTGTTATACTGCTCACAAAGTTTAAATATTTTAACTTTGGATAATTTATGGACTTGTTCACGCTTTTTTTTTTTCTTGATTATTTGATGAAGCAAAACCATTTCTGGGAATTTCTGTCATTGAGGATAAAGAAGAGATTAATTGCAAGTATCAACATATTTTTGGTTGATGGTTGATGAAAAGATTCAAAATTTTGCAGGTTTGGGTGCTTGATTAACAGTAATTTATAATGGCTGCATTGAAACCTGGTGTGATTGCTTTATTTGATGTTGATGGAACTCTTACAGCTCCTAGAAAGGTATTTGATTTTTCTGGAGATAATGATTATGACACTTCATGAGTCTAGTTATTATTTTGTTACAGTCAAATGTAGCAATGCAACAATTTGATATGATTCTGATTTCTTATCAGATCTATTGTCTTTTAAGTCCCCTAATGTTGCTCATTAGTTTACTCTTCATAAAAGGCTCTGAGACTCCCCTTTGATTGATGAACAAAACTAGAAAACTTGGATTTATTCTTTTTGATTTTTTGGTTTATGATCATATCTATTTACTGTTTCCTACTCAATTGCTAGGTGGCTACTCCAGAGCTGTTGCAGTTCATGCAAGACCTTCGGAAGGTATGTGATTCTGATTATTTTCTTACATTAGATGCATTTCATTTGTTGATGCTGTTTTCTCCAGTCTCCATTCACCACATCATGCATAATCCTGTTCTTGAAGTTCTTTGTTTTTGTTGTTGAATCTTGACTTGTTTGGTCTCAGATTGTAACAGTTGGAGTTGTTGGAGGTTCTGACCTCTCAAAGATATCCGAGCAACTCGGCCAGACAGGTTAGCTATCAGTAGCTCTTTGGTTTCTGACAATGCAGTGCTAAAAAACATGTAGGAACTAGAAAGCCACTCTGTATAAATTGATATTAATGCTTTATCAGTATCTTAATCTTATGATTCATGCAAGTCCTATCTCAATTTGATTTGAAGTTGAACCCAATTGATACGAATCTTTAGTGTGTATCTATTTTGAACATAACTCCCATATTGAACCCTGATTCATTTGTATATGATATATCAGATTTTAATTTTGCAATGTCACTTATTTTTTACTTAAAAATGTCATTTTTATCGGTAATGTATCTTATGATTCCTAATAATATTTGATTAACGATTAGGAAATTAGGTCTTCCAATTCACGATTTCATTACAAATAGATTCCGTCAAGGTTTTACTTTCTCGATTTTGTGCATTGTATTCTGATCTCTGAAATTGAATGAAATTATATGTGCTAATCTAAGCTGATAAATTATTGTGACAGTGATCCTTTACGTTCCCTGCCTTCTTCCTTTCTCATCTTTGAAAAACCATAAATCTTATATGAGCTATTAGCACAAAAGAAGAAAAGAAAAAGATGATACAAGGATTTATCTTTCTAGTTTTGAAGGACATGCCTTTATTTGTCTGTTGCAGTTACCCATGACTATGATTTTGTATTTTCTGAAAATGGTCTTGTCGCTCATAAGCAAGGAAAACTCATTGGAACTCAGGTACACTACACAAGCTTAATCCTTGATAGAATCAAATTGCCTTGTCCAGGGAACTATTTTAACAGATTTCTGTTGATTTCCTGTGTTATTAAACAAAACGAACTAGTGAAACTATTTGTGACTTGTAACGGAAGCCGAAATTACAAAAACTTTACAGAGTCAATTTTTCTTTTGAAGTATATAAATGAAATTGTAGCCATTAACACACAATCCTATTGTTTAGAAATGTAAACTTTTTGCCTAATGCACAATGATGAGTGTTGAGTTTCTCTCTTTTCAGAGCTTGAAGTCATTTGTTGGGGACAAACAGCTCAAGGTAAGGCCTATATTTCCATTCCTTTTCAAAACATCTTACTTATTTGAGGCTTCCATGCTGACTAATATAAAGAAAGAAAAAGACATTTTATATTAACAAGATTTTTGTTAATAATGATGAATCAATAATGATAGAGTGTATTTTGCAGGAATTTATTAATTTTACGCTTCATTACATTGCTGACTTGGATATCCCTATTAAGAGGTTAGTGATATTCAGTGTTTAATCTCATGTTTGTTACTGGAAACCGTCAAATCCTAATCGATATAAGAATACTTTTAGGGGAACATTTATAGAGTTCCGTAGTGGGATGCTGAATGTGTCACCAATTGGGCGAAACTGTAGCCAAGAAGAAAGAGATGAATTTGAGAAGTATGACAAGGTGATATATTAAAGTTTTTACCATACAAGAACTTTTGTTTTCTTTAATTGGAAATGCTAAGGGTATAATTTTATCCTGAAAATTTGCAATATGAGTTCTCAGGTTCAAAACATACGCTCAAAAATGGTTTCTATACTTCGCGAGAAGTTTGCTCATCTTAACTTAACATTTTCCATTGGAGGACAGATAAGCTTTGATGTAAGTGATGATCTTCATAATTGAAATATATGCCTTTTTTTTTTGGTCAAGTGATAGGCCAACATGACTTGATTTATTATATATTAAATATATTCTCTACAGGTTTTCCCTCAAGGCTGGGATAAAACATACTGCTTGAGATACCTTGATGGTTTCCATGAAATCCACTTTTTTGGTGACAAAACTTACAAGGTGAGCCCAGAAGGTTATTGTGCAAGTACTTGTTTGGTGTATCAACTATGAAATTAATATCAATATTTTGTTACATTTTCCACCTCCCTGCATTCATATGTAATTTTTGTATTTTATAGTCTTGATATTTTTGTCTTCCATTCACGGGTTTGGCATATAATCATTTTCATGCAAATCCTGAAAACGAATTGGAGCAGAAATTGTTGTAACAAGAATGTATTTGGCAATTTAATTTAGTTATCTCAAATCAATCAATGGTGAAAAGTTTCACCTCCAAAACTTTTTTTAGTTTAGGGCGGTCCCTCACTTTGCCAGACATTTATCATTTTTGTTTCAGTGCTTGATTTCTAGCTCCCGTAAGCATTTTATACGGATATAGGACAAAATAAGACGAACAGAAAGAAAAAAAGGATATATGACAAAATACACTAATTAATTTCCTAAACTTTTTTTTTTCATCTTCACTGAGCAGGGTGGAAATGACCATGAAATCTATGAATCTGAACAGACTATTGGGCACACAGGTATGTTGCTTTAAATTATACCATCATATGCGGAAATGACTAAATTTCAATTACATGGGAATATTTTATTTATTCATTTGTAAATTAAACTAAAAACCTAATCAACCCACAAGGTAAAACTGTTATCGATGTGACCCTTACGCATTAATCTCGATCGTTTTTCAGTTACCAGCCCTGAAGATACTATGAAGCAGTGTAAATCTCTGTTCCTGGAAAGTTAAGATTTTTGCAGCAGCATATATCATTACTGATACTGAAAACAAAATGGAGCAATGGTTTCCAGAGGAGAAGGCCTCAAGCTTCAAATATAATTTATGATTGTAATTTTATCATTGCACTTCACATTTTGGATTTAATAAGAAGTTTATTATTCAATTAAATTTTATCTTAATAATTTTAGAATACTCAAATACATGGTCTACTCTACTTTCCACCCAAAAGCATTCTCTTCACGGGGAAGGATCGTATGGAAACTATATACATCCTTTTCAATTCTAATAGCATTCAAGACATTTTGCTCGTTCATATGCTGCCACAAGGCCGTGAAAAATCCACAATAAATCATAAGTTATAGTTTAGGAAGAGTAAATTTAGCTACAAGAGCAGGTTATTAGTGTTTCATGTCACAAAAGCTTAACTTAAATCCGTAATATCTCATGAATAGTTTTGATGTTAACGTACATACATATAGGTTAATTACATAATTTAGCATACTTTGCCCTGATTAAATAATCTGAATGATTGTATTATTCTTTACAAATATTCCCAATATGATTTTGTGAGATCCATTTTAATTTTAATTTTAATTTTAATTTTAATCAATTATAGAGTGATTATAGAGAGTGTTGCTAACATTACTCATTACTCATATATAAAGCTAAATTGGTGGAAAATTTTGAATTCTTTGTAAATTAAATAAAGAACCAAATTAATGTAAGTTAACTATTGTCCATATTGTTGACCATTTTTCAATTACCAGACCTAATGATAATGTGGAGTGGAACATTTAGATTTAATATTAAGCTTATCATTCACTTAAACTTGATCTCAAAAGTCTATAATTTGAGACGACCAAAATAAATATTCAAAATCCGTATGGTTAGAAAATCTCACTACAGTCAAAGAAAATGAATCACTAGACCATAAACCATGACCTAGTAAATCTAATCCAAAAAATTTAAGTTCAATGTGAACTGTCTAATCTCGATCTAACAATCAGAGTTACAATGCAAGATTCCTTGAAGGCAAGGAATTCAAATCCCTCAAATATATGTATATTTGATTATCGTACCACCAACAAGCATTTACATTGAAAGAGTATATAAGTAATAAGTAGATAGGAATGGCAATGGTAAGTCATTACTTTACAAAAGTTTTTTTTTTAAATGATAAAAGTCAGGCTAAAGAAGCGAAAAACTAAAAGCAAAATCAGATAGAAACATTTCCATAAGTCAGTCTTCAGAGCTAGGAAAGTGTACCAAATGAATGTGAGAGGAGTAAATACAAAACAAATGGTTGAACGCACTTATGTTTTTTTCTTCTTATATATAGCCCAAGACCATGGAAAAATCAAAATGAGCAAGACCTACACTTTGACATACTTGAACTGAAAAACATTACAAAACAAAGTAACAAGATCAATAAGTTCATTGGAGTTATAAGTTTTTCATTAAATTAAACCTAATACTCTAATTATACCTAAATAATAATGGGTTGTGTACTCTAAAAGTACACATGGAAGAGGACGTTTTATACCATCATCTCATGAAATATTGTCCTTTTTTTACCGACAAATGAACCTAGAGGGAAATGGTAAACTCCTTCCTCCTCCCACTTTTTATCAAAGTAGAATAAAATCATAAAGGCAAAATCCAAGACTCCCTGAACAAAATTTGATAGCTCATAATGATATACATCCTTCCATTTAGATTATTCAAAATTGTGAATTCTCTTCGCCGAGCTGAGCGTATTTTGTAGAAGCATTGCAATAGTCATTGGACCAACTCCTCCGGGAACAGGTGTAACAGCAGAGGCAACTTTTATGGCTTCTTCATAACAAACATCTCCGACCAACTTATAGCCTCGAGAGCTACTAGGATCCTGTCATAAACACACAAAAAGTGCAGCGGTTAAACAACCTTTATATCGAAATTTAAGCACTAAATATGAAATTTGTTCATCCTAAAATCAGTAACAACCGAGATAGAGCCTAATAGCATACTATAAACAAGACCTTGAAAGAAATGTACTCACATCTACAGGGTTGATTCCAACATCGATAATGACTGCACCGGGTTTTATCCAGCTTCCCCTAACCATGTTTGGTTGGCCAACAGCAGAGATGATGATATCTGCCTGTCTTATGATCTCTTCAGGATTACTAGTTCTTGAATGGACAACACTGACTGTGGCATCTTCCCTCTAGTAGCATAACATAAGAGACATATAAAGGAATGGTCCAAATGGAAATGTACTCATACTCAAATAAAACTAGTTTTGAACTGTTAAGTGTTAACTAAAATTTATTGAGTTTAGTCCAATGAGACATTACTTGGAGCAAAAGAGCAGCTGGCGTTCCAACAATATTACTCCGACCGATCACAACCGCCCTCTTTCCTTTAATTGAAACACCATATCTGCGGAGTAGTTCTATGCATCCCTTTGGTGTACATGGAACAAACAGCGGTTCTCTACCTCGCATGGCAAGTCGACCAATATTCAGTGGATGAAAACCGTCTACATCCTTCTCAATTGTTACAGCATTCAAGACATTTTGTTCATTCATATGCTGTCACAAGACCAATGGAAATAATCAAACTTCCACAAGAAAATCTTTACGTTATGAATTATAATTATAGTTTAGGCAACAGTAAACTTAGCTGCAAGAATAAGTTATTGTAGAGATGCAGTATTGTCTGAAAAAACTTTAAAAGTGGAAGCATCTCTCACCTTACAAGTCGGTTTTGTAGGGTTAAGTTAAACTCAATCTAAATTCTAATATGGCATTATGTAAGATCTATTGGGCAATCCATTATTAGACCACTTGGTTAAATATGACCTAAAAAATGCTTTTTTAAGTGGGAGGCATCTCTCAACTTACAAGTCACCCAACCCAAATTCTAATATGATATCAGAGCTTATCTAAGATCCGTTGGGCCACCTGTTACCAGACCACTCAGGTCATGCTTCAAATGTCCAATCTTGGGCCTTAAGGGATACCATGAAAATCCCACATTTGATGAGGTATACTTCATCTTACAAGTAAGTTTTGCGGGCATGAGTTAGACCCAACGCAGATTTGAATGTTTTATGTAAATATACAAATAGACTAATTACATAAGTTAGCATACTTTTTCCTACTCATGATCTGAATGATTGTATTATTCATTACACATGAATCAGTACAACTATACATACAAGGGAAAGGGACCAATTTGGATTCCCTCAAGATAAGCAAAATCAGTGACAACTAAACAATATTTGCAAATTATCAGCGAATAAAGGAAAGAAAAAAAATGATAACTATAATTACAATTAACAACCCTAAAAAGAAAAAGAAGTTAGAGATCGAGAAGCATACAGATGGTAAAGGTAGCTGAACAAGAATCCCATGAACTGAAGGATCAACATTGTAGCTTGAAATATAGTTCAAAACTTCTTCTTCTGTGGAATCCTCGGGCAAATTTACTTCCAAAGAATTTATCCCAACAGATTCACAAGCCTTCTTCTTGTTACGCACGTATGTTGCAGAGTCCTTTCTATCTCCAACAAGGATCACAGCTAATCCCGGAATCACACCCACGGCTTCTCTCATCCTGGAGACTTCAGCAGCTATTTCTTCTCTGATTTGCTTTGCCACTGATTTTCCATCAATCACCTTAGCAGAAGACTCAGTAGCACTAGCAGCTGCATAAAGTTATATGATTAAAAAAACCTTTTTCTAGGCAATAGCATGCAGAGGAGCGACACATCATTATGAGCATGAATTGGAATACACACATGCACATAGAGGCATTGAAAAAAATGAGTATAGGGTAATTCATGAACCTACAATATCAAACTTACAAGTGATGACAACAATTTAACAATAGGCTAATGGCTAACAGAACAAAAACAAAATCCCTTTCATCCACAACTATGTTTAATATCTTGACTCAAACCTATTAAGAATGCCTCAAATTTAGGGCGAATCATCATCTTAAATCTAATAGGCAGCTAATTCAGACAAACAAAGGACATCTTAAATCAATACCAACTGAGGCCAAATTGACATAGATGAGTGTCCCCACTAAATAAATACAATAACGCGTTGAAGGCATCCAAAGTAAAGTGATTTCAAATTTTTGAACTAAATAGATCAATCCCTTTTTATGTCCTTTAACCAAGCACTTCCTACAAACTAGTATCACAACCTTGGGAAAAAGGGATGAAAAAAGTTCAACTAAGAAATCCACAAACTAAAATATTTATCAACATGATTGACGTGAGCAGATACAAGAGAATGCATGCATGAGCTAATCACTATAAAAGCAGCAAAGATAGGTACAAAATAACTCAGCAGTCACTGGTTTTGCAGTTAAGAGGAAACTGTAAAAATAAAATAAAAACCCTCCACTCAAAATAACAAAAATTCAAGTCCACCGAGAGAAAAATAAAATAAAAAAACAAGAAAATAGGCACCTTTAACAAAATTCACAAGACCCACAACAAAAAAAGATCCTTTTTTGTTCATATAGAACTAATAACATCAATATTAGCAAAAAATAATGATAATATTAACAGGACCCAGAAAGTAAAAGGAGAAAAGGTGAAAGCTTTATACCGAGGGAGAGAAGATGGGATGAAGGGGGAGAGGAGTGAATGGAAAAAAAGCGGAGAGAGGTGGGACCCACATGAACGGGGTGACGGCGGCGGAGGAAGAAAGCGGTAGTGGAAGAAGGAGAAGAATGGCAATGAGTGAAAATAGAAGAAGCCATTCTGATTCTGATTATGATTATTGAGTGATTCCTCAGTAATAATAATCTATACGCTCTGCTTTGTTGTGCAATGTTTTCTTTTCTTCTCTTTTTTAAGGAAACCACAACAACAAAGAAAAAGAAAATGTTTGGTACTAAAAAAAATATATTCTTCTTCTCACAAAGCATATATTCTTTTTTTACTTTTTCAAAGAAAAAACATAAGAGACTAAAAAAAATATTCACTTTCTTTCAGCAAAAATTGAGGTACTAGTTTGTTACATATTATTAAAAAATAAAAATAAAAAAAAATCTATCAATAATTATGAAGGAACATGTCTACCAAAAATTTGTCAACATTTTGTCTACCCAATAAAATTATGAATAAAGATATTTTATATTTATCTATTATGTTTAGTAAGATACTTCTATTAATAAATATTGAATGAAATAAGTGTTTTAAGATATTTTAAGCACTTAACTTTTGAAAGCTAATCTGAATTATTTTCTTCTATTAAAAATTATTTTCTTTAAAAATTAATAAAAATAACTATTTCCTTTTTAATATAAAAATCATTATTTAAAATATGATTTTTGAAAAAGACTTCCACACGAACATAATTAAAACATTAAAAATGATTTTTTTTTTAATTTTAAACAAACC
>JBBPBR010000006.1:46926040-46954525 GCA_037974775.1 Cicer pinnatifidum
CAATAGTTTAGTTTTTTTCTTAAAAAATTTAACTAAAAAAAACAATGATTTGATATATTTTAAATAATGTTTCATCACCAAACAACATCAAATTCATCAAATAAAAAATGATAATATGAATTTATTTAAATATTTAAGTTATGAATTTGATAAAAATTTATATTACATTGAAGATGATAATTAATTTTAAGGGTTTTGTTTGAAAATTTTAATAATTTTTTATAAAAAAAAAAATAATAATATTGTTGACATTTTAAAACATAGAAGATCAAATTATTATTTAAAAGTAAAATAAAAAATTAAATTATAAAAAAATAATTAATTAAAACATCGATTAAAATTAAATTAAGAGACGGCTGATAATGTTTACTCTATTTTATAACATTTAGAACCGAATAAAAAAAACATTCTGAACTTTTATCAACAAAAAAAATCGAAACTTTTGGTCAAAAACATTCTGAACTAATTATTAAAATGACCGGAACTGCTATACAATATTCACAAGCTTTAATTAAGCATTAGGCGAAAGTGCATTCCTTTAATGTTTAAAAATTCAGTATATTACTTATTCTGAACTGAACAGATTATTAAGCCTTCCGAATTTTTAAGTTTACTCGGAATATTAAATTATAATTTAAACTATTAAAAAGTAGATATCTAATCATTGTAGGAGTGTACAGTAGATTTCTCTTATTATTATTGCCTTGTTGTAGATGTGCGACAAGTTTTCATTAAAACATTTAACTCTTCAAAAATGGGTGATTCTATCATAGAACAATGGTGGACCTTATTATTTCTTGGTTTTTCTTGTAAGAGATATTTCTTAGTTTATTTGTAATAAATCCAAAACTTCAGATTGTTTAGTTGCATAAATATTATGAAACTTTGCTAGCTAATAAATATCTAACTAACTATATGAAATTTTATTATCTACCATGGACTATGGTTCATACTAGACACACCAACACAATTTTTAAGTTGCACTATTGAAAACCACCCTTTGTGGTATCCCAAATTTTACATTCTTTGCAAAACATGCAATTTGCCATAAAAAGTACACTAGCAAGTTCCATAGTCTTTATCCAGTCTTCTTCCTACTGATGGCTGGATATATGCTTGCAGCATTGTATGAATTTAACTTTTCAATTTTGGCAATGCAATCTTTCATCCTTTTCAAAACTATTGGCATAGCAGAACAATTGCTTGAGATCTTTTCATTTAGTAATTTTAGTTTCTCAGCAGTCTCTGGATCTTCTGGTGCAGATGAACTTTCTTCTCTGGAGATGTTTTGTTCCAAAGCACCTGTACAGTGTACAATATAAATAAGGTTAACACATACAGAACAAGTCCTAACCACAAAACAGCACAAGTATCATTTCTGATACTAATATGATGAGTTACAGTAACAATAATAGAATGCAATATGCATATAGAAAAACAAATGCAACCACTTACATTAAAATAAAAGGTAGCAGGAAAGATGAAAAAGCCTCACGCATAAAGGAAAAGGAATACAAGAGAGGATATATGTACAATTTGACAAAATAAAATCATTCAACTCTCCAATTTTTCAAAAAAACAAAACTTCTTTTTGCTTACATGACATTCTTCAAAATGCATTTTGAATTTCAAATAAGTTTGAACCATCACTACACACAAACAAACAACAATCAAAGTCTTTTCCAACTAAATGGAGTCAACTACAGGGATCCAATGACGCTATAAGAAAGTTTGAACCATCACTTGAGTCACCAATTCACTTAAATGTGTTATACTTTTCATGCATTTCAAATGCAGCAATGTATATGCATTACCTATTCAAGAAACTAGACACAGACACCAAACTTAATTTAACAAATATAAGTTCCAGCAACAATAAATAGTTTTAAATGTCCAAAACTCAGAACAATCAGATTTAATTTAAGGATTCTCAAACAACAACGGTTTCAAACAAGACTACACTAAAACTTCACTTCCTCAACAAACCGGTTAGATTTTCCATAAAAACCCACATCTAAAAACACATAAAGTAAACAAACTTAGTTCCCTAGAACAAATTAAAATGGAACACACAAATTTAGTTCACAGCAAAAAACAAGTAAACCAATCATTCTCTGCAAATTCACACAATAAGTCCGAAATGATCAAACTTAAGACAACATTTTTACGCCACCCAATCAAATCCATAAATGAATTGTTTATTACACTTTCCCAAAAAAATTTGAAAAATGAAATAATCAAATAATCAAATTTTGGGTGAGCCAATGAAATGGAAAAGAAAACCCTAGAAAACATAAAGGGGGCTAGTGTAGTGTACCTGAATTGAGTTGTGGAAGAAAGGGTCTTTGGGCATCGAGAACCGAAAGGAGTGTGGATTTGAACTGTTCAGGAAGAGTTGCTCGGTATTCTAGAATCTTGTGCGCCATTTCCTTCAAATCACACTCCATCTGCTCCAACTCTGAATCCGAATCTTCGCATTCGGAGCTCCGAACTGTTTCATGGGTTTTCGAAATTTCTGGAGCCATATTCGGATTCAATACGCTGCGTTTCTCGTGTTGAAGTTGAACAACAACAAAGAAGAAGGTGGTGGTAGTGGCTAATGTGTGTGTTTCAATTTGAAAGCTGTTCTGTTTTTGGATCACTTTTCAATTTTTCAATTTATTTTGGGTGGGAAATTATGACTTCAAACAAAACAAAACAACTTCATTATTATATACTAGCATATAAGAAAGAGTTTTAGAATATTTTATTAGGTCATTTTGTGAATACTTCAGCTATATAGTTAGACTAATTACTTTGGATGAAAATTTATCTTTTTTTTTTTTTTTTATGAAAACTTTTTCTAATATTTTAACGTTTTAAATTCTCTATTTTTGAGATTGAATTTTAATGGAGTAATACCTAAAATCCAAATTTCTCGTGGGATTGTTAACATGTAATTCAATAAAGGTACACACGTGATTATGAGAAAAAAGATGTAATTAATGAATTTAAATTAATTATTATATAGACTATATTGCCTGTTTTTCAAATATCATATTATCTCTTAATTTTATCCTATAGAATGTAGACAATATGATGATAAGATGGATGATAGTGCGGATAAAAACATTACATATCAAGAAGAAAAAAAACTAAATTTTTAGATTGAAGTTCACTTTGACGTTTCCAATTATTTTCATTAGAACTAAAAGTTATATATTTTTTTAATTGTAAATGACTAAAGTGGTTGTCAGTTTTTAACATCAACTAAAATGGGTTCTCACTTAAAAGATTATTGTTGATGAAATATATTTTTTCTTAATTTTTATTTTTAGCTTTCGACACTTTTGGCAGTTTGACATCATCTTCATCACTTGTCTTGCTTCATTGAATTTAATAGGTAATGACTTTTTGTTGTTGTTGAATTCAAGTATTCTCCACTGACGTTTAATAGATTGATATCTCCAACTTGGTGCTCAACAGAACCAATTGATCTAATTGAAGAGCCACCCGAATTAGCTTAATTTGATACGTGAATAAGTTACAGCAGATTGTATATCACACGAGTTTGTAAATGGGTGTATATACGGGTTTGAATACAAACAAGCATGCCAAACAAATACTAACTTTAATATGCCATTGCCTGTTTGTCCATCTTTTGACAGGAACATACATACTAAACCCAATTAATATGTATTTGAGGCAAACACGATGAGTCATGAATTGAGAATCACAATTCAGCTGCAAAAACTTCTTATTTCTTGCTCTGTCCAATTAACTCAAATTGTAAACCACACTATCCACGTCACGTTCTGACTAGTCCTCTCGACATATGGTGAATGTGCATTTTGTAATCTGGAAGTTGGGAGATTGGATGAACATTCATCTTATTATATAGACAATGGTGCATCATCAAATACAGCATAATTAATTCAAAAGCCGACTTTGTGAAGAAAGTTGAAGCTTTTTCTTCAGGTGTCGTGTAATTTCTGCAAGGGAAAGAAGAAGAAAAAGCTTAATATATTCAAGGAGGTGATGGTGTGGCGGACAGAGGAGAACGGAAGGGGAAGTGAGAGAAGAGATACCGTAGCAGTTTAAAAAAAAAACGAGGTGACTTCAAATATAAAGTTGGAGAATGATAACAAAAATGTGACATCATGTCTTTCAAAAAATTTGACAAATATTGGAGGCAAAACAGCAGGTCCGCAGCAACATAGATTATCCTCAACAGAAATTTGACAAATATTGGAGGCAAAATTTTCCAGCAAAAGAGAAGATATGACAACAAGATGAAACTATTGCATCTCGTTCTATCCAACTATATTTCTGTATGTACATAATGAAACTTACAATCTGCTGTACAATTTGTTTTTTCATAATTTTTTTCCCTTTTTTCTAACCTTTATTTTCTTCTGCATTCTACTTCGTATACATGAGGTAATCTTCATATCGCCAGCGTCCCTTCAGAGACTTGGGTCTCATCTAAATCTAATGAATCTGGGGATTGAGATTTGGATTTGCTCATAATTCTAGTATATCCATAACCAAGAGAACTTCCACTTGCTTCACACAGCTGCATAAATAGAATAAGAACAGAATACATTCATTCATACATTAACTATACACGAGTGATTTGAGTATTGCGTGATTTTGATTTAGTTTTATAGAGTGAATCATTAATTTAATCCCTAAATTATGGTGCACTGACAATTTAGTACCTGATATTATTAATACTTCGTAATAGTCTAAAAAAATTGAACTTTTTTTATATGGATCAGTCAATTTAGACCCTGAAATTGTTTGACAAGGCCTAATATGATTGATAATTTCAGGAACCAAGTTGAGAATGCCCTGCTACTTCAGGGACCAAATTGTTGGTTCACTTCAGGTTAAAAGGAATGCATACCTCCGTAAGCTCAGCTAGATGTCGGCATCTGAATTCATTGACAGTTGCTGCAATCTCTGATGCAGGGAGTTTAGCCTGAAGAAAGAAAGAATGCTTAGAAAATTGAAGGCCAGCCATCTCCATGCTATATTATTGTCTCATATATTCATAAGCCAGTATAACCAAAACCTTTTTGAATGCTTTGATGCTCAAAAGGCCTACATTAAACTTCACCTGACATATTAATTTCCTTTTTTCTTTCATATTATTTATGACAGAACAGCTATTGTTGCCAACAAGATATTAAGTTTAACTTACTACACTGTAATATGCTAAAAGTGTTGAACCATTTCAAAATAAAGTAGAGCAAAGCTCAAGTAAACTATTATCTGAAAGAAATTAGTAATAGTTCAGCTCATGTAACCAAGATTTCTTCACAAGAAACGACCATGATCACTTGTCTCTTAATGTCATAATCAAATGAAACTGTTAACATAAATATCATAGACAGTGAGACAAAATGTATTTTGATTCGGTCAATATTTTTGCAGCAATAAAAATCAACCAAGATCCTCTTTAGCAGTACAGCCAGTCAAGCCAAATCTATATTGTGGAATCTGAATCGTATCTTGATGTAACTGTCAAGATTTGGTTGCACCGACTGCAGAGGACTTGGTTAGGGCATTCAATGAAGTTTGATTTACCTGAGCAAGCACAGCAGCTGCTAGTTGAAGACTAGGTTCCAAGGTCTCCGGGACGACCTGCAAACAACAGAACAGAAAATTCTACAGTAAGCATTCCACTACTAGGCAGTTTTGCTTTCAATTTGCTACAAATGGGAAGCAATAATTAAGAAGATGATTCTTTTGCTATGGTTTTGGAATTACCTCATAAGGTAACCAAAACACAAATACAAGAAATAGGTGCATGAGAATATTACCGCAGTAGCTCCAGCCTTTTCCAAATTCAATCCATGATCAACGTCATGGGCGCGAACAAATGTCTTCACATTTGGGAAGTACTTGCTCAAAGCCCAAACTGTTCTATAATTTGCTCCAGGTGTATCTAGAGTTATTGCTGCAGCACATGCCCTTTCAGCCCCGATCTTATGTAGGACCTAGTCATCCATTAAAAAGAAAATCAGGTAAAAAAATATGTATGGGACACATGTACTTAAGTCGTGTGCACTACCTCTCGACTGCCAGCATCTCCAAAGTACACAGGGAGATCCAGGGCTCGCCCAACTGCCACTCTATCACTGTTAATATTAGCAAGTGCAGTTAGCAGGTTAGTTCTGTTTCATATCTGAAATTGCACAGACATCATGGGAAGATGGAAGAGTTATTTCTACAAACCTTTAAACGGAATCTATTATCTAAATTGCTCCTACTATACAAAAATAAAGAATGAGTCAAAAATGAGTCAAAGAAAGTTGATGTATTTGATCCAACGTTTGGACCAAATACATCAACTTTTTGTGACCTATTTTTTGCTTATATTTTTGGACAGAGGGCGTAGACGACAGCCGGAAACAACTTTGTCATGGTCTGTCAATTCTTTTCTCTTATAACACAATTGAAGAATGTCCAATCCAAGTCACTAATTACCAGAATCATTAAACAAGAAACTGGCTGTTGTGTCCCCTTGGGAGGCAGAATTCAGAATTAAAAAAACTTATGCATGTTATTTTGTTTTCCTTTTCCAGAAAAATAACATCAACTAATCTCAAAAACAATGTAATAGACATCAAATAATTCATCTATAAGAATGATCACAAGAAAAGGATAGAAGTTTCAATTATGATGTTGTGTTACCTTCTCACATCTAGTGCAACAAATGGAATAAGTCGCTCAGAAAGAAGTTGCGCAATGATCTGAAAATAACAGAGTTAAACTCTTGCACGCTTATTATAAATTAATTAATCAAAAAATCGAGCATTTACCTGGCCAACTCGTCCAAATCCACAAATAATAATATGATCTTGCAGATCATCTGTCTGTAAAAGATGACATCCAAAAATAAGTCAACTATTAAATTTTATGTCAACTCCAAATAAAAAATGGAAATAGAAAAAACTCAACTATATAATTTTTAATCTAGAAAGCTAAAACTAAACTTTATGCAGGAAAAGAAAAACAAGTTAATTGTGGGACTAAAAGAACATAAAACCCAAAACAGTTCAAGCGGAAACAAACAAGTATTCCTTATATCAGAAAAACATGAAGAATATCAAGGGTTCCCTTCAAAATTTCTGGAGACATGGTCTGCGTTAGTTCTGTTAACTTTCTATTAGAACTAGTTATTTGTTAATCTTGTTAGTTTAAGTTAGTTGTTTCTCAATAATTTGTGTAAATATAGTTGTATCACTTCATTTCTGCATCAATTCAATATGTAAAACCACATTTAGAGCTCTATACTCTTAAGAGCATTTACACCCTTTCTCCTTCAACTCTGATTCCTATAAAACATAACAGAAATATTTATAGAATTATATCCCAAAACACTAGAACTATCAATACAAAGTACTAACAAGGTAGTGGAGACTCGTGCAACTGCATTAAGTGACTTCATATTTACCACCTTAGTAGCAATTTATAACTTATACAATCTCTGCTTTCAGATAAGAAATATCAAACAAATAAAATGATGCAAACCTAAACTTTAGCACCTCAATATTTAGGCACAACAATATATATATATATATATATATGGTGGGGATCAACGTACTATAGAAGTAACTCTTGTCAGAAGTTTTCCACTTAAAACAACTCTTTGCAAACATCAAATTTTACCAATTCAACCATCAAATTTAAAACAATTATTGAGTAGATCAAGTAAAGTTATTGAGTAGAGTTATTGGAGAAGAGTTGCTCTTGGAGTAGGTCGATCCCCTATGTATAATTAATAATAATATAGTTCAAAGGGTTAAAAAAATTATTAAATTTATTCATCCAACCAATATTTCTGAAAATTTTGAAGAATAAAAGAGCCAATCTTAAACTAATCTATCAATTCTACGAAACGTCTTCTCCTAATGACACGTGACAAAGAAACCAAAAGTAGATGCCTGTTGAATTAGTTTTGGCAGAATCAATGACTAAACCTACGGGAATTTGAACTTAGGAATTAAATCTAGCAAACTAGGATCGAGATGGTTTAACTAGAATATTTTTCAAAACCAAGTGAACAAACCTCTGATTTGTATGAAACAAAGGAAACAATCTACTTAGCTGTACGAATGGCGGGGTTCAGTTCACCCATAGGAGAGCCTAACCATAAATTACTTCAAGCTAAAAATTTGTGACCATGTGCAATTAACGAAGTTACTGGTCAGCAACTCATGTAAGTGCTTTTACCTCACTTTCTACGGGTAATAAACTTCTAACATCATGCTGCTCGAAACGGGAAGCAATCAGCTGGCCTCCAGCAGCTAGCCATGGAGTGATGGCCATTGAAATTCCCACAACAAGAAACATCAAAGAGGATAGCTGGGAAGACATTATGCCCTGCAGAAATTTTAATTAGCAAAAAGTAATAGTGCATTTTACTGATTATCAAAGAAAATAAAACTTCTTAGAAGCTACTATTTAAAAATAATTTTGTATTTTTCAACTTATGAAGATGATCGATAATAAAAAACTAAAGGTAGCGAGAGATAAAAAAAATAATTTTTAAGCACTTATCTGGCACTCTGGCTAGCGCACCTATTATTTATCCATGTATTAAACTAAGTTCAATAAAATGACTTATTTTAAATGAATATAAAGATCTAGAGCAAAATAGTTTTAATAAAGCACATGAATCTTGGTAAGGAAACAAGTATTCAAGAAGAAAAACCTGATTAACAGCTTCACCAAAAGCCACAAATGCAAATTCTCCACCAGGAGCAAGAAGAAGACCGGCTCTTAAAGCAGAAATGATTGAAATCCCAAAGATTTTACCCAACAAAGAAACTAAGATAGTCTTGCCGCATATTAAGAGTGCCAGTGTCCCCGTGACGACTGGGAAGTTTGAAACAAGAAGTTTAGGGTCAATTGACATTCCAACCTGAAAAGTCACAAAATAAAATTGCTATTAACTACACAGACAACAGATTGAAGTTGACTAAATCTTTAAGTCATTAGCAACTATAATACTAAGAATCCAAAGAGAATCCGAAGAGAATCCGAAGAGAATCAACAGTCAAAATCAATATTTTCTGCTCAACTCAACCTTAGTTGTTACATTTAGATTCTAGATCAACAAAGGTTTCAAAACGTTGCTTGTAAAACCCTTATGTTTACTTTAGAAAAGTTTAGTGTTCTTTCAAGTAATATAAAGCTCTATGTCCAACACCAACCCACTTAAGTGGGATAAAAGATTGGTTAATGTTGTTCGAGAGATGTAAAACTCAATTTATAACAGATCATAATAATCAAAATGAGTCCACAATAAGCCCTATAACTTATTTGTTTTAGTACTAACAAAATACTCAACATTCTCCTGTTATTTAAATTCTTTTTTCAGTTGCTTTCCAGCTAGAAGCTATACTTTAATCTTAAACTATGAATTCTTCACAAAACTGTTGGCAAATCCAAAATCAAATTATCAATTTTTCCTGAGCCATTAGTTACTTTGTATGAACCCAGTTAAAGGAAATAGTTTGATCTCTAAAATTTTCAATTTAAATAGTGTTTCTCTTTTTCCACATTGAAGGATCTAATTTTAATTTTCCATTTTAAACTATAATTTAATGGCATGAAATCTTGATCATAATCATTGATGGTGACTAATGAAGATGAAAACAGAGGCTACTTATCCACCACTTCCCTTTTCATATCTAATGTATGATTCCTCAAGTGGCCAATTAATTGCTTTTGAATATTCCTAGAAGAATAATTCACATATAACTAATTGACGAGTTTTATATAGCAGTTCGTAACTACAATTGCAGCTGCAATGTTGCAGTGTTGATGGACTCCACAACCACAATTGTGGTAACATTAGTAACTGTCTGCAACTATTGAAATCACACTGAAATTGTAACAATGGTTTAAAATGAAAGTAGACATTTGTCACATGAACGAGTAAATTAAAACAATTAATAAATTTGTGAATTTTTTATATTCAGCACCTACCGTCATAAAGAAGAGCCCCAAAAGAAGCCCACGATATGGAGCAATATCAGACTCAACCTGTAAGGAAAATTCAGTTTCTGCCAATAGCAAACCAGCCAAAAATGCTCCCAGTGCCATGGAAAGTCCTGCCTGTTTTAAGAAAAAGGGAAAAAAATGTCAAGGTCAGGTTAATGGACACAAATATAATGAACTTAAGTCCAATGATTTTAGCATTAGACCAGTAATCAAACCAGGTTATGGTTTAATGGTCTAACACAAAGACACACACACACACATGCATATTATCAAAAAAAAAGTTATATTGTTATCCTATATAATTAAGATTTAATTAACAGTATTGAAGTTTGTAAAAATATTGAAAATCAATTAAATATTTGTACAAAATTATATGGGACTAAGTTAATTTTAAATATACCAACTGTACATGACAATGTCACTAAAAAAAATTGAAGGCAGAAATTAATTGTAAACTTTAAAAAATGTTATTTACCATGTTGACACAACTAATAATTGGTTATTTCCTCCATGGTTTTAACTTCAATGATTCAGATTCTTTGAAGCAATCACATTAATATAGGAATAATTACCCTAATAACACTACACATGAAGCACAAGTGGTATAATGGTTGGAAGTTACCCTTAAGCTACACATACAGGTTCGAGATCTATTTTTACATGCAGCAATCAAATAAATTAATAAATGAATAATCAATATGATTAAATTACACAAGAAGACTAGTGAGACTGTGGTTGAATGTTTCCTTCATAAGCTACTCACATCTGAGTCTGTTCAGTTCCTACTTCCAAAGTTGGTGTAGTGACAACAATAACAACCAAGTCTTTTCCACCTAGGTGGGTTTGGCTAAATGGTTCAAATAATGCCATAATTGGTGCACCTTGTTGTGAAAAATTCTGAACCAGTTTAATTTTCAAAATGTAATCAAATTTGAGCAGTCAATATCTAGTTCACTGGTGGGACCAGATCTATAGTAGTTCCAATTATAGAAGCTGGATCGGTCACGACACTAATTATCTATTTACAATAGTGAAGGCTTAATTGGATAAGCTACTGGTGCAGTTCACATTAAGCTGGTCCAACCAGTTGGTTCAGTTTTCATAGTGCTTAAAGAAAAACTTAAAGAAAGAATGAAAAGGAAAGCAGTAGGATAATCACGTACTCTGGCTGTAAGAAGACTGGTTCCAAGAATAACAAGAAGTGTATTGGCTGAGAATATTTCAGCATTTTGATTTTCTGCAACTTGCTTGTATATTGGCCGAAGGAGCTGTAAAGAAGAAGAGAAACTCAGTACAAAGTGCACACTACAGCTGCAAATTAAGTATCAGCATCCTAAGCCTTCCTATTGAACCCTGAAAGAGTATCACTTATCCATTGAACAAATGGATTTTTTATGATATATATGTTTTAGCTTTTAGCATTAGGATCCTGAATGGCCACAGCTCAATCCACTAACACAGCACAGAAATTATAAAGAAACTTCCATCAAGACCTAATAAGTTCAACAGTCGTAAAAGAACTAGGTACATTAGTGGTTGGTAATTTCCATCAAGCATGATTAGTTGAATATATAAGGGTGCTTCACGGAGGCATATATATCATGTTAAACTAACGAATTGAAGGCCTAGCTTTATGAACTATATTAAAGCACATGATTTGAAAAACAAATAAATCAAATATTAGTAAAACAAAATAGATATAGTGATTCATGAGGACAAGAAAAGGTGATATTTGCTTCAAGTACAAAAAAAAAAAAAAAAAAAAAAAAAAACAGCTACAAGATCAGGATTATGTAATAATAATTAGAAGTCATACTGATGAAACCAATCATCTCAATTTTGAAAACCACTTACCAATCGTCCACCTGCAATTATGGCAGTAATGGCAACTGCTGCCTTAACAGCTGCCAGTCCAAGAGCTTCAGCAATGGCTTGAAAACCAACCTGAAAACAGAGACTGTTTCTTTTATGCATATCAAACTAAATCATTGAATTTTTCATGTCATATATTGTCTCATTCTTCACAGAGGTCCATGCAACTTAATTGGATCCATAATAGCTAAACCTCAAGACAGCAACATTGTCAACCTATCAGAAATAAGTATTTTAAAATAAAAGGCAGTGTCTAGAAAAACGTTACCCCTCCTTTGGAAGAATTAGGTGAAATAAGAGGTATGAGTATTAGCAAGACTACGACAGCTAAATCCTGAATAGAAAAAACAAAGAAGAGCAAAATCAATTTCTGGTCAAGATACTGCAACGTCAATTAAAAGAAAGATATGAAAGGCATTTAGAGCTAATAAAAAGCAACCAAAATATGAAATCTCAAATTCACACAATTGATTAGATAGAGAAACAAAGTGCAGGATACTTGTTGAGGATCTCAACAGAATCATAGCTATTAATCTTGGATAGCCACGTGTAGCGGCTGACCAAAAAACACTAAAAGCAGGATAGTGGGATGATTGCTATTTTTTTAAAAACAAACTATACCAATTAAATAGTCAATATTATCTGCATATTAATGCTAAAAAATTACTCAATATTCATGATATATATTCATAATTAACAATAATCATACGAATTAAGCAAGGTTTGGGAGTGCAGAACAACCCTCTATAATCTAAGAAACAAAAAATCGTAGCCTCCCTTTCTCCCATCAGCTTACCCTCCCTACTCAATATATTTTTTTCCTTTCAAAAAAGTGTAGCAATCACACTGTCACAATTCCTACTCCCTATTTCTGTAGCCGCTGCTTCAGCAACCGCTAAATCCAGAATCCGCAATTCCTCCTTTTCTTCTTCTGCACTTGACGCCATCTCTCACCAACATGCAACTGCCTCCCCTCATTTGATTGCTTCTGTTTTGCCTTTACCCACAGGATCCAAACTCCCACCATTGCAGAAGTTTTCGCAGCGACCACTTCCAGTTTTTTATCACTCCACAGTCACTACCCAAAAGCTTGCAGAGAGCCCTAGATAGCAGCCACCTGCGGCGACGAGGCGCCACGCCGCAATAGTGCAATTATTGTACCCTATTAATAAACTGGTACATAATAACAAACTAAATAAGAAGCTTGAGGGGCAGACATGTAAATGTGTAAAGCCATCTTCCCCAACATTCAACAGCAGATTGTAGTTAATCATGTGTCATGAACAAATTCTCTCATAACAATGGTACTGTCATAGAATGACAGAATCAATATGTATGCTAGACTATACAAACTGCAAAGTGCAGTGATAATGATATGATTACTCATATAACCTCTGCGCAACTATGGGAGATCCTGTTTAGCTTATCCAGAAGGTACAGGCAACAGTATGAGGTAATGAAGCAAAATCATATACCACTCATAAGTCAGTTCAGCCAGCTATGTATCACAAGAATTAAATTCTCTATAAAATTTAGAACATCATTTGTCATGAAAATTTCATCAGCATCTAGAAAGATGGGTAAGATGCAAAGTAACCTGAAAAAGTAAAACAGAAAATGTAGCTCGCCCGTGCCTTGATGTGCTCTCACCTCTTTCCTGCAACACCTGTAACACAAGTTCACTGACACTATTACAGCATGGCAGACTTCCAGAAACAAAAGAAAAAGATAGAACAAACAGTGCCTTTTCCCATTTGATGACAAGATAACCTTCATTGCATATTTACTCATGAAAACCTTTCAACAATAAGTATGTGATACAAATACAGGCATTTAATGGTTAGCATTTAATGATCAGTGACCATAAAGTAATTTTACAATTAATTCTTTTGAAAAAAGATTAACAAGACTTGTAAAATAAAAATTTACAATTAATTCTTATAAAAAAGGTTAACAAGACTTGTAAAATAAATAGAACCAAAATGCACAGTATCATGTATGTTAAAATAAAATCAACTCTATATTAGTTTTCCTTCTAACTGAGGTCAGAAACTCTTCTTCCAACAACGAGACTGTGCATGTTTGAAGAAAAGTTTGCACTTATTATCTTCTGTATATGTTCGATTTAGTATATTTTATACATATTTAGACTGTAAAATATATAAATATATACACTATATATTTTGGATTATAAAAAAAAATTAATTTTAATACTATATAGCATACTAAATATTTTCTACTATCTACTACTGTTTACAGTTAAAATTCATTATGTACATCATGCTAATAGCACAATACAAAATAATAAAAGGCATCTCATTCCACCAGAATAGTGTCCCGTCCTTGTTGGAGGCGTGTCAGAGCAAAAACAAAATAAAGTATTTGGATGTCTAATGACATGTGTCGTAAAGGTTTCGGTTTTGAACATATGTCACATACGGAACTTGCCTAAAATAGGCAGTGTTTGTGCTCCATAGATGGGAATTAATTTGAAAGAATACATGTTAAAAGAATTAACTTTGAAAGAATTGTGGTTATAAAATTGATTCATATTTGGGAACTATACTTTAAAAGCTAGAAGAAATAGGTTTTGTTTGGATAATGAATCACTTCAAAGTGTAAAAGTGAAAAAATGTATGAACCTAAAATTAATTTTACTCAACGGAAAAACCAAAACTTTAAAATTCACTCAAAGTTAAGTTTACTCACCATAGAATTATTTTTTCAACTCCAATCTCAACCAAATGCTAAAGTTATGGTAGCAACATCATTGTGTTGCCCACAACTTCCTTTATGAAGTTATATGATACAAAAAGGTTAGTGAGCTTTAGCTCGAGAGGGAGTGTTAAATGATAAAAGAAATATCTTATAATATCTAAATATCATCTTAAAGTATCTTAGATCATCTTCAGAATAGCTTCCATATGTTTTAGTTATTATAAATTTATAATGCTTTGTTTCCCTATTTGATGAGGATTTAGAGTCTTGTATTATATAAATAAGGGTTAGTGTTTAGTCATTTTTATCAAATCATCAATTATGTTAAACCATAATCATAATTCAAAGTATTCTTTCTCTTTATTCATTATTTGAAACCCAGCCCTATAACTTCAACAATTTGTTTATTTTTTCACGAACCTAGATTCCACGGTTCTCATTTATTTTGACCTCGCTTAAAATTTAAAATTTATGGTTTTAATTACTATACGGTTTATGTGAGTTTCATTAGAATTAACTTGTGATAACTTTGAATTGTAATCAAAATTGAGAAAGGAATGTTCTTGGCATTGATGGATTGGATTTAATAATCACTTTTACTCTAATTGTAAGTTCAAAATATCCATGATGGCTTTCATTTTACAGCACCGTTTGTCATTGGCGAGGAAACATAATGGCCTAGGTGTGCATAATACGCTGGGACAAACTAATGGATGAGGACCCCTCAGCTTTTTAAGCTGTTGTAAGGCGAGAAGATCTTAGCCACAAACTAATACTAAGTGAAGCAAGGCCCCTAGTATGAGATGATTGTAGGATGAGTGTACCTGAACCATGAAATGCTGTCAAGTGTGGTAAGGCCCCTAGGTTGAGAGGAGTGTTATAGAATTTTTTGTGGATACAAATCTCTCAATAAAAGCAAATTTAATTCATAACTTGGTTGTGTTAGGGTCTATATACTCACACAATCACATCTTTCTCCTTCTTGTATGTTTACTTTATTTATTATTCCCTCGCCGAGTTTGTGGGACTTACCCAATTTCTCTCCTTTAGCTTTGCAAGTTGAAAAGTTTACATTTGGAAGATTGGCTGATCTTCCCAAGAGTCATTATTCTTTTCAACATTCCACGGCTAGCGGGGGCTAGTATTATGTTTAATATCAGTATAATGAGGCTATATGAAATAAGGATCGTTTCTTATTTTAAATGTCTACAAGTTTTTATATGTTCTTTAGATAGCTTCATATTGAATAATTGAGAGTTAAGATTGATATGATATAGATAAAGGTTATCAATTCTGGTTGATGTTTCTAATTTCTAGATATGTATATGTTGTTGAACAGGTTAAATTGAAATGAATTTTCAGAGAGATTCTACTAAAATCTCAGTTGCTTGATGACAAAATTATAAACATGTTTTAGGCAGAATTATATTCTTAGGATGACCAGATCAAATGAGCTATGTTAATCAGGGCATTGATTGGCCTAAAATCAGGCCGTGACAATAAACAGAAAACAGAGATGTTAAACTGACTAATGTGTGAAAGTATATTAGAGGTCAGAGTGAAATCCCCTTGAAACATAAAAAATTAAAAGCACACAATGCTTTGGTTATTAACCTGCAGAACAACAGCAGTGGATGATAAAGCCAGGCCATTCCCAATGACTATAGCAGCAGGGCCAGGTAGGCCACAGATATAATGAGCCACCAAACCAACAGCTGCAGCAGTTGCCAAAACCTGCATTTGTTGGAAGTCATGCGTGCTATGAATTGTTAGCTAATACATTACCAGAGTATAACAAAAAATAGCTTGAGGTGAACAACAATAACAAGGAAGGAAGATGGAGGTTCCCAATCACCTGTGCAGAGCCTAATCCAAAAACATATTTCTTCATAGAACTAAGCCTTTCAACAGAGAGCTAAAACAACAAAGCAGTTCAGATCTTCAGTTTAACTCTTGATTAGTTGATAATGGAGATGTTCAGAGTTAAGGTAGAACAAGAACTTATAGGAAACCCCACCTCCAAGCCAATATTGAATAAAAGGAAAACAACTCCAAATTCAGCTATTGCTTTTGTCGCATGAACATGACGAATGATGGAGAGACCATAAGGCCCAATCAAGATACCAGCAGCCAAGTAGCCAAGAACAGGACTACCTAAACATTGTTGCAAGATGGAGAGCATAACATCAGCACAATGAAATGTAAATGGAGGACAAAAAATTTATCATGCACGCCTTTAAAAGAAATTTAACACATCCAGATAATGGTTAGAGCCTTCTGACAAAACATCTAGGCCTAGACAAGCAACTTTGTTAATACTACGACAGACTATGCTCAAGTCAACACTCAGAGCACATGGTGACTGAGTTACCTCCAGGTATTTTTTGAAATATTGGCACAAATATAACACTTGCAAGTAATAACCAGAGCATGTCAAAGAGGGAGGCTTCTTCCTCATTCACCTGGGATAAATATGTTAAAGTCAGATGAAATTTATAAAATTGAGCATCAGACTAAGGGAAAAGAATGAACAAAAGCAAACCTCTTGATGAGGTAAGGACGCAATGATTTTCTTAATTCTCTTGGGAATTTTCTGGAGTTTTCTAAACAGGGGTTTTGCGTTAGAGGAAAATTCTTCAGCACTGGTCACAATAACATCTGCCGGTTGAAGCAGCTGAGCATTTTTCTCTGCCCTATTGGCATAGACGGCTGCCCTGAAATGAAAAAAAAAATACCATTTGCTGAATACTGGATAAAGTCATTGTATAAAATCATTGCTTATATATTTACATGGCACGCAGACACAGTATAGTCTCCTTTAAATTTTATTGAACAACTCAATTAAACGTGACATATATCATGGCATATATGAGACATCCCTTTGTTCCTTCATATTCTGGATCATATTGCCCATAAATCTTTAAAAAAACAAAATCCCAATATTTAGAAGGTTTGAAATAGAACAATAAAAGAATAAGATATAGGAAGGTTATACAGACCCTGCTCCCATTAACAATAACCCAAGAACAAGCTTGGGCAACTGCTTCTTCGCAGATAATATGAGGCCCTCGAAAACTGATGCTGGTGTGGACTCAGCCTCCTCTTCAGTAAACGAAAAGAACGATGCAGAAAAGAATCGAGATGACTTTTTTGATAATGCTTTGGGAGCAAATGGTGAACTGTCTCTAGTCAAATCTTTCTGTGTTTCCTGCTTTTTTGTTTGGACGGCATTCTCATTATCACTTATATAATCAGACTGTGTTGTGTCTTCTGAAATTTGGCTGGTTTTTTCAGATTGTGTTTCAGATGATAACTTGGGAGGCAAAGGTGCATCATCAACTGTGGCCAAATCTTTGTCTCTATCGACGACATCATCAGAAAAACCTTGTACCACTTTCTCCTCAGGAACAGGCACGACATCTTGTACTTGTGTAGTTTCTTCAATGTCAGCATTCGAATTTGAAACAGACTTATCAGCTCGCTGTAAAGCAATCTCAGTATCATTCACACGTTGCGTAGCTTCAAGTTCAAAAGCGACAGCTTGTTCCGCTAAAAGCATTATGTTTGTAACATCCTCCTCAGCTTTCACTGCATCAAGCTGTGCCTTTTCAGCAATTTCTTGCAACGTGCTCACTTCCTTCTGCAACTCCTCCTTTTTATTTTGCAAACGCCTCAGCTCCACCTCACAATTTGTCAAATTTTCCTGGCATTCCTTTATATCTTCTTGTGCAACAACAAGTACGTTCTCCTTCTCTGTAATGTCCTTATCATCATCACTCTCATCAGAACCTTCATGCACTCCTTTTGCGGCTTCTAAAGATTCTATGGCTACCTGAAGTCTCGCCTCAGCTAATGAAAGAGCCATTGTAGCATTTTGGACAGCATCTTTGGCCATATGTTCTTCATTTGCGATCTTTTGAACTGTTTCAAGGGTAGAATTAACATCATTCCAAGATCGGGATGCTTCGTCATGCAAAAAAATGGCAGTCTCTGATATCTTTTTAACCTTTTCTTCGAACATAGTACTATTTATTTGGGCAATTTCAAGCTCTTTCAAGGCCTTTTGCAATAGTTCTTTCAATTCATCCACACTTCGTTCCTCTAAACCTATTTCCCTCCTAGCTTTTCCTCCTTCTTCATCCACAGGAACATCCAGTTCAACACTAGATACAGGTACTAGCCCTGCATCCTCCCCAGAACCTTCGACATAATCAACATTGCGGCCATTGCCATTAACATAAGCTAAAGAATCATTACCCTGGCACTTCAACCACATTACTCTAGACCCCATAAGAAGTTTGTCATTCTTACATGACATATTTCTCTTCGTGTTCAAAACCTTAAACTCGCCACCAGAAACCACTCTTAAATCATTCCAACAAGCAGAAACACAACCAACTTTGTTCTCCACACTAAAACGCGATCTCAAAACATTTTTTCTCAAAAAACCACAACCAAAACCTCTCCTTCTAAAGTCAAAACAACCAACTTGACCTACTAATTTTTGTTTGTAACTGGTTTCCACACCTCCGTGTAAAATCCTTGACTGTGGCAGACTACAAGCTATATCCATGTTCATAATTCTCAACCTTACACAACTCAACACTCACATAAACAACAATGTTCAACACATTACACGTACACCAATCAGCAATTCAACAAAACCTGATAAAAAATGATAGAAAATCAGAAATGCAAGAATTCATCCAAATCAAAATAAAACTAAATTTTCTAATGCAGCAGCAACAAAGAAACCAACACCTTAAGCGGAAACTGAGTGACAAAAACATTGTCCAACGCATTTTGACGTAACTAATCAACAATTAATCCAAAAGTCAAGGCAAAAGTAAATTCAAATAATAAAAAAAATAAAAAACTATAGAACCAAACAAAATTCCACATTCATTCATGAACAACAAATAACTGACTCAGCTTAATGAGAATAACAATATTTTGAGAGTGTGACGATTGATCGAGAATGTAGTGAGAGAAAATATGAAGTGAAGAATGAATGACGTGGTATTCGAAGTTCTGAGCTGAGCTGAGCTGACCGAAGTGAATCAGGGAAATCTATGACCTTTTTTTAGGTTTTTGTTTTTTGTGTTGACAAGCTTTTGGCATCTACTGTTACTAGCCTAAGAAATGGAACGCGAACGCACCTAAACGAATAGAGAGCGACAACGAGAGTGACTGCAATAGAAAGACGGCGGAAGCGGCGATGAGAGAAGCTGCCGGCGATTAAACGTTACGAACGAGGACGACGGCGCTGCTATGAACTTGAAAATATAAATTCTTCTCCGCTCATAAATTTTGCAATAGAGGCGAGCGACGCATTTGTTTCTGTGAGAACGAAACAAATATTAATTAATTAATTAATTAATAATAATAATAATAATAATATTAATATTGTGAATAATAATAAGTTAATAAAATTTGATGTTTGTCTTTTTTGTTTTTGAATACCTACAAAAACTGCCATTGAGTATATGAGGGGATATTCCTAAGCTCTTTTGTCTTAGTTCACATGTTTAGCTCATTTTTTCTTTTCCAAATGAAAACCATCACCAAAAAAGAGCCATGCTCCAATAAGCTTATGCCAAATTATGAGTTTTCTATATAAAAAATATTGTATCCATTTACCTATTGTAGATCGGCATTACACGTCACCACACTTGCATTTATTTCATATATATTTATATTATTAAATAATAATAAAATTAAAAAATATTTTTTTAAATTATTGAGATTATAATTTTTAATATTTAAAAATATTTAATATATTCAATATATATAAATTTAAAAATTACAATAATATCATCAGAATAATATGTTTGAAAGTAAATGTAGAGTGTATATTATTATCTAAATTCGTCCCCGTCAAAAATATTAATTTTAAATAAAATATGTAGTCTCATCTAATTAAAAAAAAATTCATTTAAAGATGAATTTGAATGAATATAAGTTAAAATTGTGATTTTTAATCCGTATCAACTTCTAAAGTCATATAATTTTTTAAAAAATATCATACAAATAATTACTATAATTTATTTATGAAGATGAAATTGGGATAACTATCTTTCTCTCTCAATCGAATATCCTAGAGAGACGCAAGTCAATCAATTCATTAAAAACATTGTCTTCTCTTCACTTTCAAATTCTATGTTCTAAACTTCTTCAAAACACTCATAGTGGTGACATAGTTTTAGTGTGAAATCTTTGTATTCTCAACTTGATTGACACCCTCACACAGGTCTTTCCTCTTACGAAAATCCTCAATGACACGACTTTGATTATCTTCTTAGCATTTATAGGACATGACTTAGATTCTCTTATCATTGTTTTCAATGTTGATTATCTTTCTCCTTTCTAATTTAATTCGTATAAATTTTATATTGCTATGTTTTTGGATTTTTTTTTCCACAACTTGGTGGTAACTTTATTTTTTATCGAATTTGATTTGTGAATTTAACATATTTCAAATGATTGAGTGATGAGTTGTAAATGTCTTTTTTATAGAATGTGAATTTGTGGATGTTAGAGTTGCCAAAATTGTGGACACTCCCATATCCCCTTAATGTTGTGTTATGAATGCTTTTATTTGATTTGTGAATTTGCTAAATTGGTTGATAAGCTTGTTGAATTGACATTAACATGCTTTTAGTTGCCTTTTTTAATATGATATAAATAAATTAGATAGAATGCTAAATTGATATGCTTGCTTGATTAGTAGTATGATATTCTGGTTGCACCTACTAATTAAATCTGAATGCATTTGTCTATCTTTTTTTTTATGTAATAAGAGGGCAAAGTTCAAGAAAAAAGTAAATTAACAAACTACAAGAACACTATTGAAGTATGTAAGCTCCAGACATGTCATTAAAAATTATCCTCTTAATCTTAATGGGAGAAATCTCAAAACAATGAACATTAAAAGAATTCTACGAATTTTGCAAATTAAATAGTACTTTTGATGCCTACATGGAAAATACACTTCACTTTCTTGGTGATAACATAATACCTAATTACACAAGAAAATAAATATAAATGTAATTTATGAAGTATTTGGATCCAGCTTATCTATATTAGACATTACATAACAACAAAGAGACATCATGATATATCAAGATATCTGTATTGTAAGTTCTTGAAGTGGAGGTGAGGTGGTAGCTCAGCTTATTTGATCTAAAGGTTAAAGAATTGGAGAATCTGTGTTAAGACTCATATCAAGAAAAAAAATACTAACTCAATAACTAATTATTAATTTTGGTTGTTTAAAATAAATAGATTATTAGAATTATTCATTGTCACTAAATTATTGTTCAAAATCTTCAAAGTCATTTAGATTTGAAAATAAATTTACATTCAAGAGATTGGGTGGATGACCAGTATGACATATCGAAATATTATTATCGCTAACGATAATATACATCTTAAAATTGCTCATGAATATGAGATTTTGTTTAATATTTTTAAGGATAAATATATTAATGATTTGAATAATAATCATTCTACTTTCTATGAAGAACTTTTTCTACGCCGCAAAATCCGAAAACTTGCGTGATTTGAACAAAGATTTTTTACATTGCTTTTTTCTATTAGATTAGGTTTATGTCTCCATTTTTTTTTTCTTTTCTTTTTAATAAATATTTTAACTAAAAAGAATAATGAACTAAGGTAGGACGCCTCCGATGAAAGTAACAACATAGTCATATTAACAATCCCTTTAGAAATGTTTTCTACCTGGAAGTGGTTGACTCGTTTGTCTCTATGTCATGTACATACTTAGGTACATGTCTAACATATCCGTATTGATTGCATCACAACCACCAAAATTTCTAGAGTAGCCTATAAACCATCTACCATTTGAGTCCCATAAAAGACCTCAACAAACCGGCAATACTATTCCCTCTCTATTTTGCATATGTTTGTTCTACAAATGAGTTAAGTGATTTCTTTTTTAAGAAAGTTAAGTGAAAGTTTTGATGAGAAAATATTTTGAAGAAAATAATTTAGGTCATAAAATATACAAGTTTCTAAGTAAGAACTTAAACTATCAAAAAAGAGAATGTTGCATTTATTTTTTATAAATATTAACAAGTGACGATCTAAAAAGGAAATAATACTTTAGAATTTATGTAATTAATGTCTTTAAATTTTAAAAATTGATTTTTTTATTTAAAACTATTTTTTGTTTCATTTTTTAAAATAGTTGTTAGAATGACAATTGATTTTTTTTTCTTCTTTTAACCACCTTCCTTGTTAATTATCACTTGTGATGAATGGTAGGAAAAGCTCTTGGTGAAAACGTGGAGATTGACAAGAAACAAATAACCAGTTATACAAAAGATAAAGTTCAATATAAAAATCAAATATTATCTCAATCCTTAAATATAAAATCTCTTTAATCAAATTATGTGAATTAAAAAAGTGAATAATACTATTAAATTTGTTTAAAATTGATATTCATTTTACATGTTTACTCTTAATGACAGAGAGACTAAGTTAATATTATCTACGTGATATTTAATATTGATTGCAGAAAAAAAAATATAAACTAATTAGAGGTATGTTAGCAAATAAATAATTAACGCCATTGAAAATTCTGAAAAAATTGTATAAAAAAGAACAATAATTTATACTTAGAGATGGAGATGGTATAAATTAAGTATGCATCACACGCAATTAGGGATGGAAATAGGTAAGGCCATACTAGACTTTGAAAGATTTGAGTCTGACCTACGATTTATTTTTTAGGCCTACAGTTGTTTTTTTTTTTTTTTTTTTTTTTTTTCCGATCTGGCCTGACCTTTTTAAAGGTTTGGCCTAGTATGGAAGCCTATTTAAAAGCATTATTCACATTAAAACATTTAAATGCTCTACTCATACCACATAATGCTCTCCACATACAAATATCAATGTATATATCTATATATATTAAATAAAAAATAATTTTTCTAACAAAATAATTTTTACAAAATTTGAAACAAACATCATTTAAACCCTAAAAAATAATTTTTGATTTTAAATAATAGATTTTGTTTATGAAACAAACGCACTCATTGTTACCTCTTAAACAAATATGGAACGACTATTGGATGATTGATTAATTGAACGATTATCGAATATGGAACGACTACCAAATATGAAATTTCTACCGAATATAACCTGATTATTGAGTGACTCTCTAATTAATATAATTTAAAATAGGAAATAAAATTATTAATATAATAATAAAATATACATAAGTCTATAGGCATAATAAACTTTTTTACAAGTGTGAGCCCGACCTATTTAAATAAATAGCCTTTGAAAACAACATAAATATAGTCTTTTCATTAAATAGATCATACCATAAGTAAGTCAAGCCATATACCCTGACGAAAGACCTAACTTATTCTCGTTCTACACGCAAGTATAAAAGTTAATCTTTCGAAAATTGAAATTAAAAGTAAAAGATTTGACCGTCATGTACTTTGTAACAAATTTTATATTATAAATTCATCATAAATATTCATATGCATGATTTTTAAAATAATTATGATAAAAATCAAATATATCTACTAATCTAACGGTTATCATTAACTAACAATATAATTTTTTTTATAATGACAGCTATATCAATTAAATTCTTGAAATTAATTTAATTATTATATTGATCTCACCGAACTTATGTCTAATATAATTATTGACATTATTTGATGCTAATATAAATAAATTAGTTTTTCGATACACATTCATATCTAGCTACTTGTAATTCACACTGTAATTTCTCATGGCCTAGCTCTTTGAGAAGATTTAAGTGGCCGTGATAGAGCCTACACGACAGGTGCTACTACACCAAAAACTAACACTTAAATTTTCACCGGTCAATCAAAGCTCGCATTCATTGCGTCGATACTTTTAAAGCCGTCAGATTAAGATTTGACGATCACTTTTATTTTGATTTTAAAAAAAATAAAATATCAAGCTTTAAATATGAACAGTCCGATTTTAATCTAACCTGCGCAAATGTGGTTTTTTTTTACAGACAACCTCAGTCCTAAAACTAACTGCAAACAAGGAGTACTTGCATTTAGGCAGTTGCCTTCGGGCCTTTGCCCATTAACAAATGCATATATATTTACATAAAATCATGTGAAAAGTTTAATCAGAACGCAACATTAAGTTGTAACACTTGTTTGAGATTACTGAGCTGGAACATTAAGTCACATAGATATAATACACTTGAGCTTTGAATGAAGTTTAAATAAAAGCACAACAAATCAAAACAATGTTTAACAATGAAAACAAAAATGTAGTAACAAATCATGCAGTAGTTACAGCCAACAAAATAATATTTATTTCCGCTCATTTGTCCATAGGAAATCAAGAATCATACTCAAATGGTGCCATGAACAAAACTTATACAAAAAACGATATCCGGATTTGGGGAGTATGTGATGAACACACGGGTATTTTCTGGTTCGCTTGTCCTTATCAAGTATTGATTGCAAAGAATGTTTATATAGGTTTCATGCTGTATCCTAGAACTTGAGTGCAGTATTTTTACTCTGTTCAATACACCGGTGTCTAGTAACTGATAGTTGAAAAATATGACTGGAAATCCAAATATGGGATGGAAAAGTGTTTCCTAAATCAAGGCGACTTCCCTTTCAATAAGCAAGTGGATAAAAATGCACTATCACAGAAAGCAGAAGCTTAAACAACCTTTGCCTCATGAATTTGATGATGTCCTTAACATTATTATTATTACTATCTCAAGCTGCTACATGGCTCGTCTTTTGGACCAGTTAGCCATCTTCTGATGCAGCTTTGATGAGTTATTATGATAGCAGCAGCAGCTGATGATTTCGGCGAGATATGGTTTGCAATCCAACTTAGCCATTAAACCAGTATGAGTATAGTACATAAAGGCACATGCTTAGCAGTTAAAAACAATCAGGCAGCATGGATCCTCTTCATGTTTAGCAATTCGATCTCTAATCCACAATAAGCAACTATACTTGTACCCTTTCAAACTATTGTTCCATGGCAACAGATATGAATCACTTGTGAGAAATCGAAGACGATTAGGCCATCAAGGGTCAGAACTCAGGTGTAAATCTCTAGGTCATATTGGTCTTTTCCCTTCTATTGACCAGGATGTTCCACAAAAGAAATTGATTTATAAAGTAATAAATTATTGTTCTTCATAACACTCGATTTAGTTTTATTTTGAACTTCAACAAAATATCTATCCTGAGAACTGTTTGAACCATTTATTTCTATCGAACTGCTACCTGATGGTTTCTGTACATTACTCTCCTCCATCAGTCCTCTCATTTTAACAACATCTTCCCACCTATTGGACCCTGCATAAGTATTAGAGGAGAGTACGTAGTTTCCACTATTAGAAGGATCAAGCTCTAGAAGCTTGTTTGTGGCAATCTCAGCAAAGGGTATATTTCCATGAACCTGAGAGGCACTCAGCAACATCCTCCATACTACAACATCTGGATCCACGGGCATCCTCTTTATGAACTCATATGCCCTTTCTAAATTTCCGGAGCGACTCAAAAGGTCCACAACACAACCATAATGTTTCATTTCTGGCGTTAGTCCATAAACTTTTTCCATACTTTCAAAATGTTCCAACCCTTTATCAACCAATCCAGCATGAGCACAGGCCAGCAAAACTCCAACAAAGGTTCCACGAGTAGGCCTAACACCTTCCGACAACATCAACGAAAATAAATTAAGTGCGGAATCTGCAGAACCATTAACAGCAAGGCCTGCAATCACCGATGTCCATGATACTGAGTCCTTCTTCTCCATATCTTCAAACACCGCCAATGCTTTCTCAACCACACCACACTTGCAATACATATCAATCAAGGCATTTCCGACATAAACATCAGCTTTCACACCATATTTGCGGATATAGTCATGAACAGTCTCCCCAACATCAAGTGAACCAATATGAGCACATGCAGAGAGCACGCTGGCAACAGTTATTTCATCCGGCTTCACCTTAGCTTCCATCATTTCTTTGAAAAGCTTCACTGACTCCACATACTGGCCTGCTTGAGAGTAACCGGTGATCATAGAAGTCCACGAGATCACATCCCTCTGTGGCATACCATCAAACAGTTCCCTTGCAGCAACCAAGTTTCCTGCTTTCCCATAACCCATGATCATAGCATTCCAAGAAACCATGTTTCTATCATGCATTCGATCAAATACCCGTCGAGCCAAATGAACCATACCACGGCGTCCATACATATCAATCAGCGTATTTCCCAAGTAAACATCAACCTCCACCTTATTTTCCTCAATGTACTCAACCATAGCATCAGCAACACCCCACTCACTCAAAACAGAACACGCCAAAACAACCTTCACCATTGTCACCGCGTCACCCTTCACATCGGCCCCGCGCATTGCTTCAAAAACACCCAAAACCTCCCTAAACCTCTTGCACCGACCATAGCCACAAATCAAAGAATTCCAAGAGACCAAATCCCGTTGAGACATTTCATCAAACACCTTACGCGCAAAACCCAATTCACCAAATCCCGCATACCCATGAATCAAGGCGTTTGAAACAAAGAGAACAGACTCAAACCCAAGTTTCAAAACACGGGCATGGACCATACTTGTGCACGAAACATGTGGAATGCGAGAGCATGCCTTAATAAGAAAAGGGTAAGTGATATTGTTACCAATTAGGCCTTGACCAAACATGAGATTGTAAGTGCGAATGGCTTCAATGGGTTGGTCGGTTTGGGACCAACCACGGATCATGATGTTAAAATGGGATAAGGTGGGTTTATGAATTTGGTGGAAGAGGTTGTTGGCTTTGAAGATGTTGGTGGGAGAAAGTGCGTAGGATTTGAGAAGATTGTAAAGGGAGGAAGGGTCAGTGTGAAGCGATTTGATGATGTTTGTAGTCATCTTTGGTGGTTGCTAGTTGCAACACTACGACAAGTTTAGTCAATGGTTGATTGTGTGTTGTGTATGAAACAGAACAACGATGGGTGCAGAAGCACCATTACCATTGAATAAAGCACAGATAAAATCATAAAATAAAACAGGGGAAGCTTCAATATAGCATTGCCATCCTCAAATTTAAGTAGCTGGTCTCTCAAATTTACAAAAACACAAATTCCAGGTATATTGGAATTTTTTGCCTACAAAATTATAGAATTGAAGTTTTGATCACCTATTTTATTTTTTCTCAATTTTAGTCTCTCAACAGAATTTTTATCTAAAATTTGATGAATTTTTATTTTTTAAAATCGTGTTACACCATTTAGGATCATAGATTTCAAGTACAATTGTTAGAGATCTAGAGGCATGGACTAAAATTATGTTTAATGGACCATAACTGGAGATAAATAAAATGAATATCAACTTTCACGATTCAATTAAAATAAGAGACTAAAATTAAAATTAAACCACAACTATATTGGATTCACAATTCAAAGACAAATTTTATATTAAAAAAAATCTTGTGAATTTTATAATAATTAAGATTTTTTTGTCCCTAAAAACAAGATTTGTTTCCTATATAGTAATGATTTTATATTAAGGAAAATTGCATTTACGTTTTAAATTTTATATTAATGATTTTATACTAACATCATCTCTAAGTTTAAAACGATATTCACTTCTTCTATATTTATTAAAAAAATTATTAACAAATATACATTTAAACGTTTTTTTTGTCACACTTATATGTATTCATATTTTTATTATACGATACAATTAAAGTTTTATTATTATACGACACAATTAGAGTTTTAGCTTTAACTTATAAAAGTACCACTGTTTATTTAATATTTATAATTTTAAAAACTATAATTGTTCTTAATAACACAGTTGAAATATTTATTCTAATATTTTTTTTATAAATGC
>JBBPBR010000006.1:46965136-46978499 GCA_037974775.1 Cicer pinnatifidum
TACACTTTTGTTTTTTCTCTTCTGGTTGAATGAATGAAAATGAAATTACAAACACACAAAAAAATGGAAAATATTAAATTATCTTTCTTTAGTGCAATTTACTATTACATCATGTGCAGGAGAATAATCTCCAACAAAAAGGAATAAAAACAATACAACATTGTATATATTAAACAACTCTTGTACGAATACATAAATAAACATCTCAAATTAGCTTACAATTAAACCAATTTGTTAACAAATGTTAGATATATACTGAAATTCAATTAGAAAGAAAATTAGAGATAGTAGCAATTCAAGTTTCCTCTGTTTCAGTTTTTTCTTCTGTTTCAGTGTTTTCTTCTGTTTCTTCTTTAGTTTCTTCATTAGTTTCCTCTGGCTTTGGTGGTTCATCAATAAGTTCAGCTGGTTCAGGAGGTGGAGTTGCATTCTTTCTGTTTGCAGCAGCTTGAAGTACATGATTGTAATTTCCCTTCTCCATGAAAAGTTGTTGAAAATGGTGCTTACAATAGAGGACACCATCTAGGGCAGCATAGGAAGAATGTGTAAGGTGGCAACCTGCATGAGCACACCTAAAGCAATTCTTGTGGTAGGATTCCCCTTCTAGTGACATCTGTTTCACAAACCAATAAGTTGTTTAATTAGTTTGGTTCGATTAGAATAAGGGTCAGTTATGTAGCACCAACACTTTATATTGAATATATGTCTAGTGTTTGGTACTTGTTAGTATTTGACATTGATATGTGAAGTTCCATTCAATTATTATACTTTTTCAGATTATTATTCGTGTTGACGTATCGATGTCAACAGGCCCCACCCATAGTCTATGCAGGTTCGGTCACCACACAAGACTCCAAAATATTAATTATATATTGTCAATATTTACAAAGTATTAGATGTCTTGCAATAGATCAGTGGTCAAATGCAATTTTTTCATGCATGTTGTCATGAGATCTTGGATCAATGTCGTGTCTAGTATTCATGTATATGTCGGAGCTTCATAAAATGCTAGGAATAGACTCTTCAAAACTCTTTTTGCTAGGTGTTATGTCTCCTTGATTGAAATAATTATGGTAAAAGTAATCTTGGTAATATAAAAATTACAAACACATCATCAAATGGTTTTTTGTTAGTAATTTTATGGACCAAATATATTAATAAATGACACATTTGAAGATTAAATCAACAAATTAAATAAACATTTAGATATCAAAATCACTAACAAAAGACACATTTGAATATATTTTTGTTATTTTAATATATTCGAATACTATATTCACAATGTCTTACACATTTAGAGGCTAAAATACCCCTTTACAAATAATTTAAATCATCTCACTCTCTTGCGAACCAGTTCCAATAAATCAAATCATTTCTAAATAAATGTGGTGGCGTGCTTATATGAAATTTAGCTAATTGGAGAGATTATGTAGGAAAGAGTGTGTGTTGCTTGCATTTGTCATACATGTGTTATATGAAATCATTTTATGATGAAAATGTAAAAAATGTTAAAGAATTAAGAAAGTAATGAAAAATAAACTTCTTGAAACCATCTATGTCATTTTTAAATTGTCAATTTAACAATCACAATGAGATTGGGGATGCTACAAACCTTTTCCAAAGGATAGACTGTTTTTGAGCAAACTGAGCATTTGTCTAGAGTTCCACTAAACATAGAGGAGAGTCTGCTAGGAGTTTTGTTCTGTAAATGAAGAACATTATAACTCATGAGTCAGAAAGATTATAGAAAAACATTTAAGAACACTCAAAATATGTTTAGGTTATGTAAACAACATACCACAAGCTCATTTTGTTTATCAGCAGATTTTGCTGCCACATTTTAGCCATGAAAACAACATATCATATGTTAGCCAAATCAACACAAAGTGACAATTGCATATCAATTTGTGCTTAACAACAAAAAGAGCAACACAATTATAACAAAAGATGTTTTACATCTTATACCTGTATGAAAGTTCTTGCTGAAATTTCCAGATTCCTTAAAAAGTTGTTCAAAATGTGGCTTACAATAGAGGACACCATCCATTGAGCAGCAGGTGCTCATCTGAAACACATCACACCCAACTCAGACACAAGTCTATACTACACATTAAATATTTTTATTTTTCTCTCTATGGATCAATCATATCAAAGTTCCAACTTTGCCTAATAATTCCTTTATAAATTTGAAGTTATGACACTAGGACAATAGATGCTTCAAAATTAGCTATCAACTGAATTCAACAATGTGCAAAATGCCAATCCATATATTCGTAGCCTGGGTTCAATTTATATATAATATGCACGTAATTAGTTAAATAATTTCATGTCTCTATTCTTTATGATTTTGATATGCCATATTTCCAAAGTAGACAGTTGAATATGACTCATAGTTTATTGAAAAGTAGACACACCGCTAGAGAGGATCTCCAACATTTGTTGGGCTACGACATAACTGTAGTATTTAAACACAAATTGTAATATATAACCCTGATCTTGATATAATATAGAAAAGTATTGCAGCTGCGCTACAGTCGGAAACATAGATACAATTGGTTTAACTCTTTGATCAATGTAGTCTGTTCTTTGTTTGTGTTTTCCGTATCTATTTTTTTTTTTAAATTGAGGTTGTTGTTCTAAACTGATTAGGCTATAAAAATACCAAAACTAATGATGTCAAATCAATCCAACCATAATAAGTCAATAATGAGAAAAT
Organism: Cicer pinnatifidum; assembly: GCA_037974775.1. Classification (NCBI taxonomy): domain Eukaryota; kingdom Viridiplantae; phylum Streptophyta; class Magnoliopsida; order Fabales; family Fabaceae; genus Cicer; species Cicer pinnatifidum. Next base: position 46,967,853 of record JBBPBR010000006.1, read on the forward strand.
GATGAAAAAAGTATGTAAGATTTGAAATCAGTTACAACAAGAAAACAACAATGAGAAAGGGTGTGATTGAAGTATACCGTAAGATATCCCTTGCAGTGACTGCATTTGAAGCAATTTTTATGGTAAGGTATACCTTCAAGAGTTAACAAGTCAACCACATAAACAGTCTTATCACAAGCCTTGCATTTATCAAGAGTTCCTGTGAATGACATTTTCTTGTTTCTCTATTCACTCAAAAAAAGATGAAAAAATTATTAAGACTCAAACTTTCTTTCTTGTTTGTGTTTTTAACACAGGATATCTAAGGATAAGAAAAGAGAACAGAATTTATTATTTGCACTTCATGATTAATAGAGATTGAATAAAGTCTTTGATATCTCTAAGCAAAGTAATTTATATCAGAATATAGCGGATTTGATTGCAGTGGTAAATTATTGACTAGTGATTAAAGACCTCACAATATTAAGGAAAATATTAAAAATAATATGTTGTAATTTGTGGATACAAAACTTGTTGTTTTGAGTGAAAACAGGTTGATCTCTGACCTGTTCAGCATTTGGAATGATTGTTTGTGTCTATAACAAAAATAACTCATTCCAACTTTTTTTCTTTTTTTATTCTAGCACCTAAATTTGTCAAATATAGCTAGAGTCATAGATTTTCATAATTAATGGATTAACCATCCGTAATACAGTGTAAATCAACAAAATATATTATATTACATTACATATTTTAAATATTCTAGTACATATTCTATGTCTGTGTAGATATTTTTCATGTATATATTTGTAGGTATCTATGAATTTACGATAAAATATAAACACCTTAAAAATATGAAGAGAAAAAAACATAATACTATGTATTAAATATAGGCTGAAGGATCTTTTGAAAACTGAAAGTAGAACCCCTTTTGTGAGGGAAGATTTAACATAATCACAATTTATCAGTGAGCACATGGAAATAAAATGGATGAAGTTGATGCATTATTCCCCAATCCTCACATAACTTCTAAATATTTTTTCCTGCAGTGCAGATAGAACTTCTCCATGAGATTTCTCTACACATCCCTTATAAAAAATCAAAGCATCACAGTGATTTGTTGCGATCTAAATAGATACAATAGTCACCAAAAGTTGTATTATGCAAAAAGTTGAGTTATATAAATCTCTAGAAAAATGACAGTTGAGCAATAAGGTAAACGATTCATAAATTCATTGTCTTAAGATTTTATACTAAGATATAGTGTTTAAATCACTTATGTAACTGCAAGTGACTTGCCAGGATCGATAGATTTTTAGTGAAGCATGAAACTCGGTCAGTATTCATGATTTGAATATATCACTTAATTATAACTCTTGATCGCGATTGAGAGAGTGAGAAAAAGTAATAAACAAAATCAAATTGCATGCACATGGTTGGAAAACAATTTTTCCCATTCATATAAATATGTTTATCAAAAGAGTGACATTTATTGATACTAATTTAAAATTGAAAGTGTCAATTATTTTGCGACAATTTATTTTGTAAATAAATTACTTATTGTAAGAGAGATGGAGTAGAAAATAAGGGGACATGTTTCATTTGGAGAGCCTGATTAGGTTTTCTTATACATCAATTTTTGAGGTATACTTGATCCCATTTTTTATACTCCATGTGTATTATGCTTTCAATAACGTGAGGACACAACTATCTCTTTTTTAGTGTTCCTTTTCATACAAATTTGAAAGACATCTTACAATAAATGAATTCTTAAGAAGTACTCTTTTCAATCCTAAATATATAATAAAATAATTAATCAATAAAAATTAATATATTTAAATTAAATTATATCAACTTTTTATAAAATAATTTTCTCTTGTCCAAGAGAGCTATAAAAATATAGAATACTTAATATTGTTGGACTAAAGCATTGTCAGCAAGGTAATTGGGGGCAGATGCCCCCAGTGACATGTACGTGTTACTTTTAGTTGTTGAATAACGTTGTTATTGTCCTATTAAAAACCAAGTATTGTCCCTATTAAAATTTATTAAATAATTTTGTTTGTAAATAATTAAAAGAGAGATAAATTCTTAAAGGATTGCTGGTCACATTTTGAATAAAATATGTATTTGATGGCTTTGAAAATAAAATAAAAAAATCATATAACAATGTAAAAGGTACCTTGAAAATTTTCTACTCTACCATAAAAGCCACAACAAAACTTGATTAAGTGATTCATAAATCCTAATAATACCTCCAAACTCTAATTTTTTGGATTGGTTAGGGCGCTATCATAAGATGATTTGCCTTCATAAGTTACCAAATCATCACCAAAAAATTTAGCAAAAAAATAGAAAAAAAGTTAATGTAAAACTATTAGCAAAAAACAGTTGATGTAAAAGAATAAGATATTTTTCTGATTTTATAAAAGAGTAAGAAATTTTAGAAATGTGTTGGAACATTTCCCAACCATATATATCAATGAAAACCCAACCATACTAAATTTGTTAGCAATCAAATTTTTATCTTCGTCAAACCCATTTTGATTATCAATGGACATATTATTATATTATTATACATCTTTAAGTAAAAAGTTTTACATTACATGATAATTATTAATGATTATAATTTTAAAAATAATTATAATAAAAATCAAATTTATTAAATAATCTAACACTTCTGTATATGTTATCAATTTCAATTCAAATACAAAAAGAATTCCATAATTAAGAACCCAAAATAAAAATAAAAATAGTAGAGTAGTTAGTTTGTAATGAATGGTTGAAACTCTAGCTCACAAATTTAGTATGTAAAAACCTTAAACACCGTAAAAAAATTCCGTTTAACAAGGGACCAACCATGTTCCATAGAACTATTCAAACTAAGAACATATAAATTACAATAACGTTGCCACTTTCTCTGCCTCACTCGCTTTCTCTGTTTTCTTGCTCTGTTTCTGTTTCTGCGTTGCGTCTCTGTCTTTCAAAACCAATAACAATGGCAGAGACGCTAGCAAAGACAGAATCGTCTACACTTCCTGTTGTAACTGAGGTACCATCAAACGAGATCGTAGAAACAACAACAACAACCGCTGTTGATGAATCTAAAGCTCTTGTTGTGGCTCAACCTGAAAGTAAGTTTATTTTGAATGTTCATGTTTTGTTACTTTTTCTGTCTTTTCAATGTTTTTCAATTATAAGAAATTGTGGGTTGTCATCAAAATCTGGTTTTTTTAGCTTATGAACTAAAAAAAGATGGATTTGGCCTTTTCTGCAAAATGCCCCTTATTGATTATATTTACAAACTATATTTTTTTGGATTGCAGTTACAGAAGTTCCCTCAAAAAAACTAGCTTCAAGAGGATCCCTTGATAGGGGTTAGTGTTGAATCTCTTTTAGTATTTAAGTTTACATTGTCTTTACTCATAATCATAACCAATTGAACTTTGTATTTTGGTATACAGATGTTGCTTTAGCAGAAGTTGCCAAAGAGAAAAAGTTATCTTATGTGAAGGCATGGGAAGAAAGGGAAAAAACCAAAGCAGATAACAAGTAAGACTATTTCATTTGTTTTTGCATTTGTTAGAAACTTAAAAAGTTTAAATCAAGTCACATGCAAAAAAATTTCTCTTTAGAAAATATAAGTAGTCTTTGTTGGCACTATTGATTGACACAATAATCATAATTCATATTAATAGTTATTTGATTTCAATTTTAGAGGAGGCACATTCAATTTTAAAGAAACAAAATTGATTTTAACATGTTTTAATATCATTGAGTATAATTTATTTTGTCTCTAGAATTGATTATGATTTGAAGATAAAATTTGTAACTTTTGAGTCAGAACATAATTTTAACACTGAAATTTATCATTTAAATCACTTTTATTTAAATATAAATTATTTAATATTTCACTCACTTTTAATTAAAATCAATTTTAAAAACCAAAAACATGTTTTGTCTCAATTAAAAAGATGACATGATTTTGCTAATCATCGTCAATTGGTAGAATATATAACAAATATTTTTTTGCAAATTTTCCAATGTTGCTTGGATGACTGATGTGTGTGTTTTTTTAATCTAAATATGTATTCTTAATCTAAACTTTGGAATGATTTAATTTATTAATAGAGCTCAAAAGCACTTCTCTTCCATTGCTGCTTGGGAAAACAGCAAGAAGGCAGCTCTTGAAGCTGAGTTGAAAAAAATTGAGGTAATACTTAATTAACCTCATCCTCATATATTAACATGGTGACATTATTTGTTTTCTATTCTAATAAACATATGCTACACTATACAATGTACTATATTTTAGTAAAATAAAATGGGTACATAGATATAGAGAGAAAGTTTGTTAAGAAATGAAAATGCATGTGTTACATAAAATATAAAACATATGTAACAAAATTATAATGTGAGCAGGAACACCTAGAGAGAAAGAAAGCACAATATGGTGAAGAAATGAAAAACAAGATAGCCACAATTCACAAGGAAGCAGAGGAGAAGAGGGCAGTGATTGAAGCCAAACGTGGTGAAATGGTTCTTAAGGTAGAGGAAATGGCTGCAAAATACCGTGCAACCGGAACCACTCCAAAGAAGACTACCATTGGATGCTTTTGAATATTATAATTATTTTTTAATTTTTTAATTTTTTTTTTAGCAGCACATATTGTCTATATTGATTTGATATCAATATGCTTGTGTGCAAGAAAACTGTCCACAGAAAAAACAACCTTTTAAATTGCCTCTTGTAGTTCATTGGCATTAATGAAGTGTTTGATTGTGGTTTTAATCACGAGTTTATTCATGTTAATTACTATTTAGACTTGTTGGGTGATTTTTATTTTAAAAAATTAATATTGTTCAAAAAAATTATCTGCAATGATGATATGATAATTCACCAATAGATTCTCACAACTATTGAATTGCAAGAATAGAAAGATTACTACAAAACACCAAATAGAAAGCTACTTGATACTACAAGTATCATAGACACACACAACTAGAAGAAAAAATATTAGCAACATAAACTTAGGGAGCAAAAATATAAAATATGCCCCTAATTTCGTCTCTGAATTTAGTGACAAGAAAATTAATTAGAATTTTTTTTCCCACTGACTTTAGTCACCAATTCTATTTTTTTAAAACAATTACACATACCTATAAGGGACAATCAAAAGAGTTCTCTAAGAAACTCATGTCGTTGTTCATAGGAAAATCCAACAAGAGCTGCAAAGCAGTGTCTGGTGAATCTTCTAAGTCATTAGAGCTTGATGAATCAGATCCATGAATCATATCTTCAACACAAAACTTGTAATTTCTCCACTCAAACTCTTCTTTCACAACATTGCTTAATTGGTTATTAGAAGCTAATTCTGCTGTAACTGCAGAACTAGGACTCTGACAGCAACTAGTTTTGTATTTATTATTATTATCTGTATCATGTTTGCGAACATCGCGAAATGCATCTCCAACTGCAGAGTTCCATATTCGGAGAAAGTAGTCAGAAGAATTGATTTCGGAAATGGAATTAGGATTCTTGCTCTTGTTGTTGTTGTTGTTGAAGTTTGATGTGTCAATTGAGAGTCTTGCTTCTGCTTCAAGCCTTGCACTTTCCCATTGAGCCATGTGACGTGTAGAAACTGATGAATGTGAATTGTGATTGGGGTAACTTGTTGATGAAGCTACTGGCTCATGTGTTTTCGGATCGATACCCATGCTTTCGAGACGTTTCTTCAAATGTGTGTTCCAGAAGTTCTTGATCTCGTTGTCTGTTCTTCCCGGTAATTGAGACGCAATTGCAGCCCACCTGAAAATTTGTTGAAAATTTTGTTAATAATGAACTCAAAATAAGAGTGGTAAAATTAGACTTATCGCATTTAATATGAAAGTCTTAAAACATTCTTGTACGCTTAAAAGACTAAACATCTTAGTGGCCTCATAGCTATTAGGAAAAACTCAAATCCCACGTCAAAATAGATAGAACTCTAAAATTGTGTATAAAGAGTGACAACCTTCACTTTACAAGCTGGTTTTGTGATAATGAGTTAAACTCAATCTAAAAATAACAATTGAATAGACTCTGACATCATTTTAAAATTTGGGTTGTTCTTATCTCACCTTTACAAAATCACATTGTTTGTGAAATGAGAACTACCAACCACTTATCAACTCACTTTCAAGTCTAGATTTAATGATAACGAATTAAAAAGAGTTGGCCACTACCATCTTAACCATGACATCAAAGTATTTGTGATCTATACGGCCACAATTGAGGGTGCATCAGCTGTATTTGAACACAATTTTCTACAATATAATATCCGCGACACGAGTGTGACAGCAACTCAAAATGTTGTTTGTGATAAAGTACTAAATAGATAATCTATAGAGATCTAAAAGGTCTTTCAGTATCACAATGATAACTGTACAATAACAAATCTGAAGAGAGGTAGGGATGATAGTATGATAGATAAACAAATATGATTATAGTAGTATTCAACATTTGTTGATTTTATATAAATGAAGAGGATTATAAATTTCAAAGGAAATACATAAATAGAAAACAAGCATAACTAAATGCTTAACTGTTTACCTATTTCCAAGGATGGCATGAAGTTGTATGACTAGTTTTTCTTCCTCAGGAGTAAAGGGTCCACGTTTAATGTCAGGTCTAAGATAGTTAGTCCATCTAAGCCTGCAACTCTTACCACAACGAAGAAGACCTGAAAGTACCAAATAATAATAATAATCATAAAGTAGTAAACATGACAGAATAAAAAATCAATGATTAATTGTTCTTTAGCTTGTTTGACAATTCACAATAGTTATGGTTATTTTACTAATGAAAAAATGAAGCAAAAGTTTTAGAATGAATTACTAATACATAGGATAAAACAGAACCAAAGAACAATGAAAGAAAACCTGTGATCTTGGGGAGTTCACGCCAGCTTCCATGACCACCATTCTTGTTGATATAGTTAGCAAGAATTTCATCCTCTTCAGTAGTCCAAGGTCCTTTCTTCAAACCTTTCTTCTCACAACATGGTGTCCTTCCCATTTTTCAATAACACAGCACATTTACATTCATAAAGTCATAAAGGTGACACCAACAAAATGTAGAATTTTCATTCAACTATTACTATGCTGTTTTTCAACTCTAAAGAAACAACTTTGAAAGACTCAAAGTAATGTGATATCATAAATAGGGAACATCATGTATGTTAAAAAGGTGGGTAGGATGCTACTATATATTGGGTCTAAATTTATCATGAGTGGGTTTTTGGTTAGTAATTTATTTTATATTTTCTTTTCAATCTCAAATATAAAAAAATGTATATCAATAAAATAAATATATTTAATTTAAATTTTGTATTATATATATATATATATCAATTTTTATTTTATTTTATATTCAATATTAAAAAAATATAAATTAAAATAACTAATAAAAAATATATCTAATAACAAGAATCATATAAAAAAAATTAAAATAATTTAAACTTAATTGCAGTTTTGGTCCCCATATTTTAACTGAATCATAAAAATAGTCTCTTAATTTTATTTCTCTCGAAGTTTTGGTCCCTCAAACATAATTTTGATCCAAAATTTGATGAATTTTTTTTTTTGTATTTATTTAAGTCACATCATGCGATCTCATTTACAACAATTGTACCTGAAATCTATAATAATAAATTCTGTAATACGACTTTAAAAATTGAAATTTCATCAAATTTTAGACTAAAATTCTTTTTAAGAGACCAAAATTAAAAAGACATAAAATAAAAAACTACTTTTACGATTCAGCTAAAATAAGAGACTAAAAATCCAATTAAGTCAATGATTTATAAACATATATTAAATATATGTATTTATAATTTTATATATTGAGAAATTATAGATGTAAGAAATTATATAGTAAAATGATAATTTATTTGAGTGAGGTGGCACTATTATTGGATGGGGGGCATGCAAGTTTTGAAGGTGGGTTTAGCAATAAATGCATGTGGTGTAGTTACATCATGATGATTGAGACAAAGTTTTTGGTTTTCATTTAGCACAGAAGTAGGATGAGAGAGAAGAAGAGCATAGTGATAGCATTAATGGCAGAGACAGAGTGAGAAGAAGAATGCATTAATGGTGGGATTCTCTTTCAGAAAAGTCAGCGTAGGATTGAAAGCCAACACAGACAGTTATTACTAAAGAGAAGGACATTAGCATTTATGGAGGGTGCAAATAATAATTGCTTCCACAGGTTTATTACCAACACTGTCCTACCACAATACATCACATTGGTTTATCTCTTGCAATGGCACATGCGTTGTGTCTATAGAGCCGTTGGATTTCAATGCAGTTAAATTAGTTATTCAAATCCAACAGTGCTGCAGCTATACTCAAATATAAAGTTGAGTTTCAATACTATTATAGGATTATGATTAATTAATCTATCATATACAAGTTATATAAGTTTTGTTTTATGTATAAGTTTTATGATAAGATACGATATAGTAAACAACATTTATTATATTCTGTCACATTAAATTATTTTATTTTATTTTTATGACAAAATGTAATTTAATCAATAATTATTATTAGATATAAGTATAAAATTATTTTATATTAATTATTTGTGTTTATCAAATTTTAATATTTAAGTTTATTATTTAATTTTTGTCAAAAAAAATAATATATTACTTGCATTACACTATATGAATAAATAAGATTGTTGAAAATAAAAAATATTTTAAAAATATAATTACTAATATTTAATTATATTTTATTTTAAAAATATTATACATTTATTCACCATAAAAGGAAAATATTTGAAGTTGAAGTGATGGTCAATAATGCAGCACACGACAGTCTATGCCAATGTACATTTTCATGTAATAAATGCATTCAAACACTTATGGTTTAAACAAAAGTCATTGGTTTCGATTACTGCCACCCTTCATTCAAAATATTTGGTTGTTTTTTATTTTATTTATTTTCTGTTTCAAAACAATAAATGTTTTCAAAATCTAACAAACGGTAGTTGATACTGGTATTTGTTTTCCAATTCTATTATTGATATAGTATTGTTACTGGTATTTAAAAATCTAACATACATATAGAAATTTGTTATAGAGACTGAGATAAAGTCATCCAATTTAATCTAATTTAATTATATATTGAATTAATAATTCAGTTGTCCGGCCAATAACCCTATATATTTTTGACTTGTCTAGTCGATGAATTAACAAATTATAAAACATTAATTGAAATGTGATAATTGATAAAAAAAATTAAATAACCAATAACAATAATTAATTGTTAATTTCTATTATAAGGAACAGTTGAATATTTTTTTTTTTTGTCTCTTTTAAGTCTTTCTAGTGGTGGATTTTTTTTGTAGTGATGGATTTTTTCAAATTTTTATATTTTTTTATTTTATTTTTATTTTTATAAATAGTAACAATAGATTACTAAAATAATAGTGATAATGATTGGTTCTTTAAATATTTGTTAATAGTGAATTGTTTTAGTTTAAGATTGTTAATTGTGAATTATTTTGATTTAAGGTTGTGAAATTAATGTGTGAAATGTATTTGTGACTTTGTAATTGTTAACAGCTTTAGTGTAGGAATTGAGATTGTAAGCTTTAGTGTTCAATTGTGATTTTGTGATTATGAATTGTTTATTATTTGCTTATCAGTGAAATGTGAATTTGTGAATTGTTTTACTTTGTGAATGCGAGTTGTAACCTTGTATAAATGCGTTATGTAATTAATTTGTGTATTTTTTTTATGAGTAATACGATGTTTAAACATAAAAAAATGATGCATTTTTTAAAAAGAAAGTTTTTCGACAAATATAAAAATTGTAAAACGGATAAAATTTATTTGATTGAATTAAATGAAGTTCTACAACGTTGTTTGAATTGTGTGACTTGTGCATTTGTATGAATTGAAATTCTAATGTTTCCAACTATGAGATGAGGATGTACTTGTTCCCAGATACCGGACTCGAATCACACAGAAGACAAACTCGTTATTTCAAACGGTGGAAAAGAGGGCGCAAGAAGGTCGTGACTAATATTGTCGATAATGGTAACTCGTTAAGGATCGAAATGTTACATATGTTACGTTGAATCTTTGATAAAACTATATGATTTTTATGAATTTTAATTATAATATTTTAGTTAATATTTGTTGCTCTCTCAATGTTTTGTGCAAGATCGGTTGTTGAGGACCCAAATCACTTGAGACTTTTTGGTATAGATATACATTTAATGGTTTGTTATTTTAGCTGTAAAAGTTTAAGAATTTAATTTATATAAACTATCAATGTAAATATTATTTACACTATCAATCAATCGCAGCGGTTAGATCGTTAATAATATATAACTTTTGTCATTAAACTCAAAAATTAATTTGCAAGTGTTCTATACATGGAGACAATAAATAACATGTGAGTTTTATTGTTATGCAATTTTATGCAAGAAGTTTTAGATTATCATCACATTACAACTACTCATAAAAATGACTCTAAAGATGATTTGATAAAAATCAAACATATGTAATGATCGCACAATTAAAATTGACTATCAATGTAAAAACCTTTTACATTAACAATATATATATATATATATATATATATATTTATAACACATTTCCTCACACTTTTTTGAAA
>JBBPBR010000006.1:47000780-47011614 GCA_037974775.1 Cicer pinnatifidum
CTTTACATAAACTAAATTTGTATAATTAATGTGGTAAAAGAAACCTTCTACATATCTCCGACTTTGAATGCTTTCGCAATACAAATTGTGTGACATTGGCTAACGTATATTTAATGTATGTAATATAGAATCAAAATATTTATAAATTTATTCTTAAATATTATTATGATACAAGTAAAAAATAAGACAAAAAAATTATGATTGGTTGACATTGTGTTGTCAAATTTATAATGTGACCATATTTGGAAATTTTCAATAAGAAAATTTATCGTTGAACTGAAAACTATTATTATATAAATTTTATATATAAAATTTGACTTTGATATTCCTTAAATTCTATATCTTATTAATTTAATTATGATAACATTTATCTTATCTTATAAGAAAAAAAAAATTTGACTTTAAAATATAAATGATATATATCAAAATTAAATTAATTTTTAAAAAAGTTTATAATACACTAATTTTGATGTTTCTAATTGACATATTAAATGATTTAAAATTAATATTAAGTTTCCGATTACATGATATTTTTTAAGTATTGGTTAACAAAGCCTATAATAAACACATATAAATAAATAATTAAAATAAAAAACCTTTCACATGGTTTGTAAGGGTACGAGAATTAGGTTTAGAGGTCCCTCCCAAATAGATTGTTAAAATAAATTTTGTTTTGACGGAAAAATAAATTGTTAAAATAATTAAAAGTGAAAACTTTTTGAATTGGATTAATGCAGCCCATTTAAAATTTGGGTTAGCCCAAAAAAAATCTTATTCTCCGCTCGCTCTTGTTCTTCTCAGCTCCGCCACCGCCGTCCATTCACTCGTATCGTCTCCGGGGCCACCGTCCAGCTCATCTCACCCCGCTGCAGTGAACCACCACCTACTGTAGCTAGTAAGCGTCAGGTACCTCATTCTCATGCTTTGTAAATTTTCCTTCCCCAATCAATTTCTGTTTTTACCTTACAAATGCTGATTAATCAAAATCACACTTCGCTTCTTCATATATGATTATATAGATTCAGTCACTGGAGCCAATGATGATGATTTATTGTTATAGCAAGTGCCGTCTGAAAGCACCTGATGCACACTTTTCACAATACCACACTAAGGCTTCTTTTAATGTTTTCAAAATGGTTCTATCGTTTCAATTTGAATATAACTGATGCTACAATTGAATTTAAAGCACGTTTTCCTGAAGGAGTCACTTTTTTTTTTTATAATTTTTTTTTTTGTAATTTCATGTCTGGCTCTTAAGTACATGTGTTATGGTTTTTGTGAGTTTTTATCAATGTTTAAACTTGTTCACCTGTGTTTCTTTGAGTTATTGTCTTTTGTCCCTTTTTGTGTGTTCCTAACAACAGTGGCTATTCAACAGTGCAATTTTTCTTCTGCCAAGTGAGTTCAGAATAAAGGGTGATTTATCCTTAGGATTTAATGGAGAAGGATAGACCCGATGGAAGGAGTCCCAATCAACTGAGACCCCTGGCTTGCTCTCATTCTGTCCTCCACCGGGCCCATGGTTCAGCCACATGGGCTCAAGGAGACACCAAAGTCCTTGCTGCAGTTTACGGACCTAAGGCTGGAACCAAGAAGAATGAAAATCCCGAGAAAGCTTCCGTTGAAGTTATTTGGAAGCCAAATACAGGACACATTGGTCAAGTTGATAGGGAGTATGAGATGATATTGAAGAAAACCTTGGAAAGCATTTGTATTCGTACCATATATCCTAACACCACCACTTCTGTTATAGTTCAGGTGAGTTTCCCACTTCCTTGGGTTTGGTCCTTTCTTTAGTGTATGTTTGTGGTATATGGTGAGTTGGAATGAAATGAGATAGCATCCATTTAAAAAAAAAATCCATCTATACTATTCCACGCAACACAGACTACTTGAAGGGAAAATATTTTATTTGTTTACCTGGCCTGTAACGTTTTGTGATTGAACATTTTTTCTTCTAATGCAGGTTGTCCATGATGATGGTGCTGTATCCTACTTAAACATTCTGTTCTAATGTATGAACTATATATTAACTGTTTCCTTTAAGATTATTGTTTTAATCTGGCAAATCTTGAATTCGACTAGTTATGAATGCTTTGAATTATTGTGACACGTGTTGCTTAGGGTTTTAGTTTCTGTTTCAAATATCGATGTTTTTCAATTGGCTGGAAGAAATGGAGAGAATTTGTGTTTTCTGCCATTTTTTAACTTAAGGCTCAATGTCTAATTATTGAAATCCGTACTTGACTTTAAAGAGTGGTGTTATAGTGATTTAGTTCATAAACAAATTCTACGTTCTACTTTTATAGGACTGTGAAGGAACCAAATAGATTTACCATTCCATCTTGTTTATGCAAACTCTAGTTTGATTTTTTTGTTCATCAGAAGAGCAGTGAGAGACCTGAAAAGATTAATATCTAATAAATGCTTCCAGATCTTTTGCTTCTTTTTCTTGACTTAATATGTAGCTTCTTCCATGTGCAATAAACGCCGCATGCGCTGCACTTGTGGATGCTGGAATTCCCCTAAAACATCTTGCTGGTAGTAGAGACTTGTTGGTTATTTTCTTTTAGTTTACTTGTAAGATTTCATTTTGTTAAAAATAATTATTTCTCTTCCTTGTTTCTGCAGTTGCAATATGTTGTTCTGTAACGGATAGTAATTGTATAATATTGGACCCTTCCAAACAAGAAGAAGAGGTTCGGATAATCTTTTTGGTCAATTTTAAAGCATTATTTCATTTTCACCTTACGTCTATTCAATTCAGTCTGCTAAACAAAATTTGACCTGCATTCATCACATTTATAATGAAGCATTCTAAATACCCTGTGGATGACGGTTGAAATATTTAAATATTCGTCTCTATTCAGTAATGGTTGTCATAAGTAACAACCCTTTCATGTACTATAAATGTTAGTACTATATCAGTATATGTGTTGTATTGTATGATCTCATTGATGTTGTAAGTAAAGCTAACTCCTTTACATGTTTTGTTTTTGCTTTTTTCTCACCTCAGTAAATCCTTTTAACATCCTTTAAGGTTTGATTAACTTAACTGCTTTTACCGAAAAACATATAACGAACTCATTTATTTTTTATGGCTTATCATTGTCAACTTTTTATGAAATTTATTATATTGTGGTTTCCTAAACTTAAATAACATTGTAATCCTTTTTATTAATTCATACTAGGTTGTTTTGTAGTGTAAAATATGGTTATCCTAAATAAACAACAGAGAATCGGATGGGAAAAATAGTAAAAATAAGGGAGGGGGAGTGACTTGTGTGATAGTTGTCTAAATGTTGAAAATGGATATGGGGGTGAGGGTGTCTTAACTCACCAAAATGCTTAAATCTAGTACATCTATTTAGACAGTACATTTTCCTCCACCAAACCTCACACCCGCATCCTTAATTCTAGTGCATCTATAATCTATTTAAACAATGCGGTTTTCCCCCAACCAAACCACAGCGACATCCTTATCTCTAGCGCATCAATATCAATTTAAACCATACAGTTTCCTCCACCAAACCATTCATGACTGGTCCTGGCCGCTTGTCATCGCTGATTACTGAAGGTAGCGAACATACTTGAAAATCTGGATGATCCCATTCCTTTGTATTTGATTCTTACTTTTAATGGTTATTATTAATTTTCTAGGTGGTGAAACTTTGTTCTGTTCTGTGCCATGAGATTTCTCATTCTAAGTGTGCAGTTCTATCTTTTGATGAGATTCATGATTTGTTGGGTTGATGCATGAACCAAGAGTTTAGATGAGTGGGTTATATTGTACAGGCTGATGGGAAATCAGGGGTGACTGGGTTCATGGTGGGTGCCTTTGTGTGGGGCATTGTACTAAAGATTATTCTAACATCTACTTGTGTGAAAGCTACAGTTGAGAACTTGAGAGTTATTCCTTTACTGCGTGAAGAGTTTTTTTTCTTTCTGTTGTGATGAAATTCTGCTATTGACATGTAACTTCACGGCTCTTTATTGTATGTTCTGATTTAAAACTCCCAAGCTCATTAGTACTATGGGCATTTACTTATCCATTTCATAATTTTTGTGAAGTATGAAAATAAAACTACCCTATGTGACACAAGTTTGCGTACTAGAAATAGATGGCTTCCTAATTAAGTTGGATAATTGGATGTATACTTACTGCTAAGTCTCCTATTATCCTGTCTATGATACTTGTACGGTTAAAATATTTAAAAGGTAAACCAATGTTAAGCTGTGTATATGAAGCTAACTAGTTGGATTCTGAAGTAGAATTATGCGTCCAATAGACACCGCTTGCCTGATTTTAGAAAATGTTAATACAATATTACTTTTAAATGTTTAATTGCATGCTGTAAGGTTTAGTGGAACCGGAACCCAGCATATGGTATTTTTGTGTGACAAGCCCATATACGTGCATGACTGTTTCTATCTTCATGTCTCTGTGGTTCAAACAAATTCATAAATTGGACATCTTGATCCCATGTTTCCCGTACTCTACTCTAATTCAGTGCATTTCTGTGTTCTGGCAGAAAGCAAAAGCATTTGCCTATTTAGTTTTTCCAAATTCAACAGTTTCCATCATACCAGAGAAATCATCTCAGGCAGGCAGTGATCCCATGGCACACGGAATCATCACATCTGTAACACATGGTGCTATGTTAGGTATTCTGCTACACGCCCTTTAATGTCTTTGTAGTTGGTCCTTCAATATAAATGTTGATGCCACATATTCCGTATGTTTCTATTATTCCCAGCATTGGCCACACTAGCATATGATGTGGTTTAATTTTCTAATATGATATAATAATTACTTTTCTGTTTAATTTCTTGTAGTGGATGATTATCTTCATTGCCTAGAAAGAGGGCGTGCTGCAACTTTAAGGTTGTCTGAATTTTTGAGGAAGAATGCAGAGCCAAAATCTACTCGTGAGCCATCTAAAGCTGGATGATTTCCAAACATTTTGAATGTAGTTTACCTGTATCTAATTTTTACCTTACAAGGGTTGAAGAAGATAGAATTTCTTTGTAGGACAATTGGGTTACGTATTTGCTCCATGCCTGCTAATTCTCTAAAGTTCTGATTAGTTTTGTAGTTTTACAACATCTTAAATGAAATTTCTATTGTAATGATTAAGATTTTATGTACCCAATTATAAATTTGTTGAAGCTACAGTTCATTCTTGGTCTCTTTGTTAGTTCTATATTTGCTACCAGTTTTTTGTTTCCACAACTGGATTCAGGAGCTACCTTTTAATTTAAGGAATATTAGTTTTTGCTATCTAGTACTCAGACAAATGAATTGAATCAAATTTTTTTGTTACAATGAATTGAATCAATTTTTTTTGGTTACAATGAATTGAATCAATTGACGGTATGTATTATTTTTTTTGATTAAATTAAGGTACGTATTTCATTTAAGTTTCTAAATTTATCCCATGATTATGCCTTTTGCTAACTTTTGTAAGTTGATGTAGTGGATGTGAAGAGCATTAGCAGTGCTCTTATGTTTATCTTTTGGCTGTATTTGTTATATACTATCCTTTTGCACACATTTTTCACATATGCTATTAAAAATAGGGAAATATATAAAAATCCGACGGGGTAGCATTTTTTTAATTAAAATATGAGTAATCTTCATTCATCAACAAAATCCTGAAAAGATTGAATTGATGCAAGAATAGTTTCTCCTACTAATGCAATCATACAGTAACTGTGTCAACTATTTTGCATTCTTATTTTTTCAAATAGGTGGAGATGTGTTTTGTTTCTGGTAAATCTTCATATTTAATTTCTAAAATTATAGGGGTTAGCAAATTTATTCTTTAAAATTAATAAATTTTTAAAACTATTCATCAAATAAAAAATCAACAATTGTAACTATTTTCGTTATCCAATCTTAGTCCTCTAGACTAACATCTCTATTCTCTAACCAATTTAATCGTTTAAATTACTTGAATGAAACATGTGATAAAAAAAATAAATATTAATTCAACAAATCATTTAAAATTTTCTTTATCAAATTATTCAATCCATATAATATTATACGTTAAATTGATAATATTCAACTTTTAAAACAACAAGTTGATCGTTTTGTTTTACACTTTTTTTTTTCACGTAAGTTTTTATTTATTTGTTTATCTTAAAAGAAATGATAAATTTCACTATAATTAACTCACAATTGTGAGGTCTCAAGATTCGAATTTTGAACAAAACATTCAACATTACAATATCGACATTTATTAGTTGAACTACTTTTTATTTTAACTAATGGTTAATTAAACAAAAATGCTACTTACACCATTCACTTTACCACCCCCACACGCCTCTTTAAAAAAACAAATTACCCAAAATGCCCTTACTTATTTATTGAATTTTTAACTCTAATCTCATTCATTCATTCATCTTCATCTCCAAAATCCTAACTTCTCTCAATCTTCATCTTCATCTTCAAAATCCTAACCTCTCTCAATCTTCATCTTCATTCCCATTCTCATTCTTATTTTCATCAACATTTTCATCTACGTCTTCATCTTCACCTTCAAAACCTTAATCTTCATCTTCATCTTCAAAATCCTAACTTTCATCTTAATCAACATCTTCATTCATATCCTAAAAATCATAACATTCATTTTGGTCATTTTAAAAGTACGTTTACGTAAACTTAATTCACGTACAATATGTGATTTTTACAATTTTACAATGTACCTGAACTCAGTTCAAGTACCATGAACTCAATTCAAATAGGTTTACATAAACTCAGTTCACGTTCTACCTGAGATTTTTACCATTTTACAATGTAAGTGAACTCAGTTCATCCATATACCTTCTTAGGTCACTTTAACCACAATGAGAAGAGGGAACTGATGGGGTGCAAGCTATGAGTGATGTAAGTTTCGAATGATTATGAGTTATGATGAGTGAATTATGGTGATTTTGTGATGTGAGTTTTGAATGGTTAAAAATGTTGATGAAGGAATAAATAAAGTTAAAAAATATTATAAATTTTCAAGGGCAATTTGGATATTATATTTTTTTAAATTAGGGGTGTTGGTAATAAAGAGAGGGGTGTAGCTAGCAAATTTGTTGATTAAATTTTGCTTGATTCTAAAATATTTGGGCTTCCTCGGGCTGGGCCATAGATTAACAGTCCGATCCAATTAATAATTAAACCCTAATTTTCCCATCTCAAAACCAACGCAAAGGGTTGTTATCGTTCATACTCTCCACTGCATCGATCCCCAGAGCCGCAACAATGGGACGTGTGATCCGTGCACAGCGTAAGGGAGCTGGCTCCGTCTTCAAGTCTCACACACACCACCGCAAAGGACCCGCACGTTTCCGCAGTCTCGACTTCGGAGAACGTAACGGTTACCTCAAAGGTGTTGTAACCGACGTTATTCACGATCCAGGTCGCGGTGCACCTCTCGCTAAAGTCACTTTCCGTCACCCGTTCCGTTACAAGAAACAGAACGAACTCTTCGTCGCCGCTGAAGGTTTATACACCGGTCAATTCATTTACTGCGGTAAAAAAGCGACACTCGTTGTTGGTAATGTTCTTCCTATCCGTTCTATCCCTGAAGGTGCTGTTATTTGTAATGTGGAGCATCATGTTGGTGACCGTGGTGTTTTTGCTAGAGCCTCTGGTGATTACGCTATTGTTATCAGTCACAACCCTGATAATGATACATCTAGGTTTGCTTCTCTTTATTTTGTTTAATTGATATAATACTTAAATTTTTGTTATTTTGAGCAATTGAAACTGGATTATGTTTTTGTGTGGATTAATTTGATTTTTTTATTCGTTAAAATTAAATCTTGAATAGAAATGGTTGATTTGGTTTGTTACAGGATCAAATTATATTAGTTTCAAATTAGATTAGTTTTAATTTATTTTGTTCTTTTAATTTGACTAGTTCTTCTGATGATGACTAAATTGAAGGGGTAATAATAAATTTAAGGGTTTTGTCTAATTTGGAGTATCTAGGAAATGATATGATCCTTGGGATATTCTTTTAGGATTTTGTTTGATTTTAAAAATTGTAATTGAAGTGTAATCGTATTGTTGTATTTGGCATGTTACAGGATCAAGCTTCCTTCTGGTGCCAAGAAGGTTGTTCCAAGTGATTGTAGGGCAATGATTGGGCAAGTTGCTGGTGGTGGAAGAACTGAGAAACCACTTTTGAAAGCTGGTAATGCTTACCACAAGTTTAGGGTTAAGAGAAACTGCTGGCCTAAGGTTCGTGGTGTTGCTATGAATCCTGTTGAGCATCCTCATGGAGGAGGTAATCACCAGCATATTGGACATGCAAGTACTGTCAGACGTGATGCTCCTCCTGGACAAAAGGTTGGTCTCATTGCTGCCAAGAGGACTGGACGTCTTAGAGGTCAAGCTGCTGCTACTGCTGCTAAGGCCGATAAGGTTTAATTTAAAGATTAGTTTGTTAGGATTATATTTTATTGCTGTGTTTTCCAATTTTGTTTCTTGTTAAACTGTTTTGGTCATTGTTATGAGAACCATTTCCCCAAAATATGTGAAGCTTTTGGTAGACAGCTTGTTTTATAATACGTTCCATCTATCCTGCAGTTTCTCTGCATACTGATTTACTTTTTGGTTGGAATGGCTAAATTGGTTGTTTTATTACAATTCGAATTTGAATTATGGACATGCTTTTTATTGATTAATTATTGTTGTTCGATTGAATTATGGTCACATTTCGATTGTAGGTGAGTTTTTTTTGTCTTTTATTTGAATTTTATGTGCTTCATCGACTGTCTTAACTGTGCTTAAATGTCGTTCATCCTATAGCTTCAGGCTTGTGTTGACTATAGCTTCACCAATGTAACTTTTAAAGATACACTTTCAAAATCTCATTCTCAATAACTTTTATTTTTTACCAGTTTGCCATCAATCTAAATTTTTATCTCTGATGCTCAATCAAAATTTTACTAAATGAAGAGTAAAAAAAAACATTGTTAGGACCTCAAACCTTGATTGGATACAATACAAGGTGGTTTGTGTTTTGATAAAAGTGTACTGAGTTTTGTTGTGATTTATGTGAATTTCAAAATGTAAGTGTTATGCGACCCCTGTAAATTTCTAAAATATAATAGCACTAAGCAATTGCAAACATTACTACCAGTAGTCATATAATACATAAGGTGACAGTTCACATCTTAAAACTGTTCCTACCTCAAGTCTGTAGAACCACGTCTTAAGGTATTGTTTGATTTTGCGTTGCTGTGAGTGTAAGAATAATTTATAAATCAGATGCGAGACTAATTTTGTGTAACCGGAACAAAAACCATGGAGATTGAAATAAATTATCTTAATTTATAACTTTGTGCTATAACAACATTTACATAATTCACATAATATGAGACATAAAAGTACAATGTATCACAAATACTACAAACACAAACATAGATATACATTTAATCTTCTACAATCAAGCATCGGACCATGTAATGTCAAGGCCACCCCATTGTTCTAGAGGCACATCCAAGGCTTTCCACACAGCTTTCGAAGCATCTACAATGTTGTTTGGACAAGGAGGCTGGTAGTCATGTTCTTCACCACATCCCATTGTAGAGTCACACTCGTCAACCACCTTGGCCACCACACTTTTTCCATTGCCACTTATAATAATGTTGTTGAGACATCTACTCTTGTCGTTGAACCACCCTGTAGAAAGTGCAACAACAGGAGTGTCATCAGAATGGTACTGGTTATCACACGCTGAAGGGCCACCACCATCTCCACCTTTCTGAAAACTGTTAAGTGTGAGATATGCCTTTGTGTGAGTAGATACTGATGGTGAACATTCATATGTTGTGTACATCTTTCCTTGTACACAACAATCTGAATCATTCTCTTGATTACATTGTCCTGTTGGAGCTTTCTTTCCCCTAATTCTACCGTTTGGACGACATTTTTGAGCTTCAGAATAAACACATGTTAAAATAAGAGTAATCAATAAAAGAAAAGAAACTTTAGGACAAAAGCTCTTCATTTTGTCAATGCAACTCTGTTTCTTCTCTTAGTTCTTCTTAGTATTTGATGCTATAATGGAGCTTTGAGTAAGGTATATATAGGAAACTTCTGTTTGATTGAAACAAGAAGCTGGGAGGTAGGGGTTAGTTTTTGGGTCAAAAAGCAACGCGTTCTATCCTACCGTGTTTAACTCAAATGACAATTACCACAATAAAGGATTGCTTTTGGGGTCAAAGAACAAGTTTTCCACTACCTTGTTTATCCCATGACAACTAAGAGATCTAGGCTCTAGTAGTTTAAGTTTTTTTACCAAACAAAATTTAAGTTTTGAACATTTAATTTAAATTATTTGCAAAAGTGTATGATTTATTTCATGCCATTGGATTTCAATAGAATTAATATTAGTTTGTTCTGTAACTACAACTTAGTTGATAGTTTCAAGATTATTATATATAAACATGAGTTTGAATTCAGAATTTTTCATCTCTCTATGTTTAAAGTGTGTGAATATAACTATTAAACAATTAAAAAAAGAAATAAAAAGTTTGATATTATTTTATGAATAATAGAATATTCCAATAATAGGCTATCGTCTTCATTTATTAGATGTTATATCCATACCTAAATATCTACCCACATGATTAGTAAAAAATAAATAAAAAATTACACATGTCTTTGCTTCAATTTTTTTATCCTTGCTTATTGAGGATTTTTAATTTGTATCAACGAGAGAAAAGCATGGAAACATTCGATATTTTTAAAAATCTATAATATATATTTAAATTGATCAATTAAATGTATAAAATACACTACATATTTAGATGAAGATTAGTCAATCCA
>JBBPBR010000006.1:47035212-47054850 GCA_037974775.1 Cicer pinnatifidum
ATGATAATAGTACAATAGATATCGATTCATTCAAAATAAAAATAATTAGTTTATTTATTTAACAGAATACTTCTTACGATATTTTAACTTAATTATTTATTTAATTTTTAGTAATAATTTAGTTATTTATATCTTTAAATATTAATAATATTATAATTTTTATATAAATTTAAAATAATTATTACTAATATTTTAAGATATAAAAAATTATTTTAATTTATTATTTGAATTTAATTAAAAATCACAAAAAAATATTTTGCCTATTTATTTATAGATTTTTGATGTATGTTTTTATTATATAGTTTTTTTCAATTAAAATTTATTACATAGTTTATGCCAAAATGGAAAGATGAATAAAAGAAATTTCATAAGCCTAGGCTTAGCCCCATCACCCCTATCTTCTTCATTCAACTTTCTGCCTATTCATACCAATCTTCAATTCAGCTGAGTTTCATTTCTTCTCAACTGATTTTCTTCAAAGTTTACTATTTTTCTTTTGAATAAAATTGGGTTTTAACATTTTCTTTTATTTGGGTTGAAGAATTGTTGGCTTCTATGAAAAGGCAAAAATTATTGATTTTCTGAGGAAAATGAAAACTTGGGTTTGATTGAATCGAGGAAAAGACTCGAACTTTGAATATTGCAAAACTTGTGTTTTTAATTTTCTATGGCGAAAATGTGGATCTTGTAAAGCTATTGTTTTGATCGAGAAAAAGAAGGAAAAATAAATAAATATAAAAAGATACTTTTTTTTTATCAGCTTCAGGTGGATGAACTTTTTTCCTCAGTCATAGGAGAAGAAGAAGAAGCTTAAAAAGGTGAAGTAGCTTTTTGGGTAGTTTGAAAAAGTGGTGCTTTATTCAGTGTTTATTAATTTTGGAAGTTAAATATTTAGTACCTAAAGATATTGAGTTGACTAAAAAAAGTTATGCAAAGTGATTATGAGATACTAAGCTATCATAAAGAAGCTTAATATTTAGCCTTTATGATTTGCCCCACTTTGGTTAAATGTTGATTTATGTATTTTTTTTGGAAAGGGTCTTTAAATGCTAAGATTACTAGTTTCTAGGTTGTGGCATTTAAGATTGTTTGAATTGAGGTTATTGTGATTGTAAGAAAGAATATAAGATCATCAATCACCCCACAAAGGAAAAAAAGTATCTTTCATTTTTCTTAAATGCAGTAGTTTTACATTGTTGATGTTTGTTCTCTCTTTAATTCTTGCAGAAGGTTAGTGATGTTTTTGCCACCTGAAAATTTAGTGCAGAATCTAAGATTGAATCTATTTTAGCTATTTAGAAGCGATCAAGGAATGAAGTCTTTTAACTCATTAAGCGTGTCGAAATTGAATTCCACCACAAGTCTACTCAAAGTGTGTAGTTGTAGCCTCACCTTGGTCGTGCGTTAAGAGCTGAACATACCGTGATACTAAACATACTATAGTACCCGAAAGTGTACCGCGATAAGAACTTTTTTGCTGGTTTTTCCTTTTATCTTAAACTTAACAAAGCTTTTTGATATGATTTTCAGGCATTTGTGGCTGCAAGATATTACTGTTATATGAGCTTTGGTATAGTCCCATTTTCGAGTTTGATGGTGTTTGATATAAAAAGCACATCAGTAGAAGTGGAAGAGGTTTTTTGTCAATTTGGATTTGATTTAAGTGTTTGAAAATGGGGATTCAGTGCTCCAGCCTCGTGCCATGCTGTGTCGACTCCCAAGTTAAGGCATCTACTCTTGAAGTTCCTAATGCCGGTAGGTAAAACCGTAAAAGCGATATGTTAATGCTGTTAGTACAATCTGTTGTGCTGAGTAAACTATCATTGGTACTTGATTTTTTTTCATTGTGATTGTTTGTTACAGAGAATGAGGACAGAATTGAGGCCAATAATGGTCATGCATTTCGTGAATTTACGTTGGAGCAACTTAATAATGCAACATCTGGTTTTAATGTTGAGAATATAGTATCTGAACACGGTGAAAAGGCTCCAAATGTTGTTTATAAAGGGAAGATGGAGAATCAAACGAGGATTGTTGTTAAGAGGTTTAATAGAAGTGCTTGGCCTGATACACAACAGTTTTTGGTAAATATTATCCTTTCTTTTTCGATGACTTCTTCAAACATATGCTTAAACTTTCAATTCTTGTGTTCACGAATCAAGACCTTGAACTACACAAAACAAACTTTCAAGCTTGAAATGTTGTTGATGGAAATGTGTGATGTGCGTGTGTTTAGTGATTAAAAGGCGATATAAATATGCTATCACAGTCGGATTCATAATAGTTATTAAAATGGTTAGGTTTGATTATTTTTCTGAAGCTAGTGCACAAAGCTGTGCTAGTATGGTTTCATTTGAATCTGTCCTTTTCACTTTCAATTAATCGAAACAATTTTTCGTAATTGTAGGAGGAAGCTAGATCAGTTGGTCAGCTTCGTAACCAAAGATTGGCAAATCTGCTTGGTTGTTGTTGTGAAGGCGATGAGAGGTTGCTTGTGGCCGAATACATGCCCAATGAAACTCTTGCAAAACACCTTTTCCACTGTAATAGCTCATCTAATGCATATATCATCCTTTTTTATTTTCGAAGGAAATAGTAACACAGTAAAATATATTGACTTCTGTGTGTTTGGCATAGATTTTTGGAAATTATTTATGAAGAGAAAGCCCTTGTAAGAATGGATTGTTGGAAAATTGATTTGAAGAGAAAAACTTGTTTGGATATTTTTAAGGAAGTTTCATATTTTGAAGTGCTAAATTATCAATATATGTAAGATAAGTAGAATTAACTAATACTAAATTTATAAAACGAAATAATTTGGAAACGTGAAAATTGATCTTGTAAGGATGAAGCAATTTTTATTTACTTTTAATTTTGAAAAAGCCAGAACTTATTCTGCGGCATCCAAACTCTAAACAAGACATGTTTTCTTTGATACATTGTCATGATTGTATTGTTGAAGTGGTATATATGTCTATATCAGGGGATGCACAACCAATGAAATGGGCAATGCGACTCAGAGTTGTTCTACATCTCGCAGAAGCTCTAGAATACTGCACAAGCAACGGACGTGGCCTCTATCACGACCTTAATGCATATAGAGTTCTATTTGATGAAGTAAACTTTGTACTCTTTTTTTATAAGTTTAACATTATTTGATTAATATAAATGATATGTTAAAATTTACAGGATGGTAATCCTAGACTTTCAAGTTTTGGCCTTATGAAGAATAGTAGAGATGGTAAAAGTTATAGCACAAATTTGGCATTTACCCCTCCAGAGTATCTCAGAACCGGTGTGCCATATTTCGTTGCTGTTATGGTTTTATTTAAATTTGTATGCAGAAAGTTGTGATTCATTTAGAATTTCGAAGTTGTTGCATAAAGTTATTGAGTCATAAGTCTTGTTTGTTCTGTAGGGCGAGTAACACCGGAAAGTGTAATATATAGCTTTGGCACTCTTTTGCTTGACCTTCTTAGTGGGAAGCATATCCCCCCAAGTCATGTAAGTCAAATGATATAAATATTTACCATTCTGAAGTTGAAGATAGCGTAAATTTGACGCTATGTTTCTCATTTAGATCCATATTTGTAAACTTGCATAGCTAATTTCAAATTTTTTGGAGCAGGCCCTTGATTTGATTCGCGATAGAAATCTTCAGATGCTAACAGATTCTTGTTTGGAAGGACAATTTTCTGAGGATGATGGAACTGAGTTGGTGCGCTTGGCATCTCGATGTTTACAGTACGAACCTAGAGAACGGCCTAATACAAAATCATTAGTGGCTGCTTTAGCTCCTCTGCAGAAAGAAACAGAGGTGTGGGTTTCTACTACTACTACTACTACTATTATTATTATTACTATTATTAGCAAAACATCACTTCCTAGCTATGAAGCACTAACACATACATGAACACCAAACACGACACTGACACTTGTAATAACTTATGAAAATGAAAGTTATTGAATGTAATCGCATGTTGTTGTGTCGTGTCAGTGTTAGATATCGACACATGTCAGACATTGGACACATCTACAGTCTGAAGTGTTGGTGCTATGTAGCTTCCTCGTAGTAAAATTGAAAAATACCGCTACTTAGGCTCTTCTTTAGTGTCAAGGCAAAGACAAAATGTGACTACTGAATTTTCTCAAAATTGAAACAAAAATTACAATTTTCATACTGAAAATGCAACATATTTTCTACATTTCTACTTGCATATCTCGGTGCACACATGAATGACATTCATGACAACAGAACACAAACTAATCAAGCTTTGAAGTTCCACTCCTGATTATTGTCTTACCAAAATTCATTCCTACAAATTTCTTTCTAGGTTCCTTCTCACTTATTGATGGGTATCCAAAATAGTGCCACTACTGTTGCTTCGTTGTCGCCACTTGGTGACGCATGTTCAAGAAAGGACTTGACTGCTATACATGAAGTTCTCGAAAATATTGGCTATAAAGATGACGAAGGAGTGGCAAACGAGGTTTTAATCAATTTCTACACTCCTTTTAATATATTTCTTCAAATATTAGATTCTTTACTAATTCTTGCATTTGTTAATTGGTTATTAGTTTAAGGTGCAATATATTTACTCATGCAAACTATGAAATGATATATTGTTGTTTATTATTTTCTATGCTAACTCGTGAGTTATCTTCCCTGACGCTGCAGTTATCTTTCCATATGTGGACTGATCAAATGCAAGACTCGCTAAATTGTAAGCAAAAAGGGGATGCTGCTTTCCGGCAGAAAGACTTAAAACTAGCAATAGAGTGCTACACACAGGTAGATTTCTTTTGGTATTGGACTATTGGAAAATCAGCAGCTATTTTTGTATTCTAGACCATGTAAGAAAATAGGGTTTGATGTCTTTTGCTTTGATATTTCTCACTATAAATAATAGTTACAACATTTATATCTAATAATTACAAATTAAGAGAATCAAATCAAATCCTGATTTGTCTAACTTATTTTAGGAAAGCTGATAAATATAATTGTAAATTAATATTATTTTTTGATTCACATCCCCCCTCAAAGTTATGCTGCTGGTCAAGGAGCATCAATTTGATAACTAAAAACTGATAGCGTGGGCGAGGAACAACTTTGGTAAGAATGTCCGCAACTTGAAACTGAGTATTGATGTGAGGGATGGATATAACCTGATTATCATAGGCCTCCCGGATAGAGTGACAATCGACTTCAATATGTTTGGTGCGCTCATGAAAAACAGGATTTGCAACAATTTGAATAACACTTGTATTGTCAGCATAGAGAGACGTCGACACTATTTGAGGGAATCCAAGTTCAGCCAAAAGACTACAAAGCCAAATTATCTCAGAACAAGCAGTAGATATGGCACGATACTCTGATTCAGTAGATGATTTAGAGACTTTTGTTTGTTTCCTACTTTTCCATGATATCAAAGATGAACCGAGAAACATGCACCAACCGGTGATAGATCATCGGGTGTCGGGACTCCCAACCCAATCAGCATCACTATAGGCAATCAATTTGGGAACTGTGCCAATGGGAAAGAAGAGACCTCGTTGAGAGGTACCTAGCAAATAACGAATGATGCGACGAACTGCTGCCAAGTGAAGGTGGCGAGGAGAGTGCATGAACTGACTTACTTGCTGAACAGCAAATGATATGTCAGGTCGGGTGATTGTTAAATAATTAAGACTACCTACAAGTTGTCGATACAAGAAAGGATCTGTCAATAGGTCACCCTCATCTCGATGATATTTCACATTAACCTCAAGAGGAGTATCTACCGGATTAACTGTTTGGAGGTCCGCCATAGAAATAAGGTCGGTTGCATACATATGTTGATGAAGAAATATACCCTTGGACGTAGAATGAACCTCAAGGCCAAGGAAACACTGCAAGTTACCGAGATCTTTCATATGAAATGCAGTTTGTAATTGATGTTTAAGTTCCTGGATGGATGCCTGATCAGAGGCAATAATGACCATATCATTAACATAAAGGAGGAGTAGAACAATGCCTGTAGATGTGCGATGAATAAATAAAGAGGAGTCATATTGATTCTGAGCGACAGAGAACCCAAGTAGAGTGAAACGAAATTTCTCATATCATGCTCTAGGTGCTTGTTTCAGACCATATAAAGAGCGTTTGAGCTTGCACACACAATTAGTTGAAGAAAATAAACCTTGAGGAGGAGTCATGTAAATATCTTCAGTAAGATCACCGTGAAGAAAGACATTCTTCACATCCATTTGATGAAGAGCCCACCCATTAGAAGCAGCGATAAAGAGTACAGTGCGAACGGTTGTCATTTTGGCTACCGGTGCAAATGTCTCATCATAATCAATTCTATATTCCTGCTTGTTTCCTAAGGCAACCAATCGAGCCTTGTACTGGTTGAGGGACCCATCAGAATTCAATTTAATAGAATACACCCATTTACAACTTATGAGTTTGATATGAGGAGGACAAGAGACAATATCCTATGTGAAATTCTCTTGAAGAGCCTGAAGTTCCTCATTCATTGCGTTTATCCAGCGCATATCTTTAACAGCTTGTGAGTAACAAGTAGGAATAGATATGCTAGAGAGAGATGCAGACAAAGAAGTATGTGAGGAATTATACCTGTCTGGTGAATATCTATCTGGTGCACGAGACGCTCTGCCAGAACGTCGTGGTGCAACCGCTATAGGATCATGTGGCGGATCAGGGTCGAGAAGGGGGGTTATAACCTGCTGTTTGTGTTTTCTAACATATACATTTCCTGCTTTAAAACGTTCTATAGATTGAGGCTTGAGGCATAATAGAAAAGTTGGGAATAATAGCAATATCATTCATGGCAAGAGAAAGACACTGAAACATAAATTGATTATCAAAAAATGTCACATTCCTAGAAATACGAAAACGCTGGTTAGAAACATCATAACACACAAAACCCTTATGAGAGTGACTATATCCCATAAATGCACATTGAGCAGACTGCGCACCAAACTTATGCCTTTCAAATGGAGGTAAGTGAACAAAACACACACATCCAAAAGTATGTAAATCACTATAATCAGGCTGAATTTTAAAAAGATGAAAAAAAGGAGAGTCAAGATCAATAACCGTAGAAGGAGGACGATTGATCAGGAAGACAGCTGTGGAAAGAGCTTCCACCCAATATCGAGATGGTACAGAAGCTTGAAGAAGCAAGGTGCGCGTTACATCCAGCAAATGACGATTCTTACGTTCTGCCATTCCATTTTGTTGGGGGTATTTGGACAAGATCGTTGAGACAATATACTTTTTTGCTGAAGATACTCTTGAAACTCATGAGACATATACTCACCACCAGAGTCGGAGCGAAAATTTTTAACACTTGCTTGAAATTGAGTTTCAACATATGTTAGAAATTTCTTAAACATAGAAAACACTTCAGATTTAGACCGAAGAAAATATATCAAAGTAAAACGATTGTAATCATCAATAAATGTGACAAAATATTTATAGTGAGCATGAGAAGTTACAGGAGACATTCCCCATACATCACTATGAATCATCTCAAAACAAGTGGAAGCACGATGAGCACCAAACGGAAAAGAAAGTGTTTTACTTTTAGCCAATTTGCAAACAGAACATGGCACAGAGGTATTAGAAATAACATTTTTATTTTCCAACAAACCAGTTTTAACTAAATGAGACAAAACAACAGAGTGTGGATGACCCAATTTTCTATGCCAATCCTCATATGAATTCAAAACATTATTACAAGTAAAAAATAAATGATTGGAAATAAATTGAAGTGGAAACAATCTTCCCACTTTAGGCCCCTTCGCGATCACCTTCCCCGACACTTGCTCTTGTACAAGACAACCATCACGAGAAAAATTAACATTATAATTGTTATCCACCAATTGTCCAACAGACAATAAATTGGAAGCAAGTCCAGGTGATACGAGCACATCCCAAAAATCAGAGTTTATATCACCAACATTAGTGATAGAAATGGTATTACCATTAGCAATTTGAATTTTCTGATTACCATGATAAGAATGTAAATTGTGCAAACATTTAGAAGAGCCTGTCATATGATTGGAGGCACCAGAATCAAGAAACCATGGATTGGAAATATTAGAAGACTTACCCTGAATTCCCAAGGCTGAAAGAGCAGAAAGTACCATTTGTTGAATCATTTCAGGCTGTAAAGCACCACCATTAGAGGCACCAGAAATGCAAGGACCAATTGTGGAGCTCGTAGTGGCATGGAATGCCTACACAGAACGCTGTGTTGGTCGTGGAGGGCGCGTGGGACATTCAGAGATAATATGACCTAGCTGCTTGCAATAATTACAAAACTTCTGATTGCAACTACGAGCGACATGTCCAAATTGTTTACATGAGAAACATTGGACTTGGCGTATATCACGACCTTTACCTCGGCTCTGAGCGGTATATGCAACAGGTTCGGAAGTGACAACATCATGAGACATGATTTCTTGAGTAATAAGACGTTGTTCCTCTATGAGAAGTTGACCAACACATGTATCTAAAGAGGGAACAAGATTTCTATTCAGCAAAGCACCTCTAACAACCTCAAATTCTGGACAAAGTTTCATGAGAAATTGATCTCGCTTACTAGTGTCGTAGACAGCTTGGACATCCGCAAGAGAAGTCTTGGGAACCGCAACAAATAGAATAGTAGAGTGCTCTGTCCATAAATTCAAAAATTCAGAATAATATTCTTGAATAGACAAATTACCTTGTTTGTAGTTGGCTATCTCTAGCTCCAACTGAAAACGTTTGGCCGTATTGTCTTGACTGGAGATACACTTCAAATAGTTCCACATTTTTTGAGCAGTTGAAAAGGAGCGCAAATTATTGATCATATGAGGATCAATAGTATTGAGAATCCAAGAAATAATCTGAGCATCTTTGACTTCCCACGCATCTAAGGCAACTTTCTTTGTCGGTGACTTAGAAACCCCATCAAGGTGACTCCATAATCTCTTTCCTTTAACATACATTTTGAACTGAAATTCCCAAGCAGCTTAATTTTTGCCAGTAAAATGGACACAAAAGTTGTCTTTTTCTTTTTCAGAAACCATGCTATTGTACGTAACAAAATATAGATTTTTTTTAGGTAACGTGCAACAAAAAAATTAATTAAAAAATAGATCCAGACCAAATTCCAAAAGCTCCGTAAACAAGCAGCAGCTCAGAAACAGAGCAGGAGCAGCAGCACAGTAACAGGGCAGCAGCAGTACAGAAACAGAGCAGGAGCAGCAACACAGAAACAGAGCAGCAGCAGAGAGACACGCTCAGCGAGAGGCAGACGGAATCACGATGACGTTCGACCAAGCAGCAACAGCGAGTAACACGCTCAACAAGGACAACCCAAAAACGAATCAAGAATCACAATCTCAGCCTCATAAAATTGATAATCGCAACGGCGAAACCAATAGTCGGACAAGGATCTGTGATCAACGACGACGAGGATACGCTAATGGAACTGGGAGACAAACAAGAACCAAGAGCGGCAAAGACCAGCGCGAGATTTCAAGAGCAACTTAGTGGGGTGTCGCTGAATAAAGCCCACGGTGAACTAAAATTTGACAGGTTTGATCGAACCTGCTGATACCATGTCAGAAAATAGGGCTTGATGCCTTTTGCTTTGATATTTCTCACTATAAATAATAGTTACAACATTTATATCTAATAATTACAAATTAAGAGGATCAAATCAAATCTTGATTTGTCTAACTTATTTTAGGAAAACCCATAAATATAATTACAAATTAATATTATTTCTTGATTCACAAACCAATATTTTAAAAACCGAATGGAACTGAATTGATCAACTGGTTGAACTGTGAACAAGCACTATCAATGGTTCGACTATTTGAGTGGTTCAACTACGATTTCGTCCTGGTTCAAGCAGTTTAAAGCAGTTGAATCATGACTCAGAAGTCTCTCGGGTTCGATGGCTCGTTTGATTTTAATACATTGCTCTAAACTTTTTGCATGTTACAAAATAGATCTCTTGTCAATATATTTTAGAATATTTCTTCTACAGTTGTAGTTTGATGCGAGCTTTTCATAATGACGAATAATGCTTTTGATTTCTGACTAGAATTATGCATCAATATGCTTATGCGGTTAGTATGATAATAAAGTAATTGATTCTTATATTTGATTGTGTATCAAGTCAATGAAGGAAGCATTTCAGTAAAACTCTTGAATCCTTCCTATTTAGAAGTTATATTTGACATTTGATTTGGTTCTTTTTAGTTAATCTGTTTAATGAGAGTTGACTGTTTCACATGTAGTTCATTGATGTTGGAACAATGATTTCGCCAACTGTCCATGCACGTCGCAGCTTGTGTTATCTCATCAACGACATGCCTCAGGAAGCACTGAACGATGCGATGCAAGCACAAGTAATTTCCCCTCTATGGCACATTGCGTCTTATCTTCAATCTGTTTCTTTGGCTGGACTTGGGATGGAGAGCGAAGCTAAAGTCGCGCTTATGGAGGGAACAACACTTGAAGCCAAACGAAATACAGGAAAAAAGTGAAGAGTTTGTACAAAAGGTTTATTGCTGATTGTGTTTTCTGCATCATGATGACCCTACTGCATTGTTTACAAATTTCATCTTGTGGATACACAATATATTCATCCCCACCAAAAAAGTTACTGTTTGAGTGTCATGCTGTGTTTGAAGAAAACAATGATTGGATGAGTGTTGGTAACAGTAACACCCTCCCCCTTTTTAATAGGGTAGGCTTGGATGTTGGTTTGGTTCTACTATGATTTGACTATGAATAGAAGCATGAAACTCATCCTAGTATTTATGTGTTTCCTCAACAGGAAAAAAATGTGATAATGAAAAGTTATGTTGTTCATTGCCAATGATGTGTTGTTGGAGTACATGACATTATTTGCAGTTTTCTTTCTTATGTGCTAATTATTGAAACAAGAGACCAGATTGTGTATTTTTTTTTTACTACCATGCATCTTGTGGCACTGTGAATGTAATTGTGGTACACATGATTGTATTAATAAACACATCATCATCTAGTATAACTTATTGAAATAAGGAGTAAATACTCAAAACATCATCAAGAAGTAAATACTCAAGAACCACATGAACCCCCAAAAGTCCACCTTTGGTACTATTCCATTCCAAGGCCCAAGCATGTATCACAATTTATTGCACACAAACATTGAATAACAAAGCAGTGCATTACCCCAATTGATCTTCCTTCCATTGAATAATACTCCAAAATTAAGTGTCCAGTCCATTACCCACAAATACAATCTCAATAGAATTAATATCCCACCATCACCTTGAACACTCCCTCCCTCTTAGAGCTGTCCAACAACTTCAAATCCTTTAGTCCCTTATTGAGAAAATATTTTTATAAACTAACTCATAAAATCATTATCTTTTGTGGGCCCAAGCTCATGGCCTCGTTTGTTCTGTGAGTTAAGATTTTTTCAAAAAAAGTAGGGAAAAAAATCCTAAAAAATATTTTCTCGAAAAAAATCAAAATTTTTTAATATAATTTTATTATCTTATTTTATTTTAAATATCCAAAAAAAATCAGAATTTATTTTTCAAAACAAATTGACTTTTTTTACTATAAAAAACTCTATTATTTTTCCTTTAAAAAAATTAGAAGGAAAAGAAAAAATATTTATGGACCACTTTACCCACAAAATTTTGAGAGTTTTTTGGTTTTTGAGGCTTCTTTTAGTGGAATTTTTTTATCCGTATAATTTTTTGACCTCAATTATACGAGTTAGGACCAATAAATTATAATTTTGTAAAATTGACACTTATACTTATTATACGCCATTCTTCCTTGGATTACTTTGTGAATTCTACAAATTGTAGGTTGTATCGCAAAATACAAAACTATTTCATTTGTATAGTATTCATAAGCCTGTGTTTTTTTTAACAAGTGTAAGTGAGTTAGGTTGCATGCTCAAAATTAACTTTAAGATTTAAAGAGTACTTATAAAAGGAGTCTTTGTAAAATTATTACATCAACAAGAAGATTCAAACTCACACCCTTATAAATCAAGTATGTCAAACAACTAAACGAACCATATCCTACATACATTCTTTTCATGTACATCTTTTATTATATGTGTTGGGCAAATTGCTCATAGTTGCTTGATACTATTTAGAGGTAATATTGTACTTTGCATCCTAATATTTAATATAATTTGTAATTAGTAAATCTTAATTTTGAATCATAATCGAAAGATATGACAATCATTATATAGTTAAATACGTAAGTCAAATTGGATTAATTATGTGGTCAAAATCATACATTTTTTTCTTTTGCATTTTCATAGCATTAATTTTTTGAAATGGGATTTTTGATCTACCTTTACTTAATTAAAACTAAAACTGGAGAGAAATAAATTACAGAACAAAATCATATCAAAGAAAAAATTAATTAAAAAAAAACAATAAAACAAACATTTTGCCAACATTTCAAAGGAAATTATAAACATTTTGGCACAACAGTGTTTGAGGCAAACAAACAGCATGTCCAAATAGGTATTATTCTAATTATTCATTCTTCTAGTGGAAAACAAAGCCTAAATGACTTTGTCCAACATTATATATAGTATTAAAAATAACTTGTCTCATTAATCCTTAATGAACCTTAGCTATTGTTGAGTTACATGGTTCATAGCAAAAGTCAGTGATATCAAGACAATCACACTTCAAAGGTAATGTCTCAAAACACCTACAAGACTTGCAAGCTGAGTGACAAGTTGGTTTAACATCTGTACATCTACATTGAGGAGGAATTGATTTTGTGCAACTACAATTATCACAACATGGTGTACATGTTGTTGATTTCACATAGTAACCAACATCCTTATCCTTACCATTGGAAAACACTTGACTAATGTGAGAGTTTGAATCAAAACGAGCATCAATAATAGTTGTGGCAAAACCCAAGATTAAAAGTAACAAAACCACCTTCATCTTCAACTCCATATTTTTCTCTCTCTTTGAGTTTGATATCTTTTTCTTTCCTTAATTAATGTATATATTGTACAATGCATTAGCCTATTTATAGATATATTAAATTTGAATGAGGGCGGTTAACTAGTGATAACGTCTAACTTTGTTTTTGACCAAAATAACTGTCTTATGTCTTATGTGCTTATTTAATATTTGTATGCACTTTTATTTTTATCGTTAATAATTTTTACACCGTCAATTTATTATAATAATTAAATTTAAAAATATTAATTTTTTATTACAATTATTTTTGAAGTTATATATATGTAAATAGCTGCGATATGTTGATAATATAATTTTTTTTTATTCTAACCGTGCATAAAATAATATCTCTAAGTATATATATATATATATCATCATCTTCATATTTGATGACACTTTTTTATTATACAATTCATCACATTAAGGTTGACTCGTCAATTAGTCTCCCACGTGCACCACGAAAATAAGGTACACTTAGAGTTTTATAACGTGACGATAACCTCTACTAATTAATAACATAGCCTCAATTAATATTTTATCTAATACAGAACTTTTTCATGTTTAGGAGTCCAATAACAATTACCTATATAATATGTAAATTAATAAGTATTTTTATTAATGTTCGCTAAGTCCAAACTTTCTATATTTGCAGTGAAATTTGAAATTTAATTTGCTTGAGTTTTAGTTTAATTAGGAAAGGAAAAAAGTCTTCAAAATATATATACTAGTATTAGCGATACACTTGTACAACTATGTTGACTCAGCAATCTGCTTTGGATAAAGCCAAACAACTTATGGCGTCAATTAAAGGGGCTATCAACCAAAATTTTGCATTTGTTTAATTTTGGAAGAATAAATAAATGAACAATATTAAGTGTCCTCAAACGAATAATCGATCGCAAAGCTAGAACATATTTTATGAGAACACCAAATATAAAAAAATAAAAACTAATATATTAAATTTAATTGATAAGTAAAAATATTTACAACTAAATTAAAATTTGTAAAAGAAAATTAGTTAACCAATAAGATATATATATTTTTTTAATATTTTTATATATAAAATGTAAATTACATCCGCAACTAAGAAAATAAAAACTAAAAATTAGTTTTTTAAAAATATTAAGTTCAACAATGTTTTAAGGAGTTCAATTCATCCATATATAATTGATTATGTGCTAAGCATATTCATAATGTTTCTTTTAATGTAATGTTTTTTAATCCTTTATAAATTTCTAATTTTTTTTATTATTATATAATTTTAATAATTTCAATGTTACAATGAGTTATGAGTACTATCTCTTTGGACTTATTTCGAATAAACAGAGAGGGGTGGCAGAGCTGGCAACAATCGATTAGTTCCAACTTATAGAAGAAGTACTTAAAAATTAACACTTTAACATCTAAATTTGAACTCATACCCTTAGGATTTGTTTTGGATGGTGATTATGGAGAGGTGGTGAGGGAGAAAACTTAATATTTTTTTTAAAAATTAGATAAATTGTAAAATACTTCTATAAATAAAAAAAATGATAGAACTGTTAGACGATCATATATTATATATGTTATTGTTTTAATTTTATTTTTAAATTTCAAATATATATTAACATATAGATCGAGTCATCTAAAACTCTTCTCTAAAAAAATTTCCTCCCAAACAACTCTTTATAGATCGAGAGTATGATAATCAATTAAAACGACATGATCCTAGACAAAACACTAATTACGTCCGTCTCATTATTTTATTTATTTATATAATTCTATTGATTCAAATTGGAGCACAAAATAATTTCCAGGGAAAATAAAAAAATAAACAATATATTCACGCACAAAAAATACAATAAATAAAAACATACAATTTGTCACCATTACAAAAGAAAGTAAACATTGTTTGAGGCAAACAAACTACACGTTCAAGTAGCTTTTATTCATTCTCCTAGTGGAAAACAAAGCCTATATGATTTTTTCTAGAAATTATTAAAACTACTATTACTTGTCTCATTCTTAATTATCTTTCTGACATCGTTTATTAATTTTATTTGGATAATATATAGTATCAAGACAAGAACACTTCAAAGGTGCTACACAGTCACATGATTTGCAAGTTGAGTGACATGTTGGTGTAACATCAAGACAACGAAAACATCCATAAATATATAGGCAAGGATCTATTTTATGACAACATGGAATATATGATGTTGTCGAGTTAACATTGTAAATACCAGAATCAAATTGAAAGCGAGCGTCAATAATTGTGGTGAAACCCAAGAAAAAAATTAACAAAGTTACCTTAATCTTCAAATTCATCTCTCTAATTTTCTCTCTTTATATGTATGATGATATTTTTTTTGGCTGAATATTAATGATGTATATCCCTTTCTTTTCTTAATTGTATGTAGTATATGAAGATTGCAATTTCCCATTTATAGAGAGATTAAATTTGAATGAGGGCGATTATGACTATTGACAATGTCTTACTTTATTTCCTTTTAATTTAGGTTTTAAAATATACTTAATCTTCAAATTCCTCTCTCTAATTTTATTTCTTTATTATAAGTATGTATATATGATTTTTTTTTTTTTTGAAAAATGATGATCGATGATATATCCCTTTCTTTTCAAATTGTATGTATACGAAGATTGCATTGGCCTATTGTTGGAACATCTAGAATACGTTAGTGTGTGTGAATTTAAAAATTGTTAAAAGTTTTACATTGGAATTTTTTTACACATTTTTTAAATTTTAACTCTATAAATACTAAAGTATTACATTATATAGTTCACACATATGAAAAAACTTTCATCAATATATAAAAAGTGCCAAAATTTTGTGAAAAACACATCTAAACTGGATGCAATTTTCATCTTTCTCTCTTATTCCTCTCCTGCTTTACGCATTTTTAAGTCACTTTCTCCCATTTCTTTTTGTCCCTATGATTTTATAGAGTAGTCATAATATCATTGTTCCTTTGGTTTAAGAGAGGTTATAACACCAATGTCCCTTTGGTTCTATAGTAGTCATAATACCATTGTCTCTTCAATTTCAGAGTGGTCATCATACCACATTAACCCTTTGGTTTTAGAGTAGTCGAAGTGTCGTAGTGCCTTATGTATACGAGTGACCGTAATAACCATATTTGAGGATGTAATTCTAGAATCGTATAGTGGACTGCCGATATAGTTTGTAACTTGACTATTTTATCTTGGAGACGTCGTAGTTGATATTCAGCTTGCATTATTTTGGAAAATATCGAAAAAACCTCTTAAAGAGAGTGACATAGGATACAATTTTAATCCAATAATATATTCAGTGGCTAAAATAATAATTTTAATAACTTTATGTCTACCATGTATGCCAAAAAAAAATAATTATCTAATTCATTTGTTTCTAACATCAACAAATTGTTTCGGTTTGA
Source organism: Cicer pinnatifidum (assembly GCA_037974775.1). Taxonomy (NCBI): domain Eukaryota; kingdom Viridiplantae; phylum Streptophyta; class Magnoliopsida; order Fabales; family Fabaceae; genus Cicer; species Cicer pinnatifidum. Next base: position 47,051,637 of record JBBPBR010000006.1, read on the forward strand.
GGGATGTCACTTCAAACGATGGCAAGAAAAGATGTTTTCATTGACTACAAAAATAGTTGGCAGCATTATGAAATATGACATTCTAGTGGTTTTAAGGATATCTGAACAAACATAAAAGGATAAGAAAGCTACATAATTAAGTCAGTGGGGAGATAACAATTATCTCTACAAAAATTATATTCTTAATGGACTTTTTGATTATTTATATGATTATTACTGAAGTAGCAATGTCATTCACAAGAAAGGGGAATTTGAATTATGAATGCCCATAATGTCCAAGATGTTCTGGATATGTTAGAAGTAAATAAAAAAAATTAGTTTATAATGAAGTGTGGTTTGTATTTGCAAATAATTAAAGATAAGTGATATAAATATCACACACAAAAAGTATATTGGTTCACCCAACACGGGCTAATCAAGTCTTTACAACCGTGATATTTTCACTATGGGTTTTAGAACCAAGAATGTTCTCATTCACACCTTTTCTCTTGATCACACCTTGATCAATTATAATATGCACCTTTCAACCTAGAAAGAATTTTGACAATCACATTTAAGCCTCGAAAGGATTTTTACAAACACATTTATGTTGAGACAAAATCTCGATAATGGTTTTAATGATAAGCAAATTGTTTAAAATATTATCATTGTGTTTAATGACTAATATGTGCTTTTGAGTGAATTCATATAAGAAAACGTGTTATTAATCATTAAGACAAAAATGAAAAAAATCTGATTTAAATATGGAGGATTGAAATTCAAGAGGATGACATCGTAAGAAGATGAAGCTTCAAATCTACAAAATACTCATCCTCACCAAAACAAATGTTTTTATTCATTAAAGAAAGACAAAACAATATTAAAGAATGAATAAATAAAGCATTTGAAATAAAGAATTCAGAATGCAATAGAATAGGTATGAGGATGACCAATACAATGTAAGAGGATGACAATACGATATTGGAGGACGGTTCTATAAAGTCCATATCATTCCCAAATGTTGAAAACAACCCTTCCTATCATGCGCAAAGGCTAAAAGCAGACCTATATATCATTCTTGTATGATTGAAAACAATGTAGAGTCAATCTACAAAAAGACAACAATAAACAAGCCAAAAATAGAAGCCTTCACATGTCTTGAAGAAATGAAGTCTGACCCACGTGAAAGAGCATGACAATACTATGTAAGAGGATGGTTCTATATTGTCAACATCATTCTCAAAAGTTGAATACGACCTAGCACTTCAACTTTTAGAAATGTTGTATTCCACAAAATCAAAGATATAGCCTTACATGTCTTGAAGAATGAGAAAAGAAAAGGACAACTCAAGATCAAGTTCCAAGGAGGTTGATCCTCCTGCTTGAGGATGGACTGAACCTGTCGAAGGACAGCTGGATGGAAATTCTGTAATTATGATGAAAACTTTGGACTTTTTGATTAAATTTTCAATGGTCATAAATAGCTTGTCACATGGAAAGATCATCATAAGACTTCTATAAAAGGCAACAAGCTCTTCATCATCAAACACACAACAACATTGCATAAAAAGATCAAGTATCTTAAAGTTATCAAGAGCAATATTCACCCTATCTTCGTACTTTCTATAATCCTACACTAGATATTTGAAATATATTTTTAGAAAGAATTTAAGAAAAGAGAAACTATCATACTCATATCACTTTGTAATTTCCACGTGAGTTTCACTTGGAAATAGTTAGAACTTGTAAGATACAAAAGTGTAAGCTTGGTGAGGCTAAAGAATACACAAAGTGTAATCATCCTCTGTGAGAGGTTGATCAATTTTATCATAAGTAAAATCTCACAAGTGTGTGAGGACTGAACATAGTCTTCATTGGATGAACAAGTATAAAAGTTATGTGTGTCATTCTCTACATTTTCTCTTTCTTTTGCTCAACTCAAATTTAAATGTTTAAATAACCATCCTCGAGTTCGCATCCTCCCAGAGAGGATAGCATTTCAAAACACATGAAAAATATTTTTAAACAGTAAAATCTCTATTCAACACCTCTTCTACTGATATTTAGCTACATAAATTCAATCTAACATAAAAGATAGACTTGAGTTACAAATGATGTGTATGATAAATGTGTTTGGGATCTTAAAACTTCTTAACCTTTGTTTGAGATAAATAAAGACAAACTCAGTAAATAATGATCCACAAATATAATGAAGATAACTGGAGTTTGTTTGAAGAGTTTTTGACTTGTTCTTACTTGAACAAATGTTGGTAGATTCGTAAATTGAACTATTTCATTCATCTTAAAATTGATCTTAAATTTATAGATGATAAAAAGCTTTGAATATTCAGTTTAAAATGAAATTAGTCGTTGGTCATACTTCCCAAGTGTTAGAGTCAGAACTATTTGAAAGCAATTTAAATATGTGGGTATATTGTTGTCCAGAACGTTCTTGACAAACGAGGAACATTCCTGCTTTTCGGTTTGATGGAAAACGTGAATGAATGAGTGAATGAGCTGTGAGATGTTAGTGGATATTGTTTCAAATCAGATTTATGCATAACTTTCTGCAGAATAATGTAAGCACAATATACTTGCGTCATTGCTCACAACTCATGAATGATTGATACGTGATATATTCTTTTTGAGATTCTTTCATTATTGAGTAGATACTTATGCAATTTGACGAAGTGAATGACTTCTTGTTTGTTCACTTATACAAATCACGTTTCTTAAATAAAACTCAAGTGCAATCATTCGTAGATCACCATTCATAAAACTTAATCATTTATTTCATAAAGTTTATTGTCAATAAAACATACATAAAAAAGATTTTTACCTCAATAATTACAGTGCTTGTAAGTTTGCTAAAAAAGTTTAGAATGCTCTAAAAAAGAAGTATGATATCGAGGGAAGTTGGTGCTAAGTAAGAAGTATGATGTGAGCTATCACATTATTGTCAATTGCTCTGACTATACTTTTGTATATCTTATGAAAAATAAAAGTGAAGTGCTTGATATGTTTAAGATTTTTGTAACAGAAATTAAAATTTGATTTAGTAGCAATATAAAGAGGTTTCGTAGTGATAAAATAACAAAGTATGATTCTCACATGTTTAATGATTTTTACAATTGAATGATAAAGCGAATATAACTTTTACTGAATTGATTGTTGCTATTATGCTTAATTCTGGTGCTGCATCTTATTAGTGGAGGGGGGGGGGGGGGGGGGGGGG
>JBBPBR010000006.1:47057623-47069323 GCA_037974775.1 Cicer pinnatifidum
AGTACCTATAAACTCTTAATCACCAATATAAGTATAGTTTACAAAAAAATTCACATCTCAAAACTTGTAAATGCATCCAAAGTCAATAATGATATATATACACTTATCATTTTTATATTTTGATAATTTTTCAATCTTCTTACTCTTAAAATTCTTACTATCAAGAATCCAACAATCATTTAACAATTTAACTATCATATTGTTGCGTACGTATTTGGTTCTTTACAAATCAAATTATTCAATACAAATATTTGTAGGATCAAACTTATAATTTTAAGAAACATAAAAAATAAAATTACATGACCATATAGCTTGTAACAAAAACAAATAAATTAGTAGAGACAACTATCACCAATTTGGTGAAGGTAGATTAGTTCCAACTTATAGAAGAAGTACTTAAAATTAACACTTTAACATCTAAATTTGAACTCATACCCTTAGGATTTGTTTTGGATGGTGATTAACACGTTAACAAAACACTAATTACGTCCGGCTCATTATTTTATTTATTTATATAATTCTATTGATTCAAATTGGAGCACAAAATAATTTCAAGGGAAAATAAAAAAAAAATAAACAATATATTAACGCACAAAAAATACAATAAATAAAAACATACATTTTGTCACCATTACAAAAGAAACTAAACATTGTTTGAGGCAAACAAACTACACGTTCAAGTAGCTTTTATTCTAATTATTAATTATTAATTATCCAAGTTGAAAACAAAGCCTATATGACTTTGTCTAGAAATTATTAAAACTACTATTACTTGTCTCATTCTAAATTACATCGGTTATATGATTCATTATAATAATCTTTAAAATCAAGACAAGTACACTTCAAAGGTTCTAAGCACTTACATGTCCTGCAAGTTGAGTCACATGTTGATTTAACGTCAAGACATTTACATTTTGGAATAATTGATCTTGTGCAAATACCTATATGATTACAACATGGCATATATGTTGTTGTCGAGTTAACATTATAAATACCAGTCGTAGATGTTGTTGTCGAGTTAACATTATAAATACCATAATCATATTGAAAGCGAGCATCAATTATTGTGGTGAGACACAAGAAATAAATTAATAAAGCTACCTTAATCTTGAAATCCATCTCTCTCTCTTTATGTGTATGATATATATCCCTTTCTTTTCTTAATTGTATGTAGTATATGAATATTGCATATTTTCCCATTTATAGAGAGATTACATTTGAATGAGGGCGGTTACGACTATTGACAATGTTTTATTTTATTTCCTTTTAATTTGTTTTTTAAAATATATTTAATCTTCAAATTTGTCTCTCTATTTTTCTCTCATTATTATATGTATGTATATATGATTATTTTTTTATGGAGAATGATGATTGATGATATATCCTTTTCTTTCCAAAATTGTATATTTATACGAAGATTGCATTGAGTTATTATTGGAACATTTAGAATATGTTAGTGTGTGCTAATTTTAAAATTGTTAAAAGTTTTGCATTGGAAGATTTACACAAATTTTTTAGATTTCAACTCTATAAATATTAAAGTATCACATTATATAGTTTACACATATGAGAAAACTTTTATCAGTATATAAAAAGTGTCAAAATTTGTAAAAAAACATCCAAGTTGGATGCAATTTTCATCTTTATCTTTTTTTTCTCTTCTTCATGATGCACTTCTAAATCACTTATTCTCTTTCTTTTCGTCCTTTAGATATTTTAAAGTAGTTATAATATCATTGTTCCTTCGGCTTAAGAGGGGTCATAACACCAATGTCCCTTCGGTTTAATAGAAGTCATAATACCATTGTCTCTTCGTTTTCAGCATGGTCATCATATCAATTATCCCTTAGGTTTTAGAATTGTCGAAGTGTTGTAGTCCCTTATGTATACGAGTGGTCTTAGTACCGTACTTCTAGAGTTAGTGTAATAGTCATATTTTAGGGTGTAGTTCTAGAACTGTACACTAGACCGCCGATTCAATTTGTAACTTGACTATTTTATCCTAAGAACATCATAGATGATAGTCAACTTGTATTATTTTGGACAAAAACCTCTTAAAGAAAGTGACACAGCCCGAGTGTCAAATAAATTACAAAGGCACGAGCCTCATATCTAAAAAATGAAATTATTTAATTAAGAAAAATGCCTCATATCTAAAAAATGAAATTATTTAATTAAGAAATAAGATCTTCAACAAAATAGATTTATACTACTTCTAAGTAAGTTTACTCAGGTTTTCTATTAATATTTTTATGCTGATTTTCTATTAATACTAGTAATTATAATGAAAATATTAACAAACATTATCTTTTAAAGTTAAACATGTAAAAATAATAACAAATAATAACAAATTTAGTATTAGTATCAACTTTCTTAATTTAGTATTATCGTGAGATTGACATGTATCAAAAGGTTCATTGCCCCAATGTTGTTCAAACATGTTTTTCAAACACATTGTCAATATAATCAGAGGAATATTAGTTTTAAGATTCATTCTCGTTATAAAGTTATTTATGAAATATTTGACAAGCAGATGGTCAAAATTTACTAACATAGTTGATGATGTTAAAACTATTAATTAACCATCTCATAAAATATATTGGAATACTGAAAAAAACTGTTTAGCATAAATATCTCGCTAACTGGGCTGACAAGATATAAATAAACTATTACAATTCTGAAAAACTTACATTTTTATATAAAATGATAATAAATTTATATTGCAAACTTGGATATTGTAATTGTTATTTTTTTAGTTTCGGAAAACTATTTAAAATTCATAATTTATGTCATCCAATATATTACTGGATTGAGTCGCGGCTATATCGCTCTCTTCAAAACGTTTCGCGACACTGCTTAAATTGTGCAAGACACAGACTATCAACCATAAAGTCCCCATAATAAAACAACTGATAGTTAAAGTCATTCTCAATATGACGATTAAAGTCATTCTCAATATGACGATTAAAGTCACTCACAATATAATGGTATGACGACTCACAGATCAAAAGAACTGCAACACAAAAATACTTTAAAAGACTACGACACATTAACATACTCTATGTTCCAGTAGTAGCAAATTAGAGCCACATAAATGCACTAAAAAGTTGTAACTGAAATTCAATGAGTTACCAACAACACTTTTAAATAAATTTAAATTGTTCTACACCATTTGATAGCACTTGGGTGATGAAAGGTGTTGGATCGAAACGAGTAACAACTACTGCAGTGATAAAGCCTAAGAGAAAAACTAACAAAGCTAACCTCATCATCATTGCCTTCTTCTTCAAATCCAAAGGTTAATTAGGTCTTTTTCTCTTAATTTTTTTTTTTTTGTAATAGATTACACAAATAATGTATAACTAATTATATCAAAAATATATTCTACCATCAGAATATATCAAAAAAGTTTCTACATTAAATTATTCAATAATAAATATAAGTATAGTTTATAAAAAAATTTCAAAACTTGTAAATGCATATGATGCATCCAAAGCCAATAATTATATATGTATTAACTTTATTTTCTCTACAATTGTGTCGCAAGATATCCCGTACGCTTGTTTCCCCTTTTCTTTTAGTGTCTTAATATTATAACATTGTATGATTTTTTTTCTTTTTCATATACAACAATATCAAAGAGGGGATTGATATTTTTTTTTTACAAAAAATTATGTTTTTTTTTCAACTTACGTTACTTGATGTTAAAGATTACAAATAAATTTTTTTTTTATATTGCAGAGATAAAATATAAATAAAAAAATTTATAAAAAACTAAAATTAAAAATTATTATATTCACAAAGATAAAAAATATATTATATCTTTTCAGTAAAAATAAAATTATGCAGTAATATAACTTGTTACAAAATAAATAAATTAGTAGGGACAACTATCACCAATTTGGTGAAGGTAGGTTAGTCCCAACTTATAGAAGTATGTAAAACTAACAAACTAACCTCTAGATTTGAACTCATACCCTTAATTAGGATATGTTTTGGAGGGTGATTATGAAGGAATGGAACGGAGAAAACACATTTTTCTTTTTAAATTAAATAAATTATAAAATATATTTCAGTAAATAAAAAAAGTGGGATAGAAATGTTACATTATCATATATTATTCAATATATTGTTCTCTTAATATGTTCTTAAAATCTAAAAATATATTATATAGACTGAACCCTCTAATAGTCTTCTCTAAAATATGATTCTTACTAACAACTTCTTATAGATTGAGTATTACCAAATCTTGTATATAAATTAATACTTTTCTATGTACACTTTACATATGTATGCAATTTATCTAAAATAATTTTTTATTAATTCGTCTTTATTTTTTTTTATATATCTATTGATTCGAATTGGAGAACAAAATAATTTCAAGGAAAAATTAAAAAACAAACAATATATTCACACACACAAAAATACAATATATAAAACATAGTTTTGTCCCCATTACAAAAGAAACAAAATATTTTGACACAGCTAGCATGCAAGTAATTGTAGGCAAACAAACAGCACGTCTAAATAGCTTTTATTCTAATTACTCATTCTCCCAATGGAAAACTAAATGACTTGGTCTTGAAATTATTAAAACTACTGTTACTTGTCTCATTCTTAATTAGATTCACTTACATCGTTCATTATGATAATCTTTAAAATCAAGACAAGTTATACTTCAAATGTTCTACACACTTACATGACATGCAAGTTGAGGGACATGTTGGTTTAACATCAAGACATTTACATTAAAGAGTATGTGATTTTTGACAAATACCTATATTATCACAACATCGTATAGATGTTGTTGTCGAGTTAACATTACAAATACAAGAATCAAATTGAAAGCGAATCAACATAATTTGGTTGGAAATTCATCTAACTATAAAACATAAGAATTTTTCTTTAAAATGAAACATGAGGATGTTTGTTTTACCTCAATCATGTGGGGTTTAAAAATTTACTTTAAAACCAATTTCACAAAGTTATCTTTTACATATCAAACATCCTTAAAATATGCAAAATTATTTCAACTAATGATACATGTATTTTTTATTTGTTAATATTTCTAAAGCTTATAGACACTCCAAATTTTTGTATGAGAGGAGGCATCATATTTTTCCATTGATGCGTATTGAGCATGCCTTATCCATGTATCAATGTTTTTTTATTTTATTTTATTTTATTTTTATTGTTGGATGATGTTTATGCATCACAAGTTAGTCATGATTTTGGTACCCATATTTATTTGGGCCCTTACGGTTAGTATATCTTCTTCTAGAAGATTTTTTTTATCATGATAACAATTTGGTTCAACATGACCACTCTTTGAACAGTAGGAACACTTCTTTTTTGTTCATGGGGAATGTTCTCCGTTTATTTAGAAATCATTTTGCTTTGAATTTTTTATCCTTTTTTTTGCACATAAAAGTTTTCGTGAAGCTTTTCATTTTGAGAAGTTTTGAAACATAAATCATCTTTGTCAAATATCCATTCTTCAGATATCATGTTCTTTTGTTGCTTTAATGATAGAAGTTCTAAAAATAATCTTTAGAATGTCCTGAAACTAAGGAAGAAAGTACGTCTTCTAAAGATAGAAGTTTCAGGATATTCTAAAGATTATTTTTATGGTTATCTCATTGAGAATTTTTGTTGCTCAACTATTTTTAAATGAGATTTTTGCAGGCTTTGGATGATTTTTTTTAGTTAGTCATTCACAACTTGTGCTTTCTTTTTTTCTTCTTTTTCTTTACAAAGTTGTTCTTTTAACAAACCACATTTTTTAACAAGAAAGTTTGAATCACATAAAAGATTATCATATTCTTTTTCTTTACAAAGTTGTTCTTTTAATAAACCACATTTTTTAGCAAGAAAGTTTGAATCACATAAAAGATTATCATATTCTTTTTCTATTCCTTCACACCTTTTCTCTTGATCACAAATTTATCAATTTCAATCTTCACCTTTCTACCTAGAAAGAATTTTTACAATCACCTTTCAGCCTTGAAATGATTTTTACAAACACATTCAATCTAACATAAAAGATAGATTTGAGTTACAAATTATGTGTATGATAAAAGTATTTCGGATCTTGAAAATTCTCAATACTTAGTTGAGGTAAATTAAAGGCAAACTTAGAAAACTTTGAATCCACAAATATAGTGAAGAGAACTGGAGTTTGATTGAAGAGTTTTTGACTTGTTCTTACTTGAACAATTGTTGGTAGATTTGTAAATTGAACTATTTTCTTCATCTTCCAATTGATCTTCAACTTATAGATTATAATAAGGCTTTGAATATTCTGTTTAAAATGAATATAGTCGTTGGACATGTTTCCCAAATGTTAGATATGTTTTAAAGCAATTTAAACATGTGTGTATATTGTTGTCTAGAACGTTCTTGCTTTGGGGGCTGATGGAAAACATGAATGAGTGAGCGAATGAGCTCTAAAATGTCAGTGGGTTTTGTTTCAAATCATATTTATACAGAACTTTCTGTAGAATAATGTAAGTATGATGTACTTGCGTCCTTGCTCTCAACTCATCAATTTGGAGATCAATCTTGAGGTTTTTTTTTGCTCATTTGGGAATTCAGCTCGAGTTCTGGGATTCACCATTGATTTGAGCAGTTTTAATACTTTTTGATATATGGTTTGAAATGTGGAAAATGATTTGTTTTAATTATGTCTTTAAAAGATAATAACCATAATGTTCTTTTGTAAAATGTATCATCCTCTAAAATTATTATTTAAAATAATTAGGACCTATAAATGTATATTTTCCAATATATATTAAATTAGGTGTGATAATTATTTGCCTTGTTCGACTTATTGTAGTTGATAAAATTGTTAGTAAAAATTATTTAGTTGATGCATTTTTATCTCTAGCGCAAGAAGAATTTGGGCTAAGGGTTTGTGGCTTGGTGTCACCCAACCCATATGAATGAGTAGATATTGGGATATGAGTTTGTGGCTTATTTTTTATGACAAGGTTAATAAAAAAATAATATTTTCTCCCTTCTACTCTTTATTATGACGAACATTATCTACTCAATAATCTTCACTTTAAATTTTTCATAAAGTCCATAACATTTCTATACTCCGTAATAATAAGTAGAAAGAGATACCAAAACCCTAGCCACAATCACAGACAATTTACAAACAAGATTATATAAACAGAAAGTAATACAAAAATCCTATCCCCCATCACCATCACCTCCTCTTTTTTCTTGCGAATAATTTTGTGGAGCTTAGAGTTTTATACTAGGAAAAAAAAAGGTCGAGGTAAAGATTTTTCCTCACACAAATTATAGTTAGACCGTTGGTTGAATGACATGAAATTAATATTTGTGATTGCTTATTTTTTGTAAGGAATTAATGTAGACTAATGAATTAAAATAATGATACATCAATCCTTTGTGTTAAGTTCAATATATAATATATGATTTTTAAGGAGTAAAATATGAATTTTTATGTTATACGTGATAAAATTTTAATGTTTATGATAAATATAAAGTAAAGTATGGATTTTTATGTTATATATGATAAAGTTTAAATTTTTATGAAGAATATGAAGTAAAATATGAATTTTCATGTTATATGTAATAAAGTTTTAATTTTCATGATGAATATGAAATAAGGTTGAATTTGTATGTTATATGTGATAAGGTTTTAACTTTGATGATGTATATGAATTTGAATTTAAATTTTCTTGTTATATATGTTAAAGTGTTAATTTTTATGGTCTACATGATATCAAATTTCGATTTTTATGTGTATGTGGTGAAAGTTATAGTTTTTATGATTATTCGTCTATGAATGTGATACTCATGATAAGGATATGCGGTATGTGATTTTAGTGATATGTGAATAAGATGAGAATTTTAAAAAGTGATTTTGAATGCATATGACATGGCATAATTCGTAGTGGGTTGTGTGAGAAGTTATATCTTTGATAATATATCATTGTGTCATGGCATATGCATCTTCGTGGAAGTTGCCTTAGTGGCAAGTTTGTTTTCCCCATTGGTATGGATGATTTTGTGTGGAAGTTGCCTTAGTGGCAGGTTTGTATCCATATCATATAATTTTAGGAGCATGCATTATGCATATGATTTCGGTATACAATTTACCGATTTGCGCAATTTTTCATTTAAATTAGAAGTTTTTTACTTTTACATGTTTTGTGTTATTCTTCTATATGTTTAGCTTTGGTTTTATGTGGATGATGGATTAAGCTGATCCTTACAACAACATTTTAGGTATTAATGAGTTCGAGGAGATTCGAGAGTAGTTGATGAGTATTAATATGCGGCCAACGTGGGAGTAAAAATGGGTTTTCTAATACAATTTTTTAATAATAGAATTGTCGCGATATTTATAAGTTTATTTTTAATCTTTTGTCACCAAGTTTGAAAATGCACTAGAATTCTAAAAATATGGAACTGAGTTTCCTTTTGTTAAAAATAATTATCTTTTCTTTGTTTTAGCTTTGAATAAACATTTTCTTAATAATATTAAATAAACGTGGTTGTTACTAATTATTTAAATGAATAAATCTTAGGTATTTTTACTTAAAATAGAAAAATTCTAAATTATTCTAAGTGATAAGTATATTTAAGTAAAGCTTTTGATAAAAAAATTTGGGGAGTTACATAAAACCATAACGTTCTTAGTTTTGTGTTGTATGGAAAACGTGGGTAGGTGATTTAGTATTTGTCTAGTATCATTCCTTCCAAAATATTCTTCGTTTCTATTTTGAGTGAGTGTTTGATTTAGATCTTTGACAGTTGTTATGTGTTATGTTTTTCTGCTTTGTGTGCATGCTACTTTTATAGTGTCAGTGTTTGATCGTTTATGTCCTTATTGCACTTATTAACCATCAATCTAAAGATTGATTTTTTTGTTTGTATTTGATGTTTTGCTTTTCCCTTTGTTGATCATATGGAAAAAAAAATATGTCCAAAATGATCTTGGGTATATAATTTTCTTCATTTGTAATGAATATTGGTGATTTGCAATGTAGATTGATGTATTTTTGTAGCCATAACGATCTTGAATTCAAGATGGATTTCTTCTTTGTAAATAAAATTGTTCTTGGATTAATGTTGTGAAAATCATATTGATCTTCGTTTTTTTGTTTAATAACAAGAACAATCTTGCTTTCTCAGATTTTTGTTTTTAATAAACTAGAATAATATTCATTTTTCAGACTATCGTTGTTTGATAAACCAGAATGATCTTCATTTTTCCATGATTTGCTTCGATTTTATATGAAAGTGTGATCATTGATTGTTGGTTGAATGTATTTGATCACCTTATTCATGAAGATGTTATCTTGAAGATATAATAATCATTCTCTTGAATGATTGATACATGATATATTCTTTTTGAGATTCTTTCATTATTGAGTATATACTTATGCACTTTGATAAAGTGAATGGTTTCTTGCTTGTTCACTTATACAATTCATGTTCCTTAAATAAAACTCAAGTGCAATCATTAGTAGATCGCCATTTATAAAATTTAATTGTTTATTTCATAAGGTTTGTTGTCATTAAAACATTCATAAAGTTTTTACCTCAACAATTATAGTGCTTGTAAGTTTGCTAAAAATGTTTGGGATGCTTTGAAAAAGAAGTATGATACCGAGGAAGTTGGTGCTAAGTAAGAAGTACGATGTGAGTTGCTACATCAAAATTCGTGGAGACACAATCCCTTGAAATTCAAAAGATAGTTCATGAAATCCCCACTAAATATATAGATGATCAATTTCATGTAGTTGTAATAATAGACATATTTTCCTCTACTTGTAAGGATGTCAAAAATTCTATTCGACCGCAAAACAAAAGAATTTTCACTAGAAATATGAAGTACTAGATATTTTAAACATTGAGAAATTTATCAGTGCAGTTCTAAAGTCAACTAGAATGGTGATCCTCAAAAGAGCCTATTTTTTAAGCAAGAACCACCCTATTTTTGAAGCAAGAACCACCACATATAAATGAAATATGGCTCATAATTCATTTGGGACAACAGTGGGAAACCACGTCATATGGTACGCAAGTGTAAGAACATATCAAGCTTTGATCTACAGGCTAACATGATTGAATATGAATTTGTTAACATGATTACTAAAATAACATTGTTAACGAATCAGATGATAGTGGATTAACATTGGCACCTCGTTCATCTTTGATATGATTGTGCAATATTCAAAACACACACTTCAATATTTGACATGCGAGACTTTGTTATGTTAACAAACGAGTAATTTAAAATTTAAGTAACTTAAGTTTATATCAAGAAATTGAAAAATATATGTTATCACTTTTATTGTCGATTGCTCTAACTATAGTTTTGTATATCTTATGAAATATAAATGTGAAGTGCTTGATATATTTAAGATTTTTGTAATAGAAATTGAAAATCAGTTAAGTAGAAATATTAAAAGGTTTCATAGTGATAGAGAAACAAAATATGATTCTCACATTTTTTTAATGATTTTTATAAATTAGATGTAATTATGCATGAGACTATATGTATCATGTTCTCCTAAAATAAATGGTAAATATGAAAGAACGAATTTAACTTTTACTGGATTGGTTGTTGTTGATATCCTTAATTTTGGTGTTTAACCTCATTGGTGGGAGAATTTTATAGGCTAAATTTTTTTTACCTCAATATCCCTTTGTTTTCTTAATTTTATGCGTATGATAATTGCATTTTCCTATTTATAGATAGATTAAATTTGAACGAGGGTGGTTATGACTATTGACAATGTCTTGCTTTATTTCCTTTAATTTTTTTTTTTTATTAAAGATATGATAAATATAATTATAATTAACTCATATATTCGTAAAATATCGAGTACACACATAGAACAAGACATTCAACCTACAATATGAACTTTTATTAGTTGACCTATGACTTTTTTTTGACCAATTGAACTATGACTTATTATCATCTTGTTCCAAATTTTGAGGTAAGTTGATCTTGATTATCTATTTCATGATATATATATTTATATCCTTCAGTTTATCGATTAAGCTCCCTTTGACACATAATAGTCTGTTACTGATAAAACTAAACAGTTAATGACGTCAATTAAAATGACATTCTATTACTCCCTTGTGTCCCTTTTAAATTTAATGCGACTCGAACCAACGCTAAATATATAATTGTCTCAATCATAAAGACTAGAAGAATCGTTACTGATTTGAAACATTATTTGTCTTTCAGTAAAAAAAGACGTAGCCGCAAAAGTATTTTGTGTCGAGAAAATATGCTTTAAGAGTCAGCTAATGATATCATATTTCATGTATTAGACAAATAATGTATAACTAATATTTTTACTATTTATATTTAAAGAAATTAAAAACATTTTTTATCATAAAAATATATTAAAAAAATTTCTACCTTAAATTATTCAATAATAATATATATAAATAGTTTATAAAAAAATTCACATTTCAGAAACTTATGAATGCATACGATGCACCTAAAGCCAATAGCTATTTTCTTCAATAATAATATATATATCATTTTCGTATATTCATTCAACACATTATTTTTATTATTTCTCTTATTTTATCACGTCAACAATCAGAATACTGTTTATTTCTTTTTCACTCAAGATATTACATAATTATTTAAGAATATTTATTAATAATTTTTTTATCTTCTTATTTTTATAATTCGTA
>JBBPBR010000006.1:47097343-47108174 GCA_037974775.1 Cicer pinnatifidum
AATTAAATTAAAGGACCATATGTAATATTTAACCTAATTAAAAATATGAAAAGTTTCTAAATTTGAATTTAAGTTTTTTAGGATGTTCTATTTCAATTTCATATATATTAATTATTCTATATTTATGTCACGTTATTTAAAATATTTGTCGTCATTATTTTTTAGTTAAAAAATAGAATAAAAAATACCAAAATTATCTACTTATAAAATAAAATAAAAAAGTAATTTTATAATTTAATAAAAATAGAAGAATTAAAATCACAATTCAACTTTTTTACACATAACATTATCATTAGGGCGATAAAGGGCTAATGCATTTTATTAAATATAAAGGATCAACACATGTTGGAAAATCAAAATAAAGGAGATAGCTGACATTATATATGACCGATTCAGCAATATTGCGAACAATTATTTTGACCTTTCTAAGAAAACTCCCATGAGAGTTGTTGTGAAATATAGCTACACCTAGATAAAATCATTTCCATATATGTTGAGGCTTGAAATGGAGAACTGGAGCATCAACAACCACTTTAGAATCTAAAGAGAAGCTAACATGTGTGAAGCCAAGTTCTCCATCGCTGCCAGTAAACCACAAACAACTAGTACATGATACAAATCAGGTAGTACACTATCTCAATATGCCTTCTCTATTACTACTGGCCACATCCATACAAAGTCTAACTACATAAAATCACTAATCAACTTCCTTCTATTTGTTTTGTTTTAACTGTATAAGGGTATTTTAGCAGATTTTATAACTCACCGCAACTAAAAAGAAAACCACATGTCATGTGAATTTTTAGCTGTTATTTTTGTTTGATGAAAGTTTACAACTTAGAGTTGATGTCTGAACTTTTGGGATTAACCTTCCTTGCCAGGCCTTCTTGAACCAATGAAACAAGAAGCTGCAAATCAACAATGGAAAAACTTAGACAAGATAAACCAGGGAAAAGAGAGGGGACTTATGCTGACAAAAGCATAGAACACACACAACACATGAAAAGGAAGGAAAAGGAGCCCTATATAGAATTGCACTGCGCCAAGAAAGATAGAGGTAATAGATGAAGTGACGTGAACAGTTAATCCTTTACCTCTCCTTTTTTATTGAACATTTGGCCTGTAACATAGCCGCGCGCATTAAAGGCACTAGGACTAAAGATCTGTAGAACAAATTGGATTGGGTGTATTAACAAAGTCAAAACACACAAAAATTTGTGAAAATACTTTAACTTTAGGAAAAGTCAACCACTCAACTAGTTATTGATATGCAAAATGTGGTTAATGAGTAACCATTTATAGACATAATAATCTACTTGAGTAGTTTAATTGTTCCTAAAAAATGTTTTTACTGCGAATTTTATTGTTGTAGGCTGAGACTTTCTCCAAATAATGAAAACACTTACCACAAATAGTATCCAGTCATCAGCTCTTAAAGGTCTGTGAAACCACACACTGAAATAAAAATAAAAATACGAGTAGAAATTAACATAAAACAATATGCTAGAAAGCTTGAAAACTTGCTAGGTATGCCTCATGTTATTATTTTAATAAATAATAAATAACCTATCGTACAAGCCAAAAGGACTGTGATACTTACGAGTGGTCCAAACTCACAGCGCGCATCTTTAAGCCTTTCCGGCGGTGGGGATTCATACTTGCTTGAAGAAATAATAGATCTGAAGTAAATGCCACCACACACCTGCAATACAAACCAAACACAGATTATTAGATATAATACCATTGATTGTTTTACTATTTGGATAGTTGGTCTCAATGTGGATCAGAGTCACTTGTCCAAGTGGCTATAACTTATAAGTATGATCCTTGCCTCCCCATTCTTCAATTTAAGAGTTGAATGTCAGCAAAGTAAAATGGGCCTATGAATCCATAAAATATAAGCTCAAAAGGGTTCTTGCTAAGTGAACTTGTTAGATATAAAACCAGTCATGTGTATTCACCTAATAACTCGCAACTTAAGCTTTTATGATTTGGTCCTTGATATAGGTTCAACTTAGATGCATACATACAATAAAATAGAATTCTCCACAATCTCCATTTTCACAAATTCTCAAATCAAGTTCTTTCTCATAACAAAGTTTTCCATGACAACAAATTTTCATATAAACTCAACACTTTCAAGCCCAATGATCACAGTTTAGAACATCAGTAAAAGCCCTCCCAGTTCATGCATTTGCCAATTTTGCTAAACCATTTGAAACCAGAATAACAGTAAATAAAAAATATGTACCTATGCAAGGCCTGATCATCTGACAGTTTTCCCTTTGCTCTAAACCAGTATCTCAAACTACATTCAAATTTAGATGGTTTAGATAATATGTAGTACCATTAAGAATCCCAGATATCAAGGCTATGTGAAAATGATTTACAGAGAAAGGAAGGCACAGGATTGCTGTATTCCTAAAAGTTATCCCGATGCTTTTCTTTCTCCTCCTTCCAAATCTTTCATAAAAAATAGCATAAAATACTGGTGTAATGTAAGCAAAAATTGGAATAGAGCACCCAGCTAACCTAGGAGGAGATTTGGTCTGATTTGTTGCAGGTTTAGGTTCACAGAATCGTATCTCTATGGGCCAGGGAATGAATTCAGCTGTAGCAACTTTGTTCCGGTAAGTTCTGAAGCAACCAAATTTGTAAATATGGCACAGAAAAACATTATACAGACACACACTTATCAAGAATTGAATCTAAATAAAAAATAAACAAGTATAGAAAATTATTGCATCAAGCAGGATAATAAATCTTACCTTGGAAGACGAGGGTCAATAAGACGTTGCTCTCGTAACTCTTCCATTGATACAAGCTATAACAGAGAGCAAAATCTATTAGTCCAAAATTCCTAGCAGCACTTGGCCTTTTCTATTGAATATAACTCTGTTACTTGCCTCATCTGGGTCAGGGACAGATGGCATAGACACTTCCTGGTGGTCAAATCCTAATTCATCTTTCTGTAGAATTTAGGTAACAACAAAAGTAAATATACCTCAAATGCAAAATAGAATTTCTCAACTAGTAATAGAGCATATATGCTAAAAGAACGCATACCAATAAAATGAAAACAACTGAAGACAAAACTACATCAACCATGTTATGCTTTGTAATCATGAAAAACTTATACTGCAACTGCACCAAGCCTTATCCCACTAGATATTTATTCCGAAAAATAAACAACATAACTGACATATAATAAATACATAACTACCCATCACTGCCATAATCATTGTTCACTAATAAGATGTCTAACATAGTGTAGGCGACATAGATCAAATGACATCATTATTCCCTATCATGCATAAAGTTCAAAGAGAGATTGTTTACATTTAAATAACTCTTATTGGTTTGACTGACCTATAGTTTTTTCTGAAAAATAACTGATACAAAAAAGGGAAACTCGTCATAGATTTATATTCTTATGATTTGAATTGACAATGCTAGACAGCATCTCATTTATTAATTAGTGATAGTGCATCAAAATTCCTATCCATGGCAGGACTAAATCCAATCAAGCACAACCCAAGTATATATAAATGCCTTTCATACCAAGAAAACA
This sequence comes from Cicer pinnatifidum, assembly GCA_037974775.1. NCBI lineage: Eukaryota > Viridiplantae > Streptophyta > Magnoliopsida > Fabales > Fabaceae > Cicer > Cicer pinnatifidum. The sequence goes on from JBBPBR010000006.1 coordinate 47,100,915, forward strand.
GAAGATTGGGATATCATTTTATATAGTTGCACTATCAGGATGGTCCTCCAAATGGCATTTCATCTTTTAATTCCCAGCAGTAACTACTATTTGAAACATATGAAGTTAAAGATAACTGCTTGTCTTTAATGCTAAAATCTTCTGTTATCATACTGTATTCATTTAAGAATGATAAGAAAATGAATAAATGAAATACAGAGTGTATAACTTGACCTGATCGCAGCTAAACAAATAAATACATTAAAATAACTGAAAATTTATCTAACTCCAACTCAAGAAAATGAGGATTACCTGAAATGAAGCCAGCAAAGTGAATATGACATTTCCCTTTTGAATTGCATCTACTTTCCTTGTAGCAAAGCTCTTCCCATCACGCAGACGCTTAACTTTATATAGAATTGGTACTGGAATAGGAAAGTGCACACAGTGTATAACATTTTCACGATTTCAAACAAATAGATGAATTAACAGTGCTCATAAAACACATAGTATGTGAATGATGACAATGAATTGCACGTGTTTAATGGATAGTTTAGATATTTTGCATTTAAATATAATGGATGGATCATAAATAAACTATTAATCCATTTATGATCTTTTAATATGCATTAAAAAAATTCAATCCATCCATGACCTATTTATTAAAAATGATCCAACCCATCCAGTAATGACTTTTTTATGGATGGATATCCAACTCAACTGTAAAATTACTTCTCTCCATAAACTTTCATTCTCTTTGGAAACTTTTATCCCTCTACAACTTTTTCTCGCTACAATTTTTCTATCTTTTAAGTTTTCTGATAGAACACTGCAAATTAAGAGGAATGAGGGCCCAAAGAGTGGGGCCCATTAAACCAAGTCACACACTTCACAGGCATTCAGTTTCTAGAATGATGGATGGAGGGAATAAAAGCTAGTAACAATGTCTCTTATTCTACTGATATTCCATTAAAGAGGGGAAGTGGGAAAGACATTCAGTTTCAAGAAAGATGAATGAAAGGAATAAAAGCTAATTAATAATGTCATTTATTATATGTTATAAGAATGAGGGAATAGGAAGAGGGAAAGATATTCATAAAATATTCTAAGAAATAATTAGGGGAATTCTTTCTCTGCTTAGGAGCAATTTTGCTCTGGTCTAGGAGTTCTTAGAACTCTGGCTACATTTTCAGATTTCCAGCATTGTAAGAGCTTCAGAGCTCATCAATTCTAGTCAATAAAATTGTGGTTTCTATCATTGGTCCAACCTGTCGGATAGAGATAGAAGCTAGCGAAATCGAATGTCACCGAAAATGTATGACAAAGTTGAGGCTTTGGAAATAAGAATGGCTGAGATGGAAGGTTTAGTGCGTCAAACCTTGGATGAATTTCGTCATGCTATTTTGACAGAGTTTGCAAAACTGTTGAATCGGCCTACACCTGGGATGTCACAGATAACAGAGGAGCCAATTACGGAATACAAGATGGCAGTGAAGAAGGTGGAGCTTCCGTCATTTGATGGTGACGATCCAGATGGGTGGATCACACGAGCAGGTACAGGGAATATCTAAAAAAGTGAAGGTATCTAAAGAAGTGAAGGTTCCTTTGGCGGAAATTAGCATGGAAGGAGAAACCATTCATTGGTTTAATCTTCTATGTGAAACGGAGGATGACGTCACATGGTTAAAGTTGAAGGATGCGCTGATTGAGAGATATTGAGGAAGAAAGAGCTGATTGAGAGATATTGAGGAAGAAAGAGCTGATTGAGAGATATTGAGGAAGAAAGAGCGATAATCCATTTGAAGAATTGAAAGATCTTCAACAAACTCGATATGTGGAAGAGTACATTTTAGATTTCGAATATTTCTCTTCCCAGGTTATGCTTCTCCCCGAAGAACAAAATACCTTGGGTATTTTTTGGGTGGCCTCCAACCAGAGCGAGTAAGGACCTTCAACAAGACACCTTCAACAAGACACGTGGAGGCGGTGAAATTGGCTCGTGATGTTGAAACAGAGTTACGGGGCGTGTTGAATTACAGAGGATGCGGAGGTGGAGGTCGTTCGCGAAACTGGAAAGGGGGAAGAGAAGGAAGTAATGGGCTTACTAATAGAAATGGGTCTGGACTGGGTTTTTTTCCAGGCCCAAACAAGGGAAATGCAAGTTCTGGGGGAACCCAATCCAGAAACCAGAAATACTCTAACTGGGGAGCGACAGGGGAACCACGAAAATCACAATCGGGGAACTAAGCAACTTCCATATTCTGAATTAATGGATCCTAAGGCGCGAGGCCTCTGTTTTTTATGTGGGGAAAGGTTTCATCCTCCTCATCAGTGTGCTGAAAAACATTTGCGAACGATGTCGGTGAAGTCCTAGCTATCAAATTGAAGGAAGGGGAGGAAGACGGGAGGATGACGTTGCAGTAAGATGCAACTCCGCGATGCTGTTCAGAATAGCAGAGGAAGGCTCGAAATTGGTTCCCTTTTCCCCTACGTTTGGAAGGTGTCCTGAAGGGCATACCCGTCATAGGACATACCCGTCACGATGATGGTGGACACTACGCACAATTTTGTGACTCCTCAAATGGCTGCAGTTCTACAGCTTCCACTAGAACAAATCCCAGTTACAAAAGCAAAATTTGGAAAGGGTTCCCGTGTGGCCATAACAGAGAAGTGTGGGAAGTTTGACATTCAAATTGGAAGGTTCCAGACCACTGCTAAAGCTTACATAGTAGAATTACAAGGTAAGGACATGATTTTGGGAGTAGCTTGGCTGCATAAGTTAGGCAAGGTGTTATTTGATTGGGAAGAAATGGAAATTTGCTTGGACTAGAAGGGGAAAACTGTGAAGCTTGCAGTGTCAAAATCTGGAGAATTGGAGAATCAATAAGGAAAAAGAACTTAATGTTGTTACCACGAATATACTAAGGCCAAGAAAAATAATAACATGGGAAGGGAATAAGGAAACCATCAGCTGGGAATTCAATGAGTGGGGCTCAAAGAGTGGGGCTCACTCAACCAAGTCACACACTTCACACACATTCAGTTTCTAGAATGATGGATGGAGGGAATAAAAGCTAGTAACAATGTCTTTTATTCTATTGATATTCCATTAAAGAGGGGAAGTGGGAAAGAAATTCAGTTTCAAGAATGATGAACGAAAGGAATAAAAGCTAATTAATAATATCATTTATTTTATGTTATAAGAATGAGGGAATAGGAAGAGGAAAAGATATTCAGAAAATATTCTAAGAAATAATTAGGGGAATTCTTTCTCTGGTTAGGAGCAATTTTGCTCTGGTTTCGGAGTGCTTAGAACTCTGGTTTAGTTCTTTTTCTGCATTTTCAAATTTCCAGCATTGTAAGAGCTTCAGAGCTCATCAATTCTAATCAATAAAATTGTGGTTTCTATCATTTTCTCTCTACTTTGGCAAGCTAATAGAAAGAGAAATTCAGACAGATAATGAATTAAAAACGAAATAAACTTTGTAACCTGTATTTGTACATTATCAGTTTTCAACGCGAAATATAAAAACTAAACAAAGAATCTAAAGAAAAATAATTCTGGCTATAAAATTGATGAACCTAGGCAAACAACGGCGTCAACTGTCAACGTCAATAAATTTAATATTATAAGACAAGAAATAGGAAAGGAAAAAATATTGGTGGATTTTATCATAATATCATCAACTAGAAATCCTCACATTATATTGCACCATGGCCGTTCAAGCTATGATGAAAGCGTGCTTCTCAATGAACTGATGTCAGCTGATCCAATAGATGAGTCTAAGCACGAAATCATGCTTCTTAAATCTTAAGTCAATTCATCACTATAATGAATTCAACCAAACTCAATCCATATCTTCTTATTTTGACAATCGGATGGGCTGGGTTGGATTTATGTATGAATAGGTTGGTTGGACAGTAGATACATGGATTATTTTGCCACCCCTGCCTTTAGATGCATTATGATCTATTAGTCAATCAGCTGTTTTATTCACAACATGTCTCAAAATTTGGTTCTCCAAGAGTATCTATGGATTTCTCGTCTCTCAGTGTCATTTAAGCAAAATATAAATAGTTGAAGCTATTCTACCAAAACAAACATACACAACAGTAAAGAGAATAAGGTGAAGAAAATCCAGGAGTGAGATTCACCAAGAACAAAACTTTGAAACTGCAAACCAAAAATAAAACATAGCCACTTGCAAATGTAATTTATAAATAAAGTACAAAAAAAACTTGCTTTTCTAAAACAATTTAACAGGTGGATAGAGAAGAGAAAAATGGATCTTTAAAGCAAGGAAAAGAAGTAGGGGGAAAAGAGAAAAGGGAGTTACATCGGAGCACTGTCAACAAAGTTCAGAGATTAAACATGCTTACTGTTAAAATCCCCCGCAAGAAGAAAATACACATGTAAGCTATGAACAACTTTTAGACAATCAACAGACTTTGATGCTGCAGCTAGTGCCTGGGGATTGACACATTATCTCATAAGAAGTCTACCCTTAGAAAGTGCTATATGAAGAAGATAGTTTTTTATCATATTCATACCTGTCCAACTAACTGTCCCCCAAACACCTTCCCAAATTTTGGAGCATCTGGAGGTGTTATTCCTTGGAAAATATCTACCTTCCAAAGAGAAAGAGTGGAAAGATATAAGACTTAATTATAGGAAAGTTAGTGTTTTACTACTTATTATCAAAGATAAACCAGGACAATAATTTTCCTCTTCTAGTACCATATATCAATTATATAATATATAATGTCTGTTAGGTACCTCAATTGGTTCCAAATGCAATATATGCTCCACAGGCGAGCATGTCTCAAGAGTTTTGTCTGCACTCCAGATAGACTTTGGCTGCAACAGTACCGAGTGCTCATGGGGCAGCACTAGACAGGATAGCTGGCATAGCAAACAAAAAATAAAGTTGTTTTAGGATCGAGAAAAAACCATTTTATATACAGTTATATTGGAAGGGAGTAGGACAAGAAAGCAAAAAGAGAAACCTTGGTCAAAGCTACCACATCAGCATGGTGAACTGCATTTGATAAACCTGCAAGTTGAAAGTTCACATTAGTCTTCTGTAATTGCTCATTCACAAGGCTATCAAACAAAACCTATGTATTTTAGACCAGCAAAACCTCATTTGTATGAGTAAATAAATTTTAACTAATTTCCATATTCCAGTGCAGAATATTGCTTAAATTAGAAGGATAGGTATGATAAAACTACTGGATATGATGTGTCAAATTAAAGACCACCAAAACCTATTCATAGTAGTAGTCTAGTAATAAACTTATGATACTAATTAAATAAGGAAACAGGTCAGACAATGTTACAAAAACTAGAAACCACGCCTAAAATATCATTAATATTCTAAGATGAAAAATGATATATGAACAAAGCATGGACACTTAATAACTTAGTTTACGAGATAATTTATAGATATTGATTATTCTAACACACATAATTAAGAATAATGAAACCATGACGACAGAAACACCCAACAAGCCTAAACCTTTTGAAATGAAGGGAAAACACTTCAAAATAAAGAACAGTTTTCAACATAGCTGCAAAAGAATGAAGTTCATTACCAAAACCAAAACCAAAATAGTCATGCCTTTTCAGTTGAAACTCTATATTATTTTCATCATCAGCAAGACCAGATCCAATAACCTCAGCCTGCAAACCAGGAAACCGAACATTACGTACAAAACTGTAAAATTTCAAAGAAACAATACTGCATAAACAAAATCTTAACACCCCATTTCACCATCATTAGACCTCTACATTACCACAGGCAATCCAGTAACACTTGTACACTACTTTCAATCCTGAAATATAACATGAATAAAAATTAAAAAAAACATACCTCTCCTTCCCAAATGAAGTAAAGACCCTCTCCAGGATCTCCCTCACGAACGACATACTCTCCCGGCTCTACACAAGAACCAATTATTCAAGAATTGAAAACATTAATGTATTCAACAGTTCGGAACCAGATTCCCTGATGTAATTGCATCTAAGCAGTTACAGCTCTCAACCGTCTGATTTTGATTAACGGCTGAATTGTTTCACACATTAAATTTGATTGTGTGATCTACACTGTCTGATCTAAAATCAAACCGAGATCAACTATTGCATGAAACTGCACTGTGTATTAACTACAGTAGAAAATCCTGGTCCCAACAGTTCATCAACCATCTTTTCCCTAAACCAAACATCTCTTCCAATCAATTTTCAAAATTCTTTAAACTAAAAATTTTTCTAAAACACTGGAAACACAATAACAAAAAAAAAAAAAAAAAAAAAAAAAAAAAAAAAAAAAAAAAAAAAAAAAAAAAAAAAAAAAAAAAAAAAAAAAAAAAACCACCACTGCATGAACAAAATATTCATTGAATTCCAATATGAAAACAAAAATCTCATTAGTAATTTACCATAGTTTTTGACAATAACAAGTTGAGATATATTCCGTAAAGATGATCTAGGAAGTCTCTGAAGCAGAGGAACGCAACCGAGAAACTCGAACACTGAAACAAGATCAAAGAGAGTGATCAAAACGCATAATAATAAAAAAATAAAAATAAAAAATATAGTAGGAGAGGTTGAGTGACCTTCTTCTCTCGCCATTAGAGAGAGAAAATGGATTGTATTAATTTGTTGATATTAACGCCTTTGTATCAGAGAAGAAAATTGAAAAGGAAAAAAAAAAAGATGAGCAGCGAGAAAAGTTTTTGTTGAGTGTTTAGTAAAGCAGTAAGAAAACTAAACTTTTCTTGAGCGGGACTGTCGAGTTTTCTCTCTCCAATCGTTTCACTCTCATTGGTAGTCAAAAATATTCATTTCTTCTAGATTTTTATTGGAGGTAACATTTAAATCTCAATGTAAAAATTCATAATTATTACAGGAAACCAGAATTATTAATAATGATATATAACATTAAATTATTCAATAAAGATGTAATGTGATTTTATCTTCACTTAATAACTCTTAGATACATGTGCTATAATATTTTAATTTTTTTTTTCTATTTTCATAATAATTTAAAAACTCTATAATAAATATTATTTTTATTTTTATATTTTTTTTATTTAAGAATTTTATTTTTATTAATCTTGCATTTTTATTGTTTATCGTAATATTATTGGAACTTTCAAATTATAATTCTTATTATTGTAATATTTTACTGTCTCAAATTTCATAAATTATAATTTAACTATTGAAAATGTTATTTTGAATTTATATAACCTAACAACTTTTTTATTTATTTAAATATTAAT
>JBBPBR010000006.1:47112495-47123196 GCA_037974775.1 Cicer pinnatifidum
TTATTTTTTAGTCCTTACAAAATTATCCAAATATTATTTTTAGTCAATGCTGAAACAAAATATGTTTAATTATTATTTTAAAATATTTAAATGATATTTTTATACTCGTATTTAAAACATTATAAAAAGATCAAAATTTAGAACGTTTTACTTCTGATAAATAAATTTTAATTTTTTAATTATTCAAATATCAAAATAAAAATAATGAAAATATTTATTTAAAAATTGATTTTTAAACAACAAAAAAATTATTAAAAAATATATATTATCTTAATAATAGAGACTAAAACTGCTTACTTAATAATTTTATAAGACTAAAAATTATATATTTATTTTATTAAAATTAAAAAGTTGAAATTATATAAGAACTAAATATGGCCACAAATGTCGGATTTTTCGTTTTCTCTTAGTACTCATTTAAATTTACTTTTCTTTCATTATTTTTATTTCACTATGGATTGAAGACGGTAACACTAACAAGCTGTGTACATTATTTTCTGTCAACAAAAATTGGGCACATTATTTACCATTTAAATGAATATTTTATAATTAAGGCTTAAATAAGATTTAAACTGTCGTGATGTGAACTATTCCAAGCTTGTGGCGGGATTGCTTATTGTACCATAGAAGCTTTATAGCTTCATTAAGTTTCCATGTTTGCCATGTTTTCTATTAGATGCATAATGCAAAACTATATGCCACCTGCTCCATCCAATCAAATATATAAGTGAGAAACTAGCAAATCATACTCCCTCTACTACTATAATGATGCAAAGTGCAAAAATTGTATAGATCAATGTGTGGTGGCTAATAAATGTCGCAATTAGATACAATGTATGGACAAATTTTACATCCAGATTCTGATCTGAATAGTTTGATCCCACCAAAAATAGAAAAAGCTTATCCTAATCAACTAATTGACTAACAACTAGTATGTGCTGTAACAAGTGACATTCTATTCTCCTAATCTGTAACAGGATACCCCACCCATTTTGTTGGGGGAACTATAAATACAAACTCCACAAGATTCTATTTTCTGCCTGTTATACCTGAAGATCAAGAACAGCTTCTCCTGCAGTGAGAAAAGACAATCATCAACCCTAAAACCTTGCTACTATCAATGTCTTACAAGATAGCGACATGTAATCATTCATTCAATTAATGTCAGATAAAGGTAATATTTTTCTACGTAGCAGATTTTTCACAAACCATTAAGAGGATAAAAATACATATAAAACTTTCTTGTGTTGCATCAACTTACCATGCATTCTCTTGACAAATCGCTCAAACTCTGTGAAGTTTTGACGTTCCATAAGAAGTGGACTAAGCCTCAGGTAAGTAAAGGATGAAAAGTGCCTTCCATCTGGATCACTCATGGGCTTGGTATTATCCAAAATCTTGTTGTAGCTAACTCTGTTTAGGCAAGGAAGTGCATTCTCACTGATGACAGGTAGTCCAACATCCCACCCAGCATTCAGCACCTGTGATACATAATCACAACGTGTATTTTAGATCATATAACTTTTATTCTAAAACTGTATTCAGCACATCCCAAATTTGTTTACAATAGAACCACAAAGACCAATTATTCTAACCAGTTCTTCCTAATGTCATTGCTTTATAAAAAAACCAATTAGATAGAAGAAATTTTTTATCAAGGATTAGATACTAACTTGCCAAACTAATCTCTCAGGATCTGCAAATGGCTCAGAAAAGCCCTTGTGTTGATTCAATGAGTGCGAGTCAACACAAGCAATGTTTAAGCTAACTCCATTTCTCTTTAACATTTCCATAATTGCAGCATAGCCATCACGATTGCATGGATTATAATACCCAGCAGTTAATTCAGCAGCATGACTAGCAGTCTTGTACCACCAATAAATACCTGATAGCTGTACAGAAATTTAGAAATTAAATATATCAAATAGCTGCACGCCACAACAGATCCGTAAAAACTAAAAAAGATGTACGTGCAAATGGATAACTCATCAAATAGGACAGGCATTATTGTAGCATTAATTTTACATTTTACTGATTTTTTCAGTTTTGATTTGTTGGTCGTTGTGGATGAAAATGTATTCCTTCGATATACCAGTCTATGAAAGATACTTCACTGGTCATGCTGAACAAATCATTTTGAATAACTCAATTCAAGTCTGTTAAATCGAGGGAAAGTAATGTTCAATAAGAAATCATGCATAAGTAATAGTTTTATGAAGATTATCGAGAAAGTAATATTCTGTAGAGAAATTTTGACCTAAAAATGTGTACTTAGAAATTATTTTCCAACACCTAGCTAGTTTTGTGCAACAAAGGATGCTTAAAAGCATTGAAATAAATTGCACTCGTATATGTGGAGGACAACGTCAATTAAAAACTCCTTATCATAAGAAAAATCATTAAGGTTACAAGAACAAGCAACAAGGATAACAACCAAGTCTTATTATCCCACTAAGTGGGGTAGGCTATATGGATCAAACGACACCACAATGCTCTATCATATATCATATTGTTATCCAAACCATTGACTTTTAGGTCTTTCTTGATGGTTTTCTCCTATAGTTTTTCTTGGTCTTTCTCTTCGTCTAGCAATTGGACTATCCTTCATCAGGTCTACTCTTATTACTATGGAATCTACAAGGTTTCCTCCATACATGCTCAAGCCACCTAAGTCAAGACTCAACTATCTTTTTTACAATAAGTGTTATCACAACTCTCTTTCTAATGCTATCATTCTTAAGCAAATGACAACAACATCTAAAGCCCTCTTCAAATAGGTGGAATAAGCAAAAACTCATTAAGTTTATGATGCAGAAAATAATCCAAGAAGCTTTTTTCTAACAGATCACAAAACAATCTTCAAATTACAATTTTCTTTTATCTTACCTTTGCAGCAATGCAAGATCCCTCAAAAGCTAATTTTGCCAAAGAAAGTACCCGGTTTCCATGATCAACTAAAACTTGAGAGTACCAGTTGAGAAAAAACCTGCCATAGAAGCCATCATAATCACCCCCGTCGCAGAAGAAACCTGTTTCGTGTGGCTGAGAATTATAGGTACCCACATTATCTGGCCCTCTAGCCCAAATAGTGTGCCCTCTTGCTTCTGCTGCTTTCCTAAGACTTTTCAACATATACTGATCATAGCACTGCACAGAAGTGAGAAAGATAATGAGCAAATTGGTTAAAAAGGTATCTGATGTGTATGCATGGGCTAAAGCTATAATATAAAATACTTACAAAAGAAAAAAAAATAACCTTGAATTTTTTATAAAAAAAATATATTTAAGAAAAGACTTAAATATGTTTTTGGTCCTTGCAAATGAGTCATTTTGATTGTAGTCCCTGTAAAGATATTTTTTTGATTTATACCCCTGCAATTTTAAATAAGTTTTAAAAAATTCCTTATTTATTTATTTTTAATAAAAAACGTTGAGTTGGCAATTTTTTGCTAATTTAGCACATGTTGACTGTATCGTTAAGCTGATTGTGCTTTGTTATTATTAAAAATTAAATAACAATTCATTAATTAATTTTTAAATCAATAAATTCCCATAGAAGAAAAAAAAAACCAGATATGCTTTCTCTTGGGCATTGCTTTCTTCAACCTTCTGATATTTAATCTAGCGCAGTTGAACAATTATCATCTCGATTAGTTTGAAAGGCTCAGACCACCTACTTTTACCATTTTTCTTCTTCTCTATGTTATGTTGTTGCTCAATTTGTTGCTCTATATTTGGGGATTTAGGTTTAAACCTCACTCAGAAAAATGAATTCCATTCATTTTAACTTCTAAATTGGAAATAAGAACCACTCCGCTCTCATCCAGACCCATCTTAAACTTAGATTCAACTATTCCATCTTAACCCATCTTCAGCTTCAGCGATGGCAGCAAGGTACGAGGCTTGGTTGTTTCTAAATTCTTCTTCGCGTAGGCGGCTGTGTTCGGCTTGGATCTGGATTCGAATAGAACTTGTCATCGACTCTGATAGCAGTGGGAGCTTGAATAAAACTAACAGAAAGAGTTTGTTTAAAACCCAATTGTTCGGGGTTTAGTTTTAGTAAAAACAATATACACCGTATGGCAGGAAATCAGTCCCATTAATCAATAGGTTGAAGGCTTAAACTATTGTTGTTATAGTAAACATTAGTGTACATTTGTTATAGTAATAAACCCAGTCTCTTGAAGATAAAGATGTGGGTTTATTTATTTTATAAGGAAAAATTTGTTTTAGTTATTATTTTAATAAAGTATTTGTTGAAAGATGGAGATTTTTCTTCTTTGAGGAAATGAATCCAGTATTTGTTTGTTTTTTAGATTTTTGGATTGCAGAAGATGATCCATTTCTCGGGTTGGGATTGAAATTTTTGGGTTTTGGGTTGAATTTTTGTATTTTGTTTTTATTTATAAATGAAAGCTTAAAAATGTTTTTGGTAGTTTTTTCATTAAATGATTAAATGAATTGTTATTTAATTTTTAATAATAAAAAATGCACAGTCAGCATCATTGATACAGTCAGCACATGTCATATCAGCAAAAATTTGCCACTTGATTTTTTATTAAAAAAAAATTAATAAGGACTTTTTTAAAACTTATTTGAAATTGTAAGGGTATAAATAAATAAAAGTATTTTTACAAGGACTAAAATCAAAGTGGCTCATATTTGCAGAGACCAAAAGCATATTTAAGCCTTAAGAAAATAATTACCTGGAATTCACCAATACCAGGATATCTCCAACCATGCTTTACAGTACAAGATGGGTATCTTAGCTCTCCACATGGACCTAGTCCAACTTCAATCATAGAGATGAAGCCATCCTCAAAAGACTGATCAAACTCTACCCGGAAACTTCTCATGAAATCAAAATAAACCTAGAAAGGAGTACAACACACAAATTGCATGCCTTAATTTTATTGGTATTTATTGGTATAACATGAAATAGAAACCATGCTCCTCTCACATCCTTGAAAACATCTGATAAATAATTCAAATGGACCCATTCAGAGGAAAATCACCATAATATGCATATATAGGATGGATTAAAGCCTTCTCAATCACGATTTAATGATTACTTCAAGTTCGGTTTACAGACTACACTGATAGCTTTTTATCAAGCATAAGCCAAAATCCATTTCTTACTATTGCATTCAATAATAATAACAAAATTTGCTAATAACTACAGCAGCAGCAACAACAATAGTCATTGTAGTCAATATTATAACGTTGTTATTACCTCCACAGCAGTCCGACCTCTCAAAACACGTTCCTTATCTATTCCCCAAGAAAGACATTCAGGGTTGTGTCTTCCCTCTCTATCAGTGAAAAAAATGTCAGGATTGCTCCTACCAATTTCAGCAACCCAATGGGGTAATGGAATACAAACATCATCACCAAAATTGCCTCCACATTCATGAAAAGACATTACTACCTGACCAAATGTAAATGAGACAACTCACTAGATTGAATCAGCAAAAGAGTGATTCACAATGAGAGAATAGCTTACAAAACTCACCTGCAGCTTAAGCTTAAGCTCACGCAGCATTTGGAAGAGTCTCTTGTAACCATTCCAATTATACTCTTGAGGAGCATGTGCCTCCACTATTCCCCACCAGCAGTCTACCATAACACCATCAACATTTGCTGATTTCAACACCCTCAGCTGCTTTAGTAGAGCATCCGGATCAACAAGCTCACATTTAATATTGATCACCCCCAACTGTCGATAATAGAGACAAGATATGGTATATAGTGTTAATGTACAGATAATTTCCAATAAGATAATTTATTTATTTCACTTGACAACCATATTAAAAAAATCCAAAAAAATATTGAGAGCACCAATATATTAAGCATAGCTACTTACTACAAGCATGTTAAGATACCAAGAAACAAAACTTGGACAAAAATGAAAAATAAGAGTAAAACTATGGCTGACCGGTAGCATCACATAAACAGGAACATATGGAGTTCCAGCAAAATCGCGCTCTGGTAATCTGGGGGGAATATCACCAATCTGCAAAGGATAAAAGATGTAAAACAATGCCATGAGGACGTACTTACTAAAGACACCATTATGGAAATTATATGCAAATTAAAAATGATTAATATGCCTTTTTGATAATAATTCATCTTGGGATATCATTTCCAATTTTCTCAACTATAGGGACTGATTTTCACTGACAAAAACTGAGGAGAGCAGCCCTTACAAGAACAGAAAATAAATAGAAAAAAAAAATACAAATCTAGAATTCTGCAAAAGCACAGAGCCTCTAGCCTAAAGCCATTCAACTTATTCCTCTAAAATCTAAATGCCTGCCTGCCATGCATTATCTATCCTTCCCTCCTAAATTCCCCTCCTCCCCAAATGTGTTCGTTGTTCACCTCCCATTATGCTTAAACAACATAAACATTCCTTTCAATTTCTATTCTCTACCCATCACAGACCTCACTCACGTTTTATCCTTTTACTTCCCAATCCTTTCCTTGCAGCACATAGCATAGTAATATGTGACTATCACACCTAATGGATCAATTCGACGAAAATATGAAAGAAGTCAAGAGAGTCAAAATGAAAGCCTAGATAGAATTCACAAAGCAAGTAAGATATTATATTTTCAATTCATAATTTATTCATTAAAGGCCAATTTAACATGTTCTGTTTGTAAAATGCATGAGTGAAATTTTGATATTTATATGGAAAAAAATAATAGTGTATCCATTAGATCATTCTAAAGCAAATCAATATGAGGCCAAGAGGCTTCATTAAATACCTGTGTCTCATTGATGGTGTCTATTGAACCGCCAATCACAGGAGGATTGTCTCTTTGTACTTCTCCATCCCCCACCATAGATGTTTGAGACCGGGAACTTGAGGATAGATCATAAGGAGATGGAGATGGTATGAAAACACCTTTACTTGGACATGCACTATACTCTAAAGGGTTCCTATAGCCAGTAGCAACTCCCTTGAGGGAAACAGACGGAGGCTGTTGGGAAGGCATGTGGGATGACGATGATGTAACAACTGTAGAATTACCACCAGCTGGCATCTGACCCTGTAAGGTTGAGAAGAAAAGGTTCCAACGTGGGAGTTTTTCTGAGATTTATCAGAACTGAAATTCGCAGATAAACAGCAGTAATAAGATTTGCAGATACACAAGCGTAATAAGACATCGAAAATATCAGATATGTTTTTTACTTCACTAAGCCAAGAACTCAATTATATAACCAGTGCCAATAGTTAATGTCAACACTACAGAGAAAATTAAAGATTTTCTCAACAATAGAACTCTCCAAAACAAAACAAATGTTGATAAGGTAAGGGCTTTTTGATGAATAAACAACAGGGTGAAAAAAAATGAGCAGGCCATAATCCTTGCTTTCAAAGAGAAACTGAACATGATGCCAGATGCAAAAGGAAAGCCACAAAATTCAAATAACATTAGAATCAGAAAAATGTAGCTTTAAAATTGACGGATATTTACCTGAGATCTTGAGGGAAAAGTAGTACCATCTGGAAGAACCACCCATCCAGCTTCCCTTGCTAGAGCAGCAATAACATCATTTATGTCAGCCCTAACTCTAAGATTATAGTTGCCATGCCTGCGAAGGCCTGCCAAGATCCTTGCAGTTATAGCCCTCCGACGCCTCTCTCTTAGCTTTGTTCTCTCTTTCTCTTCTACCGGTCTAGATCTTCGTGTACCTCCACCCGGAGTGCCTACTTGCTCTTGAAACTGGTGGTGCTGCTGAAAACTGTTGTCACCAGCAGCAGTTCCCATCCCATTCCCACCATCAATCTCTACCATCCCTGAAACATTTCCATGCTCACCTCCATTTTCCTCGTAATCGTCATCCTCATCATCCTCGTCTTTCACACCCATTCCCATTTCTTCTTCATCATCCTCACTCATTCCAACCAGCCTTTGCATATCAGTTGCCATAATCCAAAGTCTGAACCCTCAACAATTTAATTTAAAGCCTAATTATCCTAGACTCTTCTGATTGCAAAACCCATCAAAATTTTGAATGACCTCTATTGCAAACCTAAATCAAATTAAAACAAAACAACTGTTTACACAATAACACCAGGTGATAATGTACTCTTTCCTTAAATCAAATTACGCCTTCATAGGTAATTTACAAAAAAAGGAAAATACCAAAATAGAACACATTTGTAATTCAAATCACTACACCAATTCAACACAATAATTTAAAACCTTACCATTGATAAATGGATAAAAAAAACGGTGATAAAATGTTGAACCATTTTGGGATCAAAAGCACATATCTAGACTCAATGTATCTCAACAGTACGTATTTTTCTCGTTCAAAACTACAGCAAAAAACAAAAAACAAAAAAATCTAGTGAATTCATGAAAAATCAGCACGAGGTTACCTTTGAGATCGAAATAATTGTTAAATAAAAAAAAATCCGCAGATCGGTCTTCTCCAAGCTAGGTCGTTGAGAACTCCGTCGGATACCGAAATTCTCGGTAACCGACGCGGAGTTCCGGCACGGATGAACGGAGAAGGAGAAGAAACCAGGAGGACCGAGATCCGGAGAGGTCGACGGCGGTACCGGATAGATCCCGTCGGCAAGAAAGGGGTGAAGTCCGGCCGGCGAGGTGTACGAGCGAGCGTGCGAGTGAAGCATGCGAGATGCGTCTCACGAGGTAGGGTTCTCGCTCGTGTCGGGTGTGCGAAGACGAGCGTGTTTGCGAATTTGGCACGAACGAGGCGTGCGTGCTAGCCTACATGGAGCTCGCATACACGTGCAACGAATTTCTTTTTTCGAGTGCTAAGTCATTGTTGAAATTGTTCAATGATACATGTAAATATTTTAAAATCAAACAAATACTTTGATTTAAATTATTTTACATATAGAAAATGGTTAAGAATAATACAATATTTCCATTTTTTAATTTAATTCCTCACATAAGCAAAAATATTTATTAATATTTGTTTATATAAATTATAATAATATTTAAAATGTCTTCGTAAAAAGTTTTCAACCACTTACTGAAACTAAGAATATGATGATTTTTATGTCTCATATACAAATATAAATATTTATTTTAAGATAATTGTTAAAAGATGTTGAACAAAATAAATAAATAGGAGTTTGTGGAGTTGAAAATTGAACAAGGTTTTGTTGAATTTGAAAAAAAAAAAAGTGTATTAGTAATAATAATAGAAAATGAACAAAACTAAAATTGTGACATAAAAGATATATCAAATGTAAGAGATCAGGAGAGTCGTGCGACAACTGAAACCTAGCTGTTGAAGCGTATAAAAAATATTTTCATCCACTAAAAAATATCACATTATTATGTTCAAAATTATAGGAATAAAAAATTAAGTGGCTGAATTTGATTATTGTCCGAAACAAATTTTATTTAGTAATAATATTTGCATTCTAAATTACTATGATTCATTATTTTAAAAAACAAACGATTAAAACAAAACAAATTAAAATCACATTTTTTTAAAATTTAATAATCTTTAAAATGTATTCAATATATGAATTGTGACATTTTTTATTGTTTATAAATTATATTTTATTAATTTTTTTTCAAAATATAAGTTTCATATTTCAAATAAATTAAAAATACTTTGTGCAATAAAAAGTTAACTGCTTTCATATGATAGTTCATATAAAAATCCATTTATAAAATAAACTATATAAACTCTTTAAATGCAAAAGACAAATAAAAAATAAAAAATGAGGTGTAGTAGACAGGTTCAGATAGCATGGACATTTTTTTACTATTTTTAACAAATGGTTATTAATTATGTTATACACAATACAATAGTACGTTTAATAATGTCAAATATATTAATAAAGGTATACATTTTTTATATTTATATATTATTTCCTAAAAACTTCTATATATAAGATTCTCTTTTTATGATAATTTTAATCTTCATACAACAAAGATTATCCCCTTCAAAAAAAATTAATTAAAGGTATAATGTCTCTGTTTACTCAAAAAATTATTTTGTTATATGTGTTGATATTACTATTGGTACACAATATTCTCGGAGTGCATGTGGATGTTGCAAACAATTTGGATAGCAATAAAGACTTAACTCTTCATTGCAAATCACGAGATGATGATCTTGGAGCTCAACTTCTCCATCATGGTGGTAGTTTTGGTTGGAATTTTAAAATTAGTATTATTGGCCACACACAATTCTACTGTTCCTTTCAATGGGATGGTGAAGTTCATTGGTTTGATATATACATAGCAAGTAGAGATTATAATGTGTGTGATCCCTGTAATTGGTTTGTAAAGGAAACAGGACCATGTAGGATTCTATCTCCAAGTGCTTCTCTTTGCTATTTTTGGAAAAAGTAACTAATAATAATCTTCACATATATTTCTTTTATCTTAATAAATGTTGTATTTGGGATATTGAGAATCTAATGTACTATTCTCTTTCTTAAATCTTCTTAGTAACATTAATATTGAATTGTTGATATATGGCTACACAAATATGATAATTAGTATTGTGAGAGTCTTCAATCTCTTATTGAAACTAAGAATACTTGTTATGAAGACTTTTAAGTCTCATACAAAAATATAGAGATTTATTTTAAGAAAATTATAGATTATCTTATTATATTTAAGTTATTGAACAAGATACATAAATAAAGTGTGAGTTGAAAATTGAACAAGGTTTTGTTTAAATAGCATAAGA
>JBBPBR010000006.1:47131179-47153798 GCA_037974775.1 Cicer pinnatifidum
TTTGAAGAAAAAAAAAGATTGATTTTATCTTTTTTAAGAAAAAAAACTCAATATTTTTTCAAAAAAAATAAATTTAAAAATATTTTCTAAGAAAAAACATTTTAATTGACAAAATATTGAACTCATGAGTCTATTCACTTAAGACCACAAAAAATAATAAAATAATAATCGAATCTTAAAAAATTATCTTAATAGGAAACCTAATGTTAAGGAATTCCCTATAGGACTTTTTAATATGGGATTTTTTAAGATAAATTTTAGACTTTAGTGCTTAATTGAAACCTCATAAGTGTACCATTAAATGATATTTGGTGTCCTCACAATTTTGTTATTAGGTACTTGTATTGATTAATGCTAACAAAATCTAAAATTTGATAGTATATTTTACATTATCGGAAACTAGAATACAACTAAAAAAACCTAAAAAAATTGGGGATTAATGAACATTCTCTTTTGTATTTGTATCGTAAGACATCTTTGAAGCATGACTATAAGTTGGATTTGGGGTCCTATTTGTCTAGGTTTTTTGGAAGATATGAAAAGAGAAATCTACCATCCTCCCTTTTATCTTTATCTCTCACTTCAAAGCACATGAAAAAACAATTTTACCTATTTATATTATATACTACTTTATAGCCAAAATTTTAGAAAAATTTAAAAGAATTTTGCAACTTTGAATTAATACAAAACATTCGAAATGCAATTTTTTCAAAAATTGAAAATATGAATAAATGTGAAACTTCCTAAATGCAATTTTTTCTAAAAGTTTTAAAAATATTTGAATGAATGTAAAATTTCTGAAATGCAATTTTTCGAAAAATTATATAAAAATTCAAAACTTCGAATGAATGTGGAACTTTTAAAATGTAATTTTTCAAAAAATTTTAAAAACATTCAAAACTTTGATTAAATGTGAAACTTTCAAAATATAATTTTTCGAAATAAAAAAAAAAAATCAAAACTTTAGATAAATGTGGAACTTCTAAAATGAAATTTTTCATATACGTCAAATGTGAGAGAAATAATGGTTGAAATGTTAATAATTTCAAAATTGAATTTCGAAATGTATAATGTGAGAGATATAAAAAAAAATTGAAAATTTGAATTTATCAAAATATTAATAATTTCAAAAAATTTGAATACCAAATAATTGAAAGAAAAAAAAATACAACGGTGGGATTTCTAGTTTTCATGTGCGTTGAAGGTGAGAGATAAATGTGAAGTGATGTGTGGGATTTCTAGCTTCCAAACTTTATACAAATCAAGTCCACATTTTCTTGAACCTGCACTATAATGTTAATATTGGGTTTCACTTGGATTAATTGTACATGATAAAACAAAGTGAAATGAAATGAAATATGATAGCTAATTCTTTTTTTCCATAGTTTACTTTATTGGAAGTAATTGTATTCAAGACACATTAAACATTAAATATAGATATATTTTTTTAGTATAAATTTAAATATAAATTCATCATGTTGTGAGAGTCTAACATTTTTTGTTAGACTCAACTTTATTAATAAATTTTAAAAAAATTGATAAAGTATATTATGATGTCATTTAACTTTATTCCATCTAATATCACCCATCCAAACATATCAATTAATTACACAAGAAAACAGAAACCATATAGTCTTAATTTGTGATGGTCATCAATCATCAAACAACCACGAAATAAATCAAATACTAGTGTGACATACTATATTGTGAGAAATGAGTTGCACCTTGCACGTTTTCGCACCTTCAAGGGAATTTTCATTTTCAGAATAAAGAATAGCATATCATATGCTGCACAAACACTAAATAATTACTCATATATAATTCATCTCACTAAATAAAAAAAAAAGAAGAAGAAAATAAAATCTAACAGAGATTAATTATCTACGAATTAATTAATATTTTCCCCATCAATTTTAATATTTTTAGCATGTGTGCCTTTCAATGTCAAGTAGGATCCTATTTCTGAATCTTAGTTTTAAGCTTAATTAGTTATTTTTTTAATCTTAAAATATATTATTACATGTGCAAAATCGTTTGTGAAATAATTTGCTTAACATGCATGTGCATTGTTAGAAATTATGGAAATTTTTACCAAAGAGAATTTTTACCACAAAAAACCAAAGAGAATTATGGAAATTAAATGTCATTAAAATTTAAAATAAACAAATAACATCATTAAAAACTAACAATTTTGACTAAAGTAACATCTATTATATTTTTATAAAAAAATATTAGTAATTAATTATGTTAGTATTTTTTTTCTCTTTTCATAGATTGCCTCTTGGTGATAAAATATAGTGCAAATTAACTTTTCACTTTCTATCATATAACTTCAAATTCAAAACTTCTTTTTTTAAGGGAATAGAGTATGGAAAGACATTATAGAAGAAAAAAAACGTATTTAATTGCGGAACTTCAAATTCAAAACTAAGTTCAAAAGACATGTCTAAACATATTAACTATATACACCTACTTCTGTGATGTATACACCTACTAGATCTGTTTTTGCTGCTGCTTTATTTTTGGGGCCCTTATAGTATTTAATCATTTTATGCATATTAAAAAAATATGATAAATAAAAAGAACAATAATTATATTAAACTATTTTTATATGCATATAATATTAATTATTTATAAAATTAGTAAAAAAAATTAAAGTTGCATTTAAAATTAAAAGCGACAATTTTTTTTCTGTAAATTGCAACAGACAAATGAAATATTATTTATTCATAATTTGATATAAATTAAAGTATTTTAAAATGTGTGATTATTTTAATTTTGCACTAAAATTATAATAATCTCCCAAAGTTTTTTTTAAGTGCAATTCAGATGGTAAAAAACTTCATCCTACAAGGACATTTAATTTGTTCGGACACACACTTTGAACGTACACTACCCCTCTACTATGCATTTAGTGTTTGTGAATGTGAGATTATTTCAAACAAAAATTAAAATTTCCCTGAATCAAAATTCTATTATTTACACAACAATGCACACCTTTCATGCCTTGTTCTACACTTTTTTCCAAGTCCCTTCCCTTTTATCCTTTAAATTTACTTATAAACAAAGCACCGTATATTGATATTGATAGTGATACTGACACGTCAACACCGGTATATTGATATTGATACGTTAATATCGGTAATAATTTAAGAAAATGCATTAGTTAAATATAATTAACGTGTCATTGTGGTGTCAGTGTGCCACGGGCACGTGTGCCTTTGATTCGAGAACTCTAGATAATAATTTGTCCATTTCTAAATTGTTTGGTTTTGTTCAAACACAACTTTCTTTCTTTTGCATGGAAATTCTTCAGTGAAGAAGGTAAAGTTGGGAGGGAACTGTTTCAAACGTTGTTATAACTGGTTAATGTTTAAACTTCAAATTCAAATAAAAAAAGGTAACATTAGAAAAAGAATGTTTGAGACCGTTGCTGCTTTTTTTTTCTCGAACCGTTTGTTTTGAAGTTTTAAATTTCAGTTTGGTTTCAATTTCAACATCAGAAAGTTGTCCAAGATTGCTTTTTTCTTTTTAGTTCACAACCCTTTACTGCATTTTTCATTGAATTATTGGACTCTCAATAGAAGCAGCATTGTTTTCAAGAGCTTTTGCTTTATTATTTCCTACAGGACAAGAACATTCAAATTTTTTGCTTTTTCTTTTTAATCTCCTTTTTTTTACCCTTTTGTTTTCTATATCTATAGTTTGATTTCGATGAAAATTACTATAGTTTAAGCTGAGTTTTTAATTTCATGTCATGCTTTATATCATATAGTATGTGCCAAAGTGATTACAGTTTATACAAACTACTGAAATTAATTTAGAGTTCACAAACAAACACAATCTGTGACTCAACCCTTCATGTTTATATATATTTGCAGGTTTTAAAGAAGTTCATTGATCACATATTCTTGAACTAAGATGAATAAATCATCCAACTTTGGTGAAAATTCTGATATGGATCATTCAGTGAGTGATACTCCTGCTTTTTCTCCATTGAATGGTGATTCTTTTGGATACTGCAGAGTTTGGACAAGCTCAGATGCATCAAATTCAAATTTCTCAGACACTTTAGATGATAGCAGCTATGCTAGTGAACCTTCGCCTTCACCGTCTCAGTGGAGGGATATTAAACCCGGTCTTTCCAAGCTAGGAATGAAGCTGCGGAAGAACTCGATCCATACTAAACTTGATGATAACGATCTCTTGGATTCAGGTTTGTTTGCATAGTTACTTGAGATTTGAGAACATTTTTTCCTCTTAGAATATAGGTTGGTTTGGATAGTTGATTGTGAAATCCTCCTCTTAGAATGTGTACAATTCCTAAGAAGCCTGGATACATAGTACAATAAAATGAGACAAAGATTTTGATACATGTACCGGTGTCCGATACATGTTGAACAATGATACTTCTCCAATTTTAATGTATCTGATCCCATAGGCTATCTAGACAATAGGGAAACCTAATGCACGAGGCTTCCACCAAATGACAGTCTTATCCGTGCAAGCGGAAAGACTAATTCCAGAATTTGAACATGTGACTCCATATCAAAATTCTATGTAGACAATAATGAACTTAATTATGTTGACATCAGGTGAACTTGAAATGATGAAGGAAAGATTTGCAAAGCTTCTGCTTGGAGAAGACATGTCTGGTGGAGGGAAAGGTGTTTCCACAGCAGTTACAATCTCAAATGCCATTACCAATCTCTATGGTAATAATTCTTTTATGATTTAACATTATCAATACCATAGTCTGATAAAAAAATAAAAGAAGGCTATTTGATTGTCAAATTATTTGTACTTGAACATATTTGGGTTGGGAATTTCTGCAGCAACAGTATTTGGACAAAGCTTAAAGTTGGAACCATTGAAGCTTGAGAAGAAAACCATGTGGAGAAGGGAAATGAAGGTTCTTTTATCGGTGTGTGATTACATACAAGAATTTGCACCAACTGCACAATATTTAGAAGACGGCACAATTGTTGAGGCGAGTTTTGTTTTCCAAATGATAACTATAACTTAAAGGATTTTATTGATATGCATTTTTACAATGTCAATCAATCATAATCATTGGATTACCAAAATTATTTTACTTTGATCATATCGACCTTAAAAGCCATACAAATAATTATTTATGATTGATTGATAGTGAAAAATATTTTACACAAATAGTTCGTCAAAATTAATCTCTAACTTTAATAAAACATGTTTGTCATCTCAAATATATGATGTACTCTTTCAGATGATGAAAAGCAGGCCAAGGTCAGATATCTATGTCAACCTCCCTGCACTGCAGAAGCTTGACACAATGCTTATAGTAAGACAAACCTCAACTGCTTCTTGCATGTAAGAACTCAGTTTTTCATCAAGTTCTTGTAGCTGACAAACTTGAACTTTTTTTCTGCAGGAAATATTAGATTCTTTTGAGGATACTGAATTCTGGTATGCAGAGAACATATCAGCAAGTTCACCTCGCTTACGCGCAGCCTCGTTTCGAAAGATTGTTCCAAGGAAAGATGAGAAATGGTGGTTGCCTGTTCCTTGTGTTCTCCCTGGTGGCCTCTCTGAGAAGTCAAGGAAATACCTTATAGAGAAAAGGGATTGTGCTAATCAAATTCATAAAGCAGCAATGGCCATTAATAGCAATATTCTTGATGAAATAGATATTCCAGAAACATACATAGAAGATCTTCCAAAGGTTAGTCCTCATTGTTGATTGATACCTATTGTTGAAGATCATTCCATTTTTTCAGAAAGTCTTGGTCTGAAAGTTTCTTTTGAAATCTCAGAATAAGTCTGCATTTTGTTTCCAGCTGAAATTCTATTGCCAAGTGATTGAGGATTCCTATAAATGTGATCCTATAAGGCAAATGTCTTGGAATTTATCATCAAATTTCATAAGCCTTTTATGGAAGCCAATAATAGCAGCTGAGTCTTGTAGAAAACGCGATGATATAATTTCATATAAGGTACTAGTAGCATGCAACTTAAATGAAATGCATTAATCTTATGTTTATTCTCTTGAAATTAGTTATAAAAATTCAAGATTGTTAAGTTAATGCAGAAGAACTGTTTTCATGCTACTAGTATATAATGCTTTCATTCACATTTGTTTATCAAAATGCATGAAATTTAATCTTACTCTGCTTTTTTCAAACATTAATTTCTTCAGAGTGGAAGAGGAAGTCTAGGGGACACAATTTACCACTACATGTATACTGCAGACAAGTTCTCACCTGATCAACTTCTTGACTGTCTCAAAATAAGCTCTGAACATGAAGCACTTGATCTAGCAGACAGGGTTGAATCATCAATGTACACATGGAGACGTAAAGCTTGTCTTAGCCACTCAAAGTCATCATGGAAAGAAGTAAAAGATCTCATGGATGACACTGATTGGAAGGACAAAAATTACATCTTAGCTGATAGAGCTGAGGCTTTGTTGTTTTGCCTCAAGCAAAGATATCCTGAACTTTCGCAAACTTCTTTGGATACATGCAAGATCCAATACAACCGAGTAAGTTAAGCCTTGAACTCATCTTATGAGAAGCATTGAGAAACAATAGCACAAGACTAAGATATATTTATCCAGATAGATATCCAGTCTTGATTGTGAGCGGATATTTTGAGATCCACGTCAAATAAAGATTGACTTATTCTCAACTCTTAACTAGCTTTTAAGATTGAGTTAGTATAGTTTAAGGCTGGTGTCCATTCATTGTAAAGAAAATAAGATGGATTTAAACTAAGATATTTATATTTAGCACATGAACTAAAAATGACAACGATCTTTTGCAGGATGTGGGGAAAGCAGTACTAGAAAGCTATTCAAGAGTTTTAGAAGGCCTAGCCTTCAACATTGTTGCTTGGATTGAAGATGTTCTTTATGTAGATAATTCAATGAGGAATCGAGAAGTCTAGAAACCACAACTGGATTTCACTACCCCATTATAACAATGCTTCTCATCCATTCAACAATCATCTGTAAACCATAGATTTGAGAGGATGTAGAGAGTTAGTAGATGATGTGTGATAAGATATTCACTTGCATCTGTTGAAGTCTATTTGTCAACATTATATAGAAGACAGTTTCAACATTCAGTTGAAGTTTATATATATTTTTCCACTAGATGTCCAAAAACTGTATTTTGATAATATCACATTCACTTTTTGATATATCTCATCCATAAACAGCTAAGTTTATTAGGTTTAACATTCCTTTGATTTGACATATTACGATAAATTTAATTCAGCTTTCATTTTGATGAACAAGCAAAGATACTAAACCTAATCACATCACCAAAAGTGATATATAATTGAATGATTATATAATAAAGCAAATGAGCCAGTGTATTTAAGCTAACATCTCTTTGTGAAGTTTTGTATGGACTTGCTAGTAAATAATTAAATGTTGCTTTTCATGCAGATTCTCCGTATGAAAGCCTACATATAATTTTGATAATGTGAATATACAAAAAATTTGAAAAAATTGGTAAGTGCCTTCTTGTGTGCATGTAGCCTCCTAAATAGAGCTCACACAGTGAGACATGAATGAGAGGGAAAAAAAAAACAGCTACAAATCACTTGAGATACTCCACTCAAAATAAAATTGGAAAAGTGTAACAAATCATCCTATATATATACAACAAACCCCTTAACCTGTGCAAGAAAGTGCACAAGTCTAGATTGAGAGGGGGTGGTGATCAACAGGTTAGAAGTTAACAAGGCCGGGACCAACACAGGATGAACTAGTGACAACATCATCTTCACTTTTCTTCACCAAAGAATCCATCCCTTGCACTTTTTTTCTCAAAATGATGTACCTTCAAGTTCAACACAAGAAAGGCAAGCACAAAATGGCAACTTTTCGCCAATCATGCATCAAAAAAAGATAATGAAACAACAAATACACCTGCTGAAGGTTTTGCTTTGAATACTCCAAAACCAATAAAAAATCTTGTTATCAACTATCTTCATCCACAGCACCAACGTAAGTAAGGTCTGTCCTTCTCACCCTTACAGCTCCTTTAAGCCAACTGGCTGCTCGAATATTAACATGGTCGCCATTTCCAACATTACTTGCAGAAGGGCAAGATCCGGCACCGTCCTCTAAAAGCGTCCAGGGGTCAACTTCAAAATCATCGTCCTGTTGTTTTGACTTCCCTGATGCTGCAGTTCTTGATAGTGGAACTGGGCTCCTCTGAGGGATAGCTACACTACTGGAGTTAAACCCAGAATTTGTAATGTTGGGTTGAAGAGATACAAGAGAAGAATTTGGAACAAACGGTGGCTGGCAAGAGAAAGAGCATCGTGTAGAGGGAGGGAGTAGAGGCATTGCAGCTTGGATATGCCACCGGATAGAGTCTGGCAGTTGCATGCTGTCCAAGTGATTCTGCATTAGAGAATAAACAATCAGAAAAAAGAAAATAGCCAAATAGCATGCATGCTTCCATCTAATCATTGTCCCTAGAGATAATATACCAAGATTGAAATTCCCAGATCGCCAAATATGTTGAACAGAAATGACGGAAAAAAAACAAAAAAAAAACTTAGCAGTTGCAAAGTTTTGGTAATAGTGACAGATCAAAAATAAGAAGAAAAAAAAAGCCATACACCACATTCAATGCTTTTAAGTTTTGAAGAAACTCTTCTCGTACTTCCAACTTATCTATTAGAAAAGAGAGTTAGATTTCACATATACTAAAACAAAGTTAGATTTCACTTACTGAAACAATGTTCTGATTGAATTATAGTAACGTAACTTTTAAGCTGTCAACGACTACTAAAAAATGTAAATAGAAAATAAAAAGAACTGCACATTTTATAAGTGAAACCCAAAATTCTACCAATACTTCAAAAAAATATCTCTTTATTGAATCTTTGCTCCAACCAGTTTTCTGTGGTAACTACAATTAGTGTTAAATCAAATGTCAAAAGGATAATATGTTGGATGAAAGATCAACCCTAGTAGCTAAGTAGGATCAATCACAGAAACTAGAAGCTATGCATTCATAGGCTGGAAGATCAAACCTGCAAAGTCTCCAACAACTCGCGATCAACTCCAGACAAATCTCTTGTCGGTTCATTAGTTGTTGTCTTTGAAACAGGTTTCAACCTAAGCCAGCTTGGAGGACTACTACTCAACAAACCATGCAAAATCAACAACAATCGTTCAAAAAGTCCCTCAACAGAAGAATCTACAAAAGCAGCATAAGCAACTTTAGAAGGTGACTCCGCATCCTTTTTTGACAGAGAAGAGTGTGTGGCATTAACCAAAATGTTTGCATCCTCAAGCACAATTCTACTGCCAAGTAATCGAAGAGTTACAGAGGCAAGTGTGCGTCTCATGTTCCGCACCGAGGGCTCCCTGAAAAAGTTAGTTGATTTTTAGCACCAAAGTTTATTCATAAAATAGTTCATGTTAAAAAAATAATGAATTATTATCATCAACGCATGCTTCAAGAAAATCACATACTATTTATCCAAATGAAAAATACTACCTCTGGTCCCATGTATAAGAGAAAGTTGAATCAACAAAACTTGATGTATCTAGTTAAAATTTTAGACCAAATACATCTATTTTTGTTGATCCATGTTTCTCTAATATATAGAGCGGGAGGTTGTATAACTTTTTAGAAGTGAATAAAACTAGAGAAATATGATTTTCTGATTACAATGAAAAGAGCAGTAATTCAGACTTTATAGTAGTCTTATCCTGTACCCAGTGAAGTGTTATCCTACACTATCTTCTAACTAACTACAGAAGCAGTTATGCTGACGTGGCAGCATGTAAAGGCTAGACTAAAGCTAATAAAGCATGTGCTGTAAGCACTCCACTCAGCACTGCTTGTGCAATGTAGAAAGGCAGAAAATTAAACAAACTAATTTGAAAACTACATATATCTCTCACAAACTTGAATGCAACCACAATCCAGGAATAAAATATTACTGACATGGCCGAGCAAGGACAATTGAAGAATAGAAAAATTGTCTTAATTACCCATCTGTGCAAAGAATGGGAAGGAATCTCATGAGTAACTGGATACGCAATGACATTGAGGCTCGTAAAGCTGCAGGAGAAGGCGGAGAAGAATCTGTTGAAGATGTAGGTCGTCTGGCTAATCCAAGGCTGCCACCTTTTATAGTTTTGCGGCTATTTCCTTTATTTGTCTGACCTTCGGTCACAGGCATACTTGCTGCTGGGTTACCTGGACCGCAAGTAACTACAGCTATTTGTTGCTCAATATAACTTAATTGTTTGATCAAACCACTTGCAAATGAATAGCGAGATTCATCAGAGCTTTGATCTATGCATGGAAGAATCAATTCAAGAAAAGCCCTCTCTGTCCCATGCTGCTGCTTAATGGTTGAGCCTTCAGAGTCAAACACTCGAGAAAACCCTTTTATGGACCTTTTCACATTCACTCCCTCTTCAACAACTTCTCCTTCTTCAAGAGACAGAGAATCAACTTTCCTTTTACCTCCTTTTATAGTTAACGGATCTGTAGATGGGCTGCACCAACCCCAGGGCTCCAAAGAATGGGGCTTAACAGAAAATCCTTTGGTCTCCGCAATGTTAATTAGTCGTTGCCTAATGGTCTTACGACCAAAGAGGACATCTTCACCTCCAAGGAACCATTTAGCCTGCAACAACATAGAATCCTCTAGCGACTTCCCAAAAAGATGAACCAACTCCGAGAAAAGGGGTGCAGCATCTGGTCTAACAAGTAACCTTGTGAAAAGTATTTGAATGAAATTGTTCTCATTCTCAGAAGCAGCAGCCTTCTCAGAACTCGGTGAAGACAACTGTATAGCATCAGCTAAGGACACATTGTGTGTCTGCAGTTTTTCAATGAGGGCCAGCTCGTTTAAAAGCAGCCTGAGTTCAACCCATTGCCAGTGGAATTTGGCAGGTTGCAGAGCCTCTAAAACATCTACAAGCTGATCCTGAAGCTTAGACTCACTGTCAGTAAAATGAATTTTAGATTCACCGTGCCCAGAAATGCAGATTCCACCGTCCTTTGTATAAATAGACTGTGGCATCTTACAATCAATCATGGCATTTAAAAAAAGCCTAGCACAAAGCGGAACAAACGCCGTGGAATTTAAACGCATATCAGAGCCATTCAACTCTAGCAAGTTCGCGAACTCTAAATCACTTGTATCTGCAGCTATAAGATCATAAAGACCCTGCGAATCTCTTAAACATACATCACGAAATGGCAAATGCTTCATTGCATCATTTATGGCCATTGTTAGAGTCTGATAAAGCTGATTTGTGCCTTCCCGAATTGCTACATTGGCGCTCGTAATGAAGGGCCACCAAATAACAAAGGCAAATATTGAATAGGCAGGTGGGAATACCAATCTTTGAGGAAGTGTACGCTGCATTCTTGAGAAAGCTACAATTGATGGTTCACTCAAGAGATCCACCACTAAGCCTTCACATATGGTTCTGCAGTTTCCAACAAGCAATCTAAACCAATGGAGATGCACTTCAACTGAACTGTCCACCTTAATAGCCCCAGCTGAACGTGCATTTCCATTTGAATTGGATCTTGAGTTTCTTACAAATTGAACTACATCCAGGCCCTCCTTTAACCTGAGAATGGTTACCATTCTCTCCAGGCTAATAACACCATATATAATTGCACCAACAATAAGTGCAGAAACAGAAGAAGCAATTTTCGTTGTTCTGGCGAGCACGATTTTACTAGAACTATTTACGACATCATTTGACATAGTTGCACTAGTATCATCGGTTTCAGGTGACATTTGACACTGATTTCGAGATGCTTTACTTGGAGCAAAAACCCCAGCAAGAGCATTTGAAGCTTCTGTTGCAAGAGCAATATCAAATACACAGCTCTGGCGCTCTCCCAAGGCTTCCTTAAGCAGACACAAACATGTTATATGCATTCGAAGAATGCATTTAGCATAGTTCAATGAACTTGTTGCCAGTGAGATATTTGGATGATTATTGCCAGCGGAAAAATCAGGCAATTTTGCTAAAGATGGACCAACACTGCCAACAATGGCAGAAACAGCAGAAGTGACCAAAGAGGGATCTCCTTCTTGAGCAGCACCACCGGTCTGCCTAATGCAATCTATCAGACCTATAACTATATGTTGAGCAATTTGATATCCATTATCCCATTTTTCTAAAGAAAAACCTTTTGGTGAACCAGCAGCAAAGAGCTTTCTGTCTTTTCCAAAAAGATAGTGAAACGCATCTTCCACATTACGTTGTACAACATCTCTCATGCCTGAAGCTACCCTGGACGGTAACCGGCCACCGCTTATCTTTTGACGGAAATAATCATCCGGGTCCTCAACTCCTGCAGGAACGCCAAGGGGAAGCCCAAACTCTCCATCAACTAATCTTCCTCCAGACTCAAATTCAGATGCAAGTCTCTTATCACATGTAGTTTTGAAATTTTTCTCCCACTCAATGACACTGACCACATTGCTATATTTTTTCAACAAATAACGGGCAAAAGCTAGGGCTCCTGAACCTGAAACTCGTCCATTAGATGCAATAATAGCTGCAGCCCGATCCATTACAGAAGACAGAGCTTCAGGAATAAGATCTGCTGAAGCAAGAACGTTCTCATACCTGCATCAAATCAAATTACAATGTTAAACAGATTAATCAATCAATATCTCATCCCAAAAAATCCATTAAAAAATACTGTTAAACTTAAGCAAAAAATGAAAACTAAAGAATACGCAAAGACTTGTTCGGTGATGAAAAATTATAAAAAGAAATAAGAGAGGGATAACATGGGAGCTCATTCAAACTCATTGCAAACTTAACGTCAAACCTGCACTTCATTATGAAACTACAAACTAGCAACCAGCCCTTATAACATGATAGAATGATTTATGCTATCAACCATTTAGACAAAGAAATTCTAATTGGGCAAGCCTGAAATGTTGAAAAATAAATAAATTTGAACAATAGCGCTTTCATTTAGTTACGATGAAAAACAAAACGAGCATATGAAGCACTGAGATATAACATTTTCCAAGTACTTTTTTTGAAATAAAATAATAATAATTGAAGTGTAACTGTATCTCACATATTCAAATGGCACAAATTTATCAAAAAAGCAGCAAATACTGATGGATTGGAAAGGATAGTCTGAGGAAGAGCACATAAACTGATCAAATAAACAACATGGAGAATTTTGTCTGCAACTACCAATAAAACTACATAACCAAAGTTGAGTACAAACCTTCTCAGTGATGATAGCAGAAAGGCCTCTCCAACATTACAAACTTGGTTATCCACATTCCTTGCTAGCATTAAAACGTTTCTTCCACAATGAATTGTGGAATTTGAGCTACTGCAAGCCTTTGGTAGCAACCACAGGAGAAATTTGATGGCTGGTACTAAATCGTCTGAGACATCCATCAGATAAAGTATAGCAGAAAGTTCATCCTCCTCAAGTTTCCACCGTATTGAACTTCTATCATTCATAGTGGTTACAGGCCTGCCAAACTGGCCAACTTTACCGATACTTTTTTCAGTGTCTCCAATAAACTGCCTAATTACAGTCATCAGCCAGACTGTTATTTCCTTTTTCTCAACAAAGCGAAGGCGTTTCAGTGCTCTTCCTAGTGAAACAATATCCTGATATTGACTAGTTCGGATTCCATCAACCGACTTCGCCGTATCCCCATCCATAGCAGTTATATGGTGAGGGCAGCTTACCTTAATATCACACATATGACTTGTTGATGCCCCTTGGCTACCCTCAATTCTTGAAGCAGCCAGTTGAGCAAGACTTTGGGTTTTCCGTACAGTCTTTTGCCGACTCTTGGTAACCTGCTTAGTTGTCTTAAGTGGTTGTTCAACTTTGAGAGGCTCCAAGGATTTTAGCCCCTTCTTCACCCACCATGTATCTTCACCATCCAATGAACTTCTTTCCTCACTCAATTTTTGTTTCTTTGCTCTTCTACACTCTTCACACCCAGGTGTAGCCTCCATGAGATCAATTTTGCTGTGACACCTAACAAGTCTTTTGACACTGCCTTGAGATTCCCCCAGTTCGGTAGTGTTTGGATTAGGTAAACTTTTTGGTAGTTGTAACAATACTGAAATGGCTGTCTTCAGGTTTTCAACACAAGTGTTATCCTTCTCAACTTTATCAAATATTTTATTTGAAGGAACAGTTTTCTGTTGATCAATTGATACTGTAGAAAATCCATCTTTTGCTGAAGATGTACAATGTTTTTTATTGACAGTGGAACTACTGGCCCTACTACTACCATTGACGTGGTTCTCGCTAAAGGAACCACGAAGTATGAGGCGTCGCTCATTCAAGTAAACATGTAAGGCTTCAATAAGTACTGGTCCTTCAATAATCTCTGATTCTTCCAAAGCATAACGAACGAAGTTCCCACTAAGCTGCTTCAATATTTGACAATGTCTCTTTTGTCTCTCTAGGTCAACCATATTTACACTTGTATCCATGATCCCACTCACTATCAGCTGGCGTACATAAGCCAAAGGGTAAAAGATGCCAGCCAGAATTAGTTCCACTATAAAGAGATGCAAGCATTTGAAGCCTACTCCTTTATGCACCACATGCTGATCAATCCAACAAACTATGATATCGTGTAGAGGACCCGGGCTTTCAAATATAACTGAAGAACAGATATTCTGGTTCATACTTTTTGAGCTAGATTTTATTTTGGATGCATTGCTCCAATTAATGTGCTGACTTGAACATTTTGCTGAATAGTCAACTCCATGATGAGTGTTTTCATTCCTTTGCCTTGGTGAAATATGCATATTCCTCAGCTTCATCTTTAAAAGTCTAACTGCTATATGCACTTGGGAAAGATCTTTCTTACCCGTGAACTTTATATCACAAGGAGGAGCAGTCCGAAAATCCCTAAAATCGCATGTTGCCCATTCACAAAGGAAAAATACTGAATAAACAAGTGATGAATTTACATTCACAAACCACTTCAGTGATAACCTTAAGCAAGGGCTAATTTTTGCAAACCAACCTTCGGATGAGCGTCCGTCATATAGGTCTTCAAAAAGAAAGGTGTATGCTCCACGTATATCACCAAGTACAAGAGATTTATCCAAGGCTTGTGCAGCTTTAGCCAGACAGTGACCTGGATAGCCTGGGCTTACCTCCTTTGTGAGATTTTCTGCATGTTTTTGAATGCACGAAATAACACGACCGAATGCCAGTGATTCGTATTTTGCTTCAAGGCCTTTACTTCTAAATGTACACACAACATCTTCTGAACTATTTTTTATCTTTTCTGCAGCTTCAATTGCTTTTGGTACAAAATTGCTATCATTAATAGTATGTGAAACTACAGAGAACAGCAAAGGAAAGCAATCCAAAGTAACAAAAGTCTCTGGAACTGCAAATATTAAATACTGGAGCATCTCAATCAGAGCAGCAGCCGTATATGCCCTCCTGGAATTATCTACTAGATCCGATCCACCTGGAGCAGGATCACGAATGATACTAAGTGCTACTCCAGCAAGAGTACGTACATATGTTTGAGATAGAACGACAATTTCTAAGAAGCCATATACAATAGGCAAAAGCAGCTGCCAAATTTCAAGCAATTGCTTTTCCTGAAAGAAGCAGAAGAGTGAAAAATCAAAACCTGAAGTCTGAGGAATCGGATTAAATAAAATACATTAAATGATCAGTTTAGTTTTTATGAGCACATAAAACTTGTTCGATGCAATTACCTGTAGTTGATGAAAAATCCAGTCAATGACAAGAGAAGGAAGAAGCAGTCCTTCAGTGTGATGCCACTGCAGAAGCCGAACAACATACCACCATCTAAAATGTAAAGATGGTTCTTCACCATCAGAAACAGCTAATAATTGGTTACTTCTGTGCTTAAGTGACGCAGCATAAGACATTTGAGGTGATTGATCTCGATTATGAGGAGTAGATTGAGAAGAATTTTTTGAGAAAAAATCATCCAGAAGAGTTTGCATGTATTCAATAATATCTTTGGTCCAAAGCTCGGAACAAGAAAGTTGTGTTTTGTCATTAGTCCCAGAAGGAACACTGGCAGAACCAGGACGAACCTGCAAGTTCGATAATAATTTACCTTCAAATATTGATAAGGAATGCCTTTAGGTAAATTATGTAACACTTTGAATCCTTACCAAATTGAGGTAAGTAACCTTTACAAACCAGGTTGCCCTCAGCAGAGGAACATTATTCCTAATAAGAACATCTAAAACTGATTTCCTTCTACATTGAGGAACAAGATCATCCAAAGAACATAATCGCTTGTGCTGTTGAGATAAGCCCTATACAAACAATTTGAGGTTAGAAAAGTAATAGTAGCAGAAATAAAAAAGCACTGTTGAGTAAGTAAGATTTTAGAAAGTATTTAAGAGTTTAACATGAATACCAACCTAAACGACAAAATGTTTATCCAGTTTGTTTAGGAACTTATAAAACAACGCCTTTTATATATGGCTATAGCCTATAAAGGATCATTAAGCATATACACACTATGCTGTATACATCCAAATTTGCTGTATAAACATCAGGAAAGGGCATATGTGACTTGTATATCTCACATCATGTTGTTAGCAGTTTTTCTTGAATTTTCATCCTTTTACCTAGAATGAAATATGGTAATGTCAAAATCTATTCCTGTTTTATTGTTAAAAATATCCCTCAAGTATAGGAATTCGGTTGTACAGGAGTAATAGTAGGGATTTAGTTATATATGAATACTAATATTTTTACCCTAATTCTTGAGATAGTATCAGAGCTCTCGGTCTTTGGGAGTCTCGCTTCCGCATAAACCTACCACCTTCATTGCGGTTTCTTTTTTCTTGAAACCTTAGCCACTTTCATTGTGGCCCTTTTTGTTGCCTTCATTGCAGCAACTTGATATTTCTTTTTGGCATGTTCGCTGCCATAGTTCAATATTCATGTCCATTTGAACGCCTTCTAGACCTCCTTTCAGCACCGTTTTCAACCAGATTGTAGATCGGTCGCTTCTCGTTTCGTTTTGGGGGTTCACTTTCTGATCAGAGCACTTTTGTTTGTGGGTCATTTGAAGCTTACACGGATTTTGCTCGGACTTTTCTATTGCGGCATTATAGCACATTTAAAGTTTGTGGATATTTTGTGGACGTTTGAAGTTTGTTTTGTTTGATAGATCAATCTTTCGTCTATAATATCGTTTGTTTGTTGATTTTACGGATATGGCAGTTAAAGAAAGCAAAAGTGGATTGGTCCGACTCAATGAAGATGAAGTAGAGAAGATTAGATCACTTGTTAGTAAGTTGGAGAAATCGACGGGTACTAGTTCTCTGGTATATACAAGTACATTTCCTCTTGGTAAGTTTCAATCTTTTGAACTTAATGCTTCAGATGCAACCTATAATCAATATTGGATACTGGATTCTGGAGCCACTGACCACATGACACCCTTACCTACACACTTCCACTTATTCACCTTGCCCTAGCAACAAGAAAATATCCCTAGTAGATGGTACCCTTCTAACTGCAACAGGTCATGCAGATGTCCAAATAAACTCATCCATAACTCTATGAAATGTCCTTCATATTCCTAAATAAAATTGTCCATTAGCTTAATTTCCGTACAAAAACTAACACAAGACCTATCATTTAATGTTTTTTATAACAAATCTTGTGTCTTTCATGACAAGAATTCAGGGAGGACAATTGGTAATGATAGAGAATGGAATGGTCAATATTACTTGGGTAATCAAAATCTTCCTCCAAATCTACTTAGCAATACCAACTCTTTATTTTCTAAATCAATAAAGACAAC
Source organism: Cicer pinnatifidum (assembly GCA_037974775.1). NCBI lineage: Eukaryota > Viridiplantae > Streptophyta > Magnoliopsida > Fabales > Fabaceae > Cicer > Cicer pinnatifidum. The sequence continues at coordinate 47,148,997 of JBBPBR010000006.1, forward strand.
AGGGACAAGGTCATTTTGTACCACTGTCGCCTGTCATTTAGAGTCATAAAACAGTTGTTACCTTCCCTCTTCAAAAATTTAGAAGTAGAAAGTCTTCATTGTGAGGTGTGTAAGCCTGCTAAATCAAATCTGTACCTTTTTCAGTTAGTAACCAAATGAATACTTCCCCATTCTGTTTAGTTCATATTGATGTATGGGGTCCCTTTAATGTTTCAAATATATCAGGAGCTTGTTGGTTTGTAACCTTTATTGATGACTATACTTAGGTTACTTGGGTTTACTAGCTAAAACAAAAATCTAAAGTCAGTTATGTGTTTGTACAATTCTTCTCCATGTTAAAAAACCAATTTGGAGTGAGTATTAAGAGGATTAGGTCTAATAATGCTAAGGATTACTTTAATCATGAACTTAATTCTTTATGTCTAAAGTAGGGCATTATTCATGAGTCCTCATGTGTTAACACTCTCATGGAGGCCATGTCCTCGTTCTATCCTAATGTGTCCACCACTAGTAGTAATCTTACTCCCAACATATTTGGATGTGCATCGTTTATGCATATCCATAGTGATAGTTGATGGAAACTTGATACTAGAGCCTTAAAATGTGTACTTTTCCGTCCAAAAGGGCTACAAATGTTATCATCCGCCATCCCAAAAAGTCTATCTCCCGAGATGTCACCTTCCATGAACAAGAAAGTTTCTTTAGTCAAACTCATCTTTAATGGGAGAATACAAGTAAGAAATATGAGTTTTTTCTACTTCTTGAGTTGACTCTTGAACCATAAATTGAAACTAAAATTGATTTTGAAAAGGATGGAAATGAAGGAAATGAAGGAAATTACAATGTTGAGGCTGAAATTGATTCTGAGGAAGATGGAAATGATGACACTAATGTAAGATACAAGAAGAATCTAGTATATACAAGAAGAACAAAGGTCATTCCTAAATCTATTCACATTCATGACTCCAATCTGACCTTACATGAGGTAACTTCCCTTGACGCTTCAAACTCTAGCGATCCAATTTATGAATCTTCCTATACACATGAATTAGAATCCAACACACCACCAACTTATGATGACCTTCATATTCCAATTGCCCTTGGAAAGAACACTAGGACATGTACCAGTAAACCACTCTACCCTTTTATCCAACTACCTATGTTTTGAACAATTTTCACCTACCCATAAAACCTTTCTCACAAACCTGAACACTACCACTATACCTACCTCTCTATCTAAAGCATTGTCTGACAGAAAATGGAAACAAGCAATGGACTTGGAAATGGAAGCACTAGACAAGAATGGTACTTGGGATGTGGTCCCTCTACCAAATGGAAAGAAACCTAGAGGATGCAAGTGGATATACACTGTTAAGTACAAAGTTGATGGGTCTATTAAGAGGTACAAGGCAAGGTCGGTAGCTAAAGGATTTACTTAAACGTATGGAGTGGATTACTTGGAAACATTAGCTCCAATCGCAAAAATGACTACCACTAGAGTGATATTATCTCTAGAAGCTAATTGTAGTTGGAACTTGCACCAATTTGATGTAAAAAATGCCTTCCTCCATGGAGATCTAGAAGAAGAGATTTATATCGACTTACCCCGGGATACGGTGAGCATATTGCTGCCAACATTGTTTGTAAGCTAAAAAAGGTTCTATATGGGCTTAAACAATCGCCACGAGCATGGTTTAAGAGGTTTGTCAGAGTCATGGTGGGTCTAGGCTTCAAACAAAAGTCAAGGAGATCATACAGTCAAGGAGATCATACCCTCTTAATGAAACACTCCGAGTCAGGGAGAGTAACGGTGCTATAAGTATATGTGGACGACATTATAGTGACCAGCGATGATGAAAAGGAGCAACAATTGTTAGGACAACACATAGCCAAGGAATTTGTGATTAAAACCTTGGGAAAATTGAAGTATTTCTTGAGAATTGAAGTGGCTCACTCTAAGAAAGAGATTTTCATATCCCAACAAAAATACATCACAGATCTTCTACAAGAAACAGGCAAGATAGCATGCAAGCCAACGAGTACACCAATCAATCCAAATTTATAGTTGGGAAATGAATAAGACATTGTAGTTGACAAGGAAAGTTACCAAAGGTTAGTTGGAAGACTCATATATTTGTCACATACTAAACACGATGTTGCCTTCGTTGTAAGCCTAGTTAGTGAATTCATGTACCAACCAAAAGAGGAGGTATACTTGCAAGCTGCACTCAGAATCATGCAATATTTGAAAGGAACTCTAGGAAGAGGAATTTTGTTCAAATGAAATGGAAATGTAGGTCTTGAAGCATATATTGATGATGCCTATGCAGGGTCAATTGTAGATAGAAGATCAACCACAGGATATTGCACATTCCTATGTGGGAATATTGTAACTTGGAAGAATAAGAAACAAAATGTGGTATCCAGATCCAACACTAAAGCAGAATTAAGAGCAACAGCACAATGGATATGTGTCTTACTATGGTTGAAGATCATTTTGGAGGACTTGAAGATAAAGTGGGATGAACCAATGAAACTCTATTGTGATAGTAAACTTGCTATTAGCATAGCACATAATCCAATGTAGCAAGACAGAACCAAGCATATTGAAGTCGACAGACATTTCATCAAAGAAAAACTCAATGGTGGCCTAATTTGCACTCCTTATGTCTCCTCCCAAGGCAACCTTGTACAACTTCTAACTAAAGGACTAAACTGCAGCAACTTTGAAAGAATTGTATCCAAACTAGGAATGGAGAACGCCTATTCACTAGCTTGAGGGGGGAGTGTCAAAATCTATTTATGTTTAATTGTTAAAAATATCTCTCAAGTATAGGGATTCGGTTGTATAGGAATAATAGTAGGGATTTAGTTATATATGAGTACTAATAGGTATTTGGTTGTATAGTAATCTAATATTTATATATATATATATGACATATTTTCAATTCAATAAAATATATTTTTACTCTAATTCTTGAGAGTTAACAAGTGTAAACTGAATATTGATTAGTGTTATACAATTCATTTATACTAATAATTAGATATAATTTCAGTACCACTGGTACAAGCCAAGCTAACTAACAATGAACCAATCATCCTAATATTCTGACAGAAATAAATAATAAGGAAGTTGCAAAAAGAAAAAAGCAGAATTAATACCTCAATCCATTTCTTCCGGAAGTCTTCAGGACACGGCCTTTGTTCAGGGAAAACACCGGGCTTAGAAAGTTGTGATCCTGATAGGGCCACTCCATACACTTGACCAGCCTGTCAAAGTAAATAATGGAAATAAAACATATAAATTTGGACATATCTTAGAGGCAGGCATAATGTTCAACAAGCATAATAAGAATAACTCTTCATCACCTTCCGCTTCTGAACGCGCGATTCATTGATGGCCCTAAGTCGTTTTCTAATGGCCTGAAGAAAAGATGAAAGACAGAGTTAACCAACAAAGACATGCCTTCAATACAAAAACAAATGTGGAGAATTTGCAGTGAATTCATTGCATAGTTATGGAAACAACAGAGCAGAAATCTCTCACAAAGACAAGTGAGTCACCTCTTTGCAATTAAGGACAATTGTCTTGTTAAAATGAGGAATCTGGGTCAGCAATATTTCCCTGGCTTCCTGAAGATAGATAATTAAGAAAAACCATGTTATAAACAGCAAACAATCAGCTCTTAAGAAGTCATCAAGGAAAACCAATCAAGAATATACAAATGCCTAGACCACAATTTTTCAACCATCATGAATCAAGGTTGTCAAACACAAGAACAGACCAGACCACCTAGCATCACAACTCAAAATTTATGGACAAATTCACAAATTTTAATATGCCCTGAACATATTGGGACCAATAAAAAATTACAAAGAATGGGGAGCTGAATATCAAAACTTCAAATCTTAAAGACCAAAAATCAATAATTGGATAACTGTTGTATTGCTACTTTACATCATCTATAGTGATATACACACAACTAAAATTTAATGATGTACCTCAAGCCCCTCAACTGTGTCCCTATATCCAGATAGCAAATATTCTCTGGTGAGAGTCTCCTCAGGGCAATTTGGTGTTTGAGGGTTAAAGTCTGGGGGCCCAAGCCTGACATTAGATAGAATTATCTATAAAAATTTATATAACTACATAATAAGGAAACATGACAAAATTAAATACTGCTAAGTTCAAATTTATACTACCTTGATAATGTAGAATAACAGGAAGTAAAAGAAAATGCCAACAAACAATGGCATCCAACCAGTGTATCAGCCAATCTTTATTATCTTAACAGTATACAACTATACACACAAATTTACCCCAGAAAAAATTAGGATGGTTGTTGTTCGTGAACTAGCAAAAGTTTACATGAACTACCTAGAGTTCAGGGGCTCTTTATCACACTTCAACTTGTATGAGTTCAATGGTGGTTGTCGCCTGAAATCACAAAACCATTGTGCTGAAAGTGATTAACAGCATCAGATAACAGATTTAGCATAACACCGGGTGCCGAATTAAACAAACCCTTCAAAATTATAATAGATATTGCAAATTCTCTATGTTACATTAAAGCACAGTTGCAGATGCTAAATAGACATAAAATGAGATCACAACTTTTACTAATTGATGGTTGACTCGAAATATAACCTCCCTGTTCGTGATATAAAAACTTCACAAACCTATACTAAAGCATCGGGGTCTGGGCCTTAAATAATTTAGGAGTGTAACTAGCAACAATTAAAAAATATTTATATCTTCCATAATTAAAAAAATTGTTTTTTTAATAAAAAAAAAAAAGCAA
>JBBPBR010000006.1:47154036-47176920 GCA_037974775.1 Cicer pinnatifidum
AAACCAACCCCCCCCCCCCCCCCAATAACGGGCTTCATCCTTCATGTTGACAGACTTCCCAAACTATGATACTATGGTTTAACTTCATCCTTCATGTTTGACACACAATTCCCAAACAATGATAATTTAGTTAACACATCATTACCAAAAGTGTGTAATTATTCGAAATAAAAGGTTTTGCTTATTTAAATGATAGAAAAAATGGAAATTGGACAATGCACATACATACACACACACACAAACTCCTGCAAATTTGCTAATTGCTACCATTCTCTGATTTTATTTTATGCAAAAATCATATGATTATTGCTCCTAACTTTTAAGTTCAAACACTATTTAAGTAAACTTGAGTATGAATATTTCTCATTCACTAGGAAAAGGATTGAACCAATAATTATATATATGTGAGATATAAACTAAATAGGAATGTAATCCTATCATTAATCCTAATTGATACTAACAGATCTTAGTATAATATATCAATAGCTCAGCACTTTCGATTTTAAAACGAACTATAGATGCTTCAGTTATGAGCTCAGATAGCAAGCATCTTTTTCTGATAAAACAGTGAGCAGTTATTTAACTTATGTTATGACAGTAACTTCATGTTCCCAACCTCAATACTTTTTAAAGCCAACTTCATAGATTCAGATAGATCCCTATGATATAAGATACTCAACTCATCAAGAAATATTTGCTAAATTTTGCATAATGAAATAATTGGATTTCAGGTAGGAAAATCCCACATGTGCTACCATTTGCTTCAAGTATCAATCAGCACATCTGGGAGGATAAATACTTGAACTATTCCTACAAATTGTATTTGAACAATCTCGAGTAAAAAATTATAGTACAGAAGATCAAAATAGGATCTATACTTAACCATTACTATAAAACAAACATAACTAAAGGAATATATAATGTTCCATTCTGTAATAGATAAAACTATAACTATAATATTCTGACTACTCGAGATAAATGCAACAGCTCTGAAGTAGTTTTCAAGTTTCAGAATGACATCAAGAAAAGAAAATCAAACGCTGTTGCAACAGACACGTGAGAAGCTGTTTCACAGTCACGACAATTCAGAATAGGCAGTACATTAGTCACACATGGAACAGTCACAATCAAAATTGTAATAAGATTATAACAGGATAATGTCGGTACTAGAGAAAATCTTACCTTGAACTTACAGGAAAGTTAGTTGGCAAGGAAGATGAATCAATTCTTCCACTATCTCTAGCCGATGGCCCACCAATTGTACTGTTATTCACTGCACTAGTGCAGCTGCCAGCGTGATACCTTCGCATTTCCTCCGACTATAACCAGCATACTGCCCTCAGCATCAAGCCACTACAAGTAGCTGCTATAGCTGAACTGCTTCATTGAAAATATCTTCTGTGCCATTTTCAACCAAAGCAATTAAGACAAAAGTCAAACGAAAAACTGTAGCAAAGGGATTAAAAACGGCACATAAATTAAGTAATAATTACAGCAAATGACCTTACACATTAAATCTATGCCTCATTGAACCTCTTTCAGCTTCTAAAGGATATCACTGAAATCCCAATGTCCCAAAAACTATATACCTTGATCTTTAGACCCAATTTTTTGACCCAAATGTGTAACTCAGAGCAGTGCTATTCTGATCTGTACCACAAAAATGAATAACAAACTTAAAGGAGAATAATAAAAATATCCATGAAACACACCCTAAGAAGAACCATTGACAACCGCCAAATTTGCCTCAGAAGAGTGTGACTCAGATGTAATTATCGTTTTCCAAACTATGTAATAGTATTTTTTTTAAAAAAAAAAAAACAATTGAAACATACCAGTGAAGTTTTAGAAAATTTAAATACAAAGACATTTCCCCCTGTCAACTAACACAAACATGGGAGCTCATTTTAGAATTGGAAACATTCCAATTCAAATTTTAAAATTGGAACCAACTATAACAGAGTTTAACCATTGCAATTGGAAACATCCCAATCAAACTAAAATTAAAATGTAACTACACATGACATGAAGTTCAACAACAACCCAAAAAAAAGGCAGCTCCACCTATGTGAAGTGCCACTTAAAAGATTTGTGGCAATCATTTTACAGTTACTAGAATCATAACTTCAATTCTTCAATCCACATCCTATCCTGTCCAATAATAATAACAATAATAATACATTATAATAGAAATGCCCTTATATTTTTTTCTTAACTTATTTTCCCTACTTAAGCTAAACATGGCAGCAAAATGAAAGGGGCGAAAATTGAATAAACAACCCACCGGCTGAATCGTTCAAAGATCTCAACTTTATCATCAAATCCAAGCAATTTCATAAACCTACAAAAATCAAATCTAATGCAAAAAAAAAAAAAAAAAAAACTTTTCGAACTTCTAAGGGCGATAAAAAAATCTAGGATTTTTTCGTGGATATAATTAAGATCACTGTGATGTTGTTCCCCCAGCTTCGGAAATTCACGTGTGAGATAATTGCATAGTTTATAATTGGGGGCATTCAAGCGCAAACAAAGTTAGGGTTTTTGATTTACAATTCTGCATAACAGAACAAAAGGGGTTTCGTTAAAAAATAAATAAATAAATAATGGAAAATTTAGCGGATAATGAAGATTTAGAAAGGAAAGTTGGAGGGTATACGTGGAAATTAAAATTGGCAACTTTGCCGGAAAGAGAGGGAAACTGTGGCAAAAGCCCTATTTGGGCGCTACCTATTAGGGCTTTTGACTCTTAATTTTTTTTTTTAGGGTGATAAAAATTATTTTTGTCAATTATTATTATATGTTAGTGGACGTTTATTTCTTGATTAAATAAAATAATTGATGGTCACTAATATTTTTTTTATAAATAAAATATATCTTATTTTATAAAAATATATCTGAGAAAAGAATAATAATAAAGTTTCAATTTTTATTTTATTTTTAATATATTATTAACATGAACTTTCAACTATTTGAGTTAATATTGATTTCTTACATGAAAATTAGTACTAATTTTGATTTTTATTACTTTGATTATTTGATCCAAGTGATATTTTCATTTTGCTCTATGCATATTTTCATATAAGAATTAAATGGCTTATTTTCGATGAATGACTTCTTAATCGTGAATAGCACAAATTATGCTTTTGTTAACCATGTATATTTAAGAATTGAGACCTTCACAATTTTCCCCACCTATACTTCATAAGCAATAATTTAGGAATGAATTATGAACGTGCTACCTAGAATGATCACAAGTTACAATTTCTACAGTTTTTAATTCTATAAAATAGAAATTACATCAAGCGTCATAAGCTCTTTATTTTTTCAGTATGTTTCTTATATATCTCTCGAACTCCAAGAATCATCTAGACTAGTTTTAAACTATTATGATGTAAATATTTTTTTTATAATTTCATGATAATGTGACATTATTTTTTTAGTTTAATTTCATTACTTTTGTTTAACCAATTTATTTTCTTTCACAATGTTATAATTTTATCTAAATTGCTCAATTTTACATTTTTCTTATTGTATTGAATATGTCAAATTTTATAAATTTTGAGTTTATTTCTTTTAACATTTCATGAAATAATTGTTTACTTTAGACTCTAGACGTTGAAATTAATTTAGATGCAGATAGCCTTAGTGATACTATTATAGGTAAAATAAAGTATCTAATTAAGAAAAGGCGAAAGCTCGTTAGGAATACCTCATAATAAAAGATATGTGTTCTTTGAAGCAATTTAAAAGATAAAAATGACCACCATAAAACTATTATTCTCCCAAAAGCTCGTTATGATTGATTCATTTACATTTACAAGATTTTAAAAATGTATCTCAGTATAATTATATAGTATTTAGAATTATTTTACAATTGAAATTGTGTGGAGAAAAAGTAATTGATGAATATATATTAAAAAAAAATATTATTCATTTTTCATGCATCTAATGTTCTCCTGACTTTATTTCTTGTCTCCTTATGCAAAGCAAAATAATGAAATTTTGATATCAAACCCATGAGGCTCGTCTAATTGGTACGGCTCCATTTTCAAAAAGTGAATGTATAGCAACCTGTAATCAGTGGCGGTGGAGTCCGCAAAAACATAATAGAAAACATATTGCAAATAATGAAAAGGAAAATGGGGATAGAGGAACAAAATTAATAAAAATAAAAAATAAAAAATTGTCATCATTGTGGAGGTAGCATTTAGGGTTCGTATTGTCGTGCACCAGAACATCATGTTGACCTTTATCAACGATCACTTAAATTAGTGAAAAAATGATCAATATCCATTTTGCTTGCAATGATGGTGATTTTGATTATGATAACATAGATGTTATTCACTTGGATGTTGCTGATTTTTTTTCTCATCCAAAATGAGTAATTGATCACCTTATTGTGATGAAAGTATCAATAAATGAATTTCCTATATTGTAATAATAATAAATAAAAAATTATCTTCTAATTGTATTTTGAATTTAGTTTAATTTTGAATTCTCTATTTTGATGATAATAAAGTTTTATTTTTAATAAAAATAAATTTCTTTGTGTCTAAATAATTTTATTTTTAAATTTATTCTTATACTTCTTGTTTATCTATTTTGCTTTGTTTATTTTTTGATAGAAATAATGTTGATACGAGCATCAATAATGGAGACGTGTCTTAGTGATAATGCAACTACCCATACAATTTTCAAAGACAAAAAATATTATCTTAAATAATCATTTACTTTAAAATCAAATAATAATTTATTCAATTGTATTTTTAAAAATAATGAATTACAATATTCACAATTACAAAAAAAATAAATTTAATGCGTAAAACAAAAGAAACCCATAAATACAAAACTTTTGGCGTTTTCCTATCCATAAATAAATTATAGCTTGTCATAACTTCGAAGGTCGAAAACTTTATCAACAAGTCTAACACACTATAAAAAAGTATTTTGAAACCTTCAACTACATGTTATAGTGTTTCCTCACATTTCTCTCACTTGGTTGGTCAACGACATTATTCGTTCAAGTAATACTACATGTGATGCTTGTCAAATGTAAGGGTCATCTCTAAAATAACAAACACACAACAAATAAGCATGCTTATATATTTATTACAACAAAATTATAAATAAAATATATACTTCATTTAACAATTATAATCACAAAGCACAAAATATACAAATCAACCACCATGCATAAAACTTATTTGTTAGATTATATGTCAATGTATGATTAGACTATATGTCAATGTATGATTCTAAAATATCACCACCCTTAGAACAAAAAGTCTCACCATTAGACAATGTCGTTGAACAAATGTTTTTTAGAGTTTCATGTTAAGTATCCCACAATTGAGTATTTTTCTGAATCGCATTATCTTTTCAAGAAACTGTCGTCACGTACTCGCAACTAGGTCGAAACCACCAAAGCAGACATGAATATCATCACCTTAGTCAGTAACAAAATAGATCATTAAACCAGAACATCAAAAATCATTCAACATGGTGTGAAACCAACCTAGTTTATACACAAAGTTATCACCTTGAATAACCACTCGTTACCAATCAAAATATGCAAATTGTTTAATCTCATAATTTCACTCATAAACACGCAATTCATATAACACAAACAAGACCAATACATAACATCAAAATGCATTTATGTCACATATAATTCAAGTAGAAAAGCGAATCGAGTGATGTCATTACCATTACACAATAATAATAATAATAATAATAATAATAATAATAATAATAATAATAATAATAATAATAATAATAATAATAGTAATAATAATAATAATAATAATAATAATAATAATAATAATAATAATAATAATAATAACAACAACAACCATCATTTTCACAATTATCCATTATCATAATAAAAATTAATATTTTAATTTATAAACATAAATTTTGCATTAAATTGTCATTATTTCAAACTCACAAGGATTCATAAGAGACTTAGACACCACATCTCAACCCAAAACCTTATATCCAATAGAGCCTACTAGACTTGATCCACTTGATCACCGAGTCCTTTTTGGTCCACCAATAGACTTGATCCACAGGGCTCTGATACCACTTGATGGGGAGTCCGGAGGAGCACAATATTCGAAATGACCTAAACAAGGATTCATAAGAGACTTAGACACTACATCTCAACCCAAAACCTTAAGACATTAAGTGTATGAGTCATTCTCCTTATATATCAAATACAGCCTCCATTCTTGGTCAATGTGGGACTAACCACTCATAATTGAATACCCAACAAATAAGTCAAATTCAAATATATAAATGACATACTAAAATTTGAACGAAATTAGAGCAAATTCCTTGCACAACCATAAATCACCGAAATCGATTTTCCTTCTCTCGTCATGCTTGCACTCATGTTTACTTATCCTCTTTCGCACACTATTTAGGATTCAATATATTTTTTTCTAACCTGAGTTATCTATTAACTATGAATTTTCTTCACTAACTAATATTTGAGAGGTTGCCTAATCTAAAATATCTTTATTGTTTTTATTTTCTAAAAATAGTTAATTCGTGTCATTATTATAAGTATTCTTTCAAATACTTCACAAGAAAATATTCTTTTTAAAAACATGATATTCACACGATTTAGTAAAATATTCAGTCAAACTGAATAAATTATGTCATACACATATATATTTTTCAAAAATAATAATTTAATAAAGAATAAAATAATAACAGCCACATTATAACTTATTAAAAAAATAAATAAAAATTTATTTTATACACGGCTAATAATAGAGAAAAATGTGGGTTTTACAATTTTCATTTCTTGGTCTTCCATATTTTCATAATTCTCATTGGTAAATGAAATAATTTGTGGTCTTTAATATTGCTATTTCACTTAGATGTGTTTGTCCTATAAATATGACTTTATTTTGTAAAGACACACTTGACAAGAAAATAATATTAAAATTTCAATTTCCTTAACTCTTATGTTTCTCTTTTTATTTTATTTCTAATATTTTTTTTTATTTTTCTATTATATCCCTATAAATATAGGTGAGTTGATATGAGAACTCGGTATGGTAGATCACCCACATCAAGTTTAATAGTGGAAGTTGAATTCACACTCTAATAGTATATGATATATAAGTAATTTTTTATCAAATAAATCAACCTTCATTGATGTGAAGTAGATTACTTTTATAGACGAGTTTTCCTCTTACTCACATGATAACATAAAACAAAAAGTGAAAGATTTGTCTTTGCTACTTGTCGGTATTTTTTACATTTTGTTTTTTTTTTATACTTATTGTATGTAAAATTACATTCATATACCCTTATAACCATTGAATTTTAGTTTTTGATATCAGTGTCATCCCTTTCAAAAATTATTCAAACCCTGAATCAATTATCCTTTACAAAAAACATTCGAACCCAAAATCCAGATTTCAATTGAAAAAATTAAATTAATGTTGTAGTTCGATACAAACTCAACTTGAAGGAAATTGTGTTGAGGTACAAACATTTGTTATATATGTTTTAATATCAACAAACCCTTATGAAATAAATGTTTAAATTTTCTGAATGATGATCTACTTATTATTGCACTTGAGTTTTATTTTAGGAACATGAATCACATAAGTGGACAAGCAAGAAACCATTCACATCAACAAGTGCATAAATATCTACCCAGACATTAAAGAATTAAAGTAGCGTCAAAAGATTATTTCATGGAGATATTAGAAGGCAATCTTTTAAACAAGTTTATGAACCCATGAGAGTTAAACAAGTCAAAAGTTTTCTCAAGAATAAAATGCAACAAGTGTTTGAACATTTTGAACCAAAGAATAAGGAGAATTATCAAAATGATCATTTGATACTTTAGGAAATATGTTTAATGGATATATTGTAGATTCAAACATATATGAAGATAAATAAATAAGTCAAATAACATATTTATGAAAGACTCTCAAAAGGAATATATCATATACTATATCAATCATTCAAAAGAATGATTGTTGAATCTTCAAGATAGCACTTCGTGAAGAAAATGTTCAATACATTCATACTTATACTAAAGTATCTTAGTGATACTTGATGGACAAGACACGACATAAGCAACACCAAGAGAAATTATAGGAAGTATTGTTTCAACAAAAGATTTATTATCTCATGTAGAAGATAACATTCTCAATAGTTATGAAATATTCTCATGATGATCAAGTTCATTGCACTCATAAATATTCATATCAGTTCAAAAAAATAACAAAAATCAAATTTGAAGAATAAATCATTTCAAGATTGAGTCGTTTATTAAGTCATTTGTTAAAATAATAATAGAAGAATATTCACCAGAATGTTCTTGCTGTTTTATTAAAGAATAATTGATAAAAATTATGTTTTTTTGGAAGGACGACACACAATAAATCAATTGACATTTTGCACACAAAGTTTCCAACATTTAATGAGTAGTTAAAAGTCAAGATTTTTAAGGTCCACTTGCAAAAATAAACATGCAGATTGATCTGCAAAATAATATCCATATCGATATTCAAATTGATGAATTGTGAGCAGATACAAAAGGACACATGTACATTATACTAACACTGATTGAATAAAATTAGGCATGCTTCTGATCATACACAGTGTCAAATGATAGTTGATAGCTCACTCTCACACTTATTCACGTTTTCTATCATACTAAAAAACAATAACATTATGGGTTTGTCAAGAATATTATGGACAACAATATTAACATTTGTTTAATTGTTTTAAAACATATATGACACATGACTGATGTGTCTTACGGTTATGTTCAGTTTAAACTGAATATTCAAAACATTTCATCACTTATAAATCGAAGATCAATTAAAAGATGAAAGCAAAAGTTATTTGCAATATACCAACATTTGTTCAAGTAAGAACAAATAAAAAACTCTTCAAAGAAAACTACAACTTTCTTCACTATATTTGTAGATCATCGTTTATTTAGCTTGTTGTTATTTATCTCAAATAAAAAGTTGAGAATCATTAGATCCCAAACATTTTTATCATACACATTAAAATTAACTAAAGTCTAGTGTATTTTTAAAAATTATTTATAGATTGTAAGGTGACTGTGAAAATCATTTCAAAGTTGAAAAACGACTATAAAAATAATTTATATGTTGAAGTGTGAAAATTGTAATTGATAATGTGATTGGGAGAAAATATGTGAAGGAGAACGTTCTGGTTCTCAAGCACATAGCGAAAATCTCACGATTATGATGACTGGACTGACTCGAGTTAGGTGAAGCAATATACATTTTATGTGTGAGCTTTATATTCTTTATCTTTAATTATTTGCACACATAAGTCACACTTCAGTGTTATTATTTACAACTTCTTAACTTCATATAAACTGTCAATAATGTTATAGTAAATTAAGAGATTACTAATTAACTTTTAATTACCAAATTTAATCTTAAGTAAAATATCGATTAAAGTGCATGAACTAAATTTTAAAAGAGTCACAATTCAAATCTATCTTTCTCGTGACTATTCATTCCACTTCAAATTGATGTCATCTACCTTAAAATAATTAGGAAGTCAATCCAACATCTATATTTCTATGTGGGTAGTATCTATGTCTACAAAGGATTTGACTCTTAATTTGGTATTTTATTTTATTTATGTAAATGATAAATATTAATTTGTTTGTTTTTATTTATTAAATATGTGAAAATTTAGGTGGGTTGAGTCTAAAACTCATTAAGGTCCGAACATCCTCTAAGCTAAAAAATCACTAATATATATTTATAGATCAACCACCAACAAAGTTTAGTAGTGAAAGTTGAACCCACACTCTTATAATATATGATATAAGTAATCTATTTGTCAAATAGATTGACCTTCTTTGATGCGAAGTAGAATACTTCAGTATATGGGTTTTTCCTTTAAATCACATGATACCATGATAACATGGAACAAAAAGTGAAGAATTTATCTTTGTTACTTGTATTAAGGGAATCCCTTAATATGGTCTTCAAATTAAAGGGATCACCGATGGACCTCATATTTTTACCTACTATATTCACTATAGTAGGTAACCATTATTTTAATTTTTATTTATTTTATTATGTTTTGTCTATCTTTATAAACATTGGATTTCAATTTTTGAGATCAATGTCACAGATCTAAAAAATTATTTGAACCCTAAATTAGTCGTCCCTTCTAATAAAAATATTGAACACTAAATATAGATTTCAAATAAAAATACAAATGGATGTCATTGTTCAATTCAAACCCAACTCGAAAGAAACTTGTGTCATCTACCTTTGAACAGTTAGGATGTTGATCCAACATCTAGATTTCTTGATTCCTATCACTAAATCAGATGAATTGTGAATATAAAATCAAACATCAAAACACAAATGTAAAATCAATTATTTTCTTTAACGAACTATGACATTGTTTAGTTTTCAGCTAGGGATGACAATAAAATCCGCACCCGCGGATACCCACCCAAACCCGCTTGATTTGGGCGGGGAAAACCCGCTTTAATTGGGTGCGGGTGCGGATTTTCCCCGACATTAAAATTCGGAGGCGGGAGCGGGTTTGGGGGTGGTGATATTCACCCCGTCCCCGCACCCGAACCCGCCCCACAAGTATTATTATTATAATTTTTTAATTTTATATACAAATACTTATTTAATATATTTAATATTTTTTTAAAATATTCAAAATTATAATTTTATCTTTATATAAAATATTTTTAATTTTATTATTATTTAATAATAATAATTTTATTATAATAAATATGATTTTTAAATTTATAATTTTATATATTTGAGTGGGTGCGGGTGCGGGCGGGGAAACCCGAGACCCGTTGCGGGCGGGGATGGATGCTTAAATTTTGCACCCGCTATGAAACGGGGGTGGGTGCGGGTTTTCCCCGATTAGTCGGGTGCGGGTGTATCGGTTTTCTTCAATTATACCATTAATTATTAATATATACATTACTTCTAAAATATTAATTCTACTTTATATTTATATGGTGAAAAACACACTTCAAGAAAGATAATTTAGTAAGATAAAGATTATGAAAACATTTATTTGATTCATTAAAATAAAATATGTGTCCAAGACTTTAAAAGATTCAGGTGTGTATAGTGTGGTGATAAAAAGGGAAAATTAAAACCAAATATTATTAAATTGAACAAACTCAATA
Organism: Cicer pinnatifidum; assembly: GCA_037974775.1. Classification (NCBI taxonomy): domain Eukaryota; kingdom Viridiplantae; phylum Streptophyta; class Magnoliopsida; order Fabales; family Fabaceae; genus Cicer; species Cicer pinnatifidum. Next base: position 47,165,231 of record JBBPBR010000006.1, read on the forward strand.
TAAAGAAGATCAAAATATTTATCGATTATAACCCAAAGAGATTAAGGTAGAACTAGTGAAATATAAAAATAATAATATAAAAAGTGTAATTTAACTTTTTAAACGAATCATTATTTGTTGCCTGGCTCCCTCGCTCACTCATATCTTCATTCGTGCCACCGTCGTCCGACTGTCCTTCGCTTCCGCCGTCAGCTCATCTCGTCTCGCTGCAGTGAACCACCACCAACGGTACCTACCTCATTTAATGCTTTATAAATTTCCCTTTTCCCGATCAAGTTCTGTGTCGGCATTTAACCTTGTAACCATACCATTAACCCATGTACTGATTAGGGAGGTCAAACACCACGGCTGCGACCTATAGTATAGGTTGTTTGGTTGTATTTTTTTCTTTCTAAATTCCAAAATGCTTGAGAATCACGACAATATAATTGATTATGATAGAACCTTGATGTTAGGGTTTTATGATGTACTATATTTATTAGAGTTTAATTTGATGGTAGTGTTTTGTTAGAGTTTAGTTTGATGGTAAGGTTCTTAGTTTAATTGGATTATTTGAAATGTTAGCTGAATTTGACCCTATTTCAAAGAACATATTACACTCGCATTATCTTAGACATACTTTTGCTTATTTTTGCAATTAATACTTAAACCGTTATAAAAATCAAACAAAAAAAATATATTTATATTACATAATTCTATAGTATAATTGTGGTTTGATATATGTTAATCGGTTGTAATGAATTCTGACTAGATTTGACATGACAAATATGTTAATAAATATATTAATCAATATAAATATTGTTGTGTATGTTGTTGTAATTTTGAATTATATAATCAGTGTATATTATGAGTATAATTGTTTTTTTAGTAGAATTGTTGTTGTATTATCAATGCCAAAATATATATATTTGACTCTAATATGTGAAGGTGATATTTGAACATTTTTCTTGTTACACGAATTAATAAACAAATGACATGCATTATGTAAATTGATGAGTTAGTCTTATATAATCATAAGATCAAAAATATAATATTTAAATATAAAAAAAATATTATTTTTAAACATTGACAAAAATTAAAATCAATTTTTTTTATTTATTATTAAAAAATGCTTCTTTATTACATAAAAAGAATGTCTTTTTATATGTTTAAATACTATACATTTTTTTCTTGTGATAATGCATGACTTTCTCACAATTGATTTAAATTTTTCTTTTATTGAGAGAAAGTGCATACCATTATTAGAAGGAGGCACACTATGATCAGGGCGGAGCTTCGTAAAATGCCCTTATTAAAACTAAAAAATTACAATAATACCTAAACTTAATTCCGTATTTTCTCTTCTCAGCCTTCTCCCCTCTCTCTCTCCGTTTTGCTTAAAAGTTACGGCCTTCCTCTCTCCCTTCTCCAGAATCATTCACGAATCACGACCGGTCGCCTCACTCTGCCTCCAGTCCAGATCGCTCATCTGCTCGCTGCTGGCCTGCGGCCGCCTCTGCCTGACTGCCTCCGTGGCCGTGGGCGTTCGTCGCTCTCTGTTTGCCGCAACCTCATCTGTCTCCAGATTGTGTTGCTGCTTTGTTCAAAAGGTTCGGATTTCAATTTTGTTAGTGCTGATTTTTTTATAGTTAGTTTTGATTTGGAATTCTGTGAGTTCGAATCGTCGCTCCTCTCTTAGTTAGTTTTGATAGTTCGTTGCTCCTCTGACTCTGTTAGTTTTGATTTCAATTTTTCTTAGTTCGTCGCTCCTGTGTTAGTTTTGAGTTATCCATTTTGTTGAGTTTTAGCTATCCTAAGAATTTAACTTATATGGCAGTACCCGATATTTTTGTGGAATTCTACTTTTTGCTTATGTTGTTCAGCATGAAATTTAAAGCTTATTTTGTTAGTGTTGAGTTTGGAGCTTTGATTTGGAGTTTGAAATTTTTATTTGGAGCTTATTTTGTTCAGTTAGTGCTGATGTTTGTTTAGAGTTTTTGTGTTGCAAATAAGGTATTTGATTTTATATCCATATAAAGTATTTGAGTTTTTTTGTTGCACATAAGGTGTTTGATTTTATGTCCATATAAAATGTTTGAGTTTTTTTGTTGCATAAGGTGTTTGAATTTTTTTGTTGCACTTTGTATTTATTACAACTTAATTTTTTGCTATATAATATTATTTATATAATATATTTTTATGTCGGCCACCTCAAGCTTTTTAGTCAAGCTTCGCATTAAACATTTTATACTATACAGACACCCACCATATATACTATACAAAAAGATAATGAAACAAAACTCAAAAGTACACTAGAAAGAGTAAAAAAGAGAACTTAAAATCAATTTTTTTAAGCTTTAATGATTCTAATTAAAATTGAAAATGAAATCATTTCTACACCTGAAACAAACAAATGTAATTATCGTCAAAAATGGTTTAGAAACGGTTCGCACTGGCATTTTTTCTAAGTGTTATTTCCATAAATTTTCTTCAAAAGACATTCATCTCAATATTTTATATTAGTTTACTACAAAGTATATCAATTTATTTTTATGATAGTCAGATTGAATCACTTTTAAATCATTTAATTGCATGTGAAGGAAGTTAATGACATTGATTATGTGGATAAACTTTTACTACCTTGTTTTTAAGGCTACGCGTGTGTTTAAATTGTTGCAAAGAAAATAAAGAAATATATACCATTTATAAGATTTGATAAATGTTTTTTTGAAGGATTAGAAAGATGAATATATTGTTGCAGTATTTGGTTGAATTTCAAATAATAAAAAACTTTCAATTGAACTAATTGTCGTCGAGATTGAGACAAAAGATTAACGGTACAAATAGAATGTAACTTAAACGACCAAATCAAGAAAAATAAACTTATAGGACTTAAGTGAAAATTGAGTTAAACTTAAATACTATTGATGTATTTTTGCCTTCTTTTTGTTGTTTCCTTTTTTTTCTAACCAAGCCTTTTATCTTTGTTCAATCTCTTCAAAATGCTTATTTGCTTTCAATCAGGCAGATCAATTTGAATTGAATACTGAACAAATATGGATGGAATTTTTACTAAATTACCCTTATTAGTAGTATATTCATCATTACCATAAATGCAAATCAAAGATATTAACTCCAATGTGATGCAAATAGTATTAACTCCAATTGCATTCAAGTAGGCATGGCAACGGTACAAGGGCAGGTTTTGCCTCCCCACTCCTGCACCTGATTAGTCGGGGAAAGCTCACATCCGCTCCCGTCTGCGACGGGGTTCGAGTTTTCCTGTCCACACCGATTTATATATATAAAAGAATATATTTAAGAGTCATATCTATTATAATTAATATAATAAAATAATTGTTATTATACAATAATAAAATTAAAAAAATATTAAAATCATATTTTCTATAGAGAAAAGATTATATAATTTTTAATATTGAAAAAATATTAAATATATTTAATATATACATGTATATAAAATTTAAAAATGACAATAATATTACTAATGGGGCGGGTACGAGTTAGGGTGAAGCTATAGAGAATTAGTGAATATGCAATTATTATATTTGTTAAAGTTGGGCAATAAAAGTCAAATAAGTTTTTTGTTTCTTTCTTCTAATTTTTATGTTATTATCAGTTATTTAAATTTTTAGAATACATAGGCGGGGGTGTATATTAATTGTTTCTCTTCAATTTGTGAAGGCGCAGAAAGCTTGAAATGAGTGTTACGGAAAATCCAAAGAAAACTAGGGCTCCCCCAATTGTTAAGTTGAACAAGGCCTTGAAATTGGTAAATATTCTTTTTGCTCTTCTTGCTATGCATATAGAATAAGGTTTATGTACTTTATGTCCATGTCTATGAGGTGGTTGGTGAATTATTTGATATAGTATTGATCTGTATTCATTCAAATTTCAGAGTATTAACTTACAGTGATGAATGTTTTGTTAGATCTGTTTGCTAAGTTTTGCAGCTAGTATTAACTTATTTTATGAACTTGATAGTTTCGAAAATTGTTAATCGGAATTTAACTTGTAAAGATTGAAAAAATTATTTATTTGATATTATGAAAGATCCAGGCATTGCTCCTATCCTCTAATTGTCACATAGACTCTTTTGTTGTGACTCTTTATCTTTTGAGAAATTTTCTGGAAGAAATATGTGAAATTTCCATTGATTATATTGGATCTCAGTACGAACCAATTTATAGTTTATTTGGGTTCACAATTTCATGCTTTATCTGTACTCTCACTCTCATCCTCAAAGGATAAGTAAAAAATATTTTTACATTCAAATCATGGCGCAAACTGGGCTGAGTGGAAGACAAATGTATTTCTTCTTCATACTCCTTTTGTGTTCAAAAGTTTAATATTTAGTTTTTTGGGGATAAGCTGAGAGGGATTTTATCAAATATTGTAAATTTTAGGGCTGCTTGAGTTACTTGTTGATTGCTCTGATTGGCAGGCTGAGGCATGGGTAAATAATATGAGCAAATCTGCAGATGATGAAACAGCAAATGTGGATATGGAGGGTCGACCTCAAAGGTCAGTATAATCACCATTAAATTGTTGATTCTTTGGCTTTTGCAAATCTATTTGATATATACCTACCATTGCACATCTTTGTAGGCTTGGTCTAGGTGCAAAAGTTTCACGACAATCCAAAGTAGGGCCTTCAAATGACCCTGTTGAAAGGAAATTGTATGCCAAATTGGATGCTGAAAAAAGAAAAGCAGCCAATATTGCTAAAGAGTCTTCAATTGCAAAGGACAATTTAGATGAAGACGATGAAGATGAAAGCAGAACTAATGCATTTGGCAAAAGGAAAGTGGCAGCTCCTTTGACCCCGAATATACAGGGAAATAAGAAGCAGAAGTAACACTAATATGAACCATTTTTTAGATGTAAGGCTTTGTTGGCATGTTGGCTTCAACAATGTATACATTTTATTTTAATTTATTGAAGTCATTAGGCATTTTATTTTGTTATACTTCTGCTTGTTCTCCACTTTGAAACTAAACCAAACTGATCTCTTATTTCATTATTTCCACACACTGAATTACAATAGGTTAACCAAAAAGCAAATATACAAAGTAAGGATTGTGTCAAAGAAAATTATAACACACAAGGTAATATGATCAGCAAATCAAACTTTACAAAATCTACACAAACTTTATCCCTCACAAGGTGAAGTATGTCACACCAAATAAAACCGCTGCTTTGTCTGTTATCATTAAAAACAAGCCTACTTTAGAACTTTTGCAAGAAGCAACTGCAAATGGCTGGCTTCCTGCATTTTTCTTTTAACTTTTGGTTCCTTATTGAGTGTCCTCATTCACATTATATTGTCCATCATGTATGATTAAAGAAGCTTATGACACCCCATTATTGCTCCTGACCAATTTATGTTCCCTTGCGTGATGTATATATATTTTTAATTCTCTTCACACGTAAGGAATTTATTTAACAGCTTGCTTGAGAGAAAACTACTGAGTTGTCTTCTACAACAAGTTAATGCTACTCTCATGGTTCTTCAATTCAAATTGAAGGAGAGAGCATTAACTTTCATTACTTTGATTCACAAGGTTCAATATTGTATCTTCTATCAGTTCTGCAAGAATAATGTCGCCCATTTCAAAACCAACTGTTTCAGCATCGAGTCGAAGGTCCATCCATGTTCCATTTTTTGCCAAGTCTTTCTTAACAATTTGTTCCAAAGTATGCGGCGGAGGCAAAGGAAGGGCATGCCAGTGCACTCCTTCCCAGACCTTGAGAATAACCGTTTTCATATTTGGAGTTGGCCTTATACTAGGATTTACAAAGGATATCCAAGGTGAGACCCCAAAGTAATGCCAGCAAACTTCCATGAGAACCTCGTTGATGCAGTCGAATAGGAGCTTCTGTTTGCGACAAAGCATGTTTGAGAAGAACTCTACCTGATCAAACAAAGAAGGATCTAGTATTCTGTCCGAGGAAAGGCATTTCATCATTAGTTGATCTTGTGTTAAGTCAGCAGCTTGGAAGACAGCATTTATGTAGTCATATATCCACTCATTTTCTTCGAGAGAACACCTTCCTCTATTGAATTGATCCACTGGTGAAGAGTCACATTCGTCAAATTGAATTTGTAGCGGCTGTACTCGTAATTTAGCTGAAAATCATGAATGAATGTGTTACCAGATTAAACTTAACATGTTAAATAAAAAGGGGTAGTTGGTCCTTCAATCACACTTCCAATTTTTCTTTTCTCTATATGCAGGGAATGAAGGAACAAGAATCAGAACCAGCCAAATTATCTAAAAACATTTCTTGATTATAAAGTACGAATTAAATAACTCCACCAACCAATATACTGTTTCTATTTCTTTTATTAGTTTCAAGTTTAGAGAGAGCTCTACTGGAAAAAAAATAAGTTTCAAAATCTTGTGTTTAAAATATTATTGAACTTTAAGAACATAGCCATAGGGTCCTTAAGGTTCTAGTGCAGGAATTTTACCAGGCTGACATGTGGAGTAGCCAGCATCATCATCGGAGAATGGTATATCGAGCACAGATACAGGACTTGGCCGCCCAGATACATCGGTACTACTTTCTAGCTCTTCCATTTTCTTAGCGTTGAAAGAGTGAGAGGGGGATGACAGTGGAGATGATGGTTGGTTTTCTTCTTTCAAATCCTGCAAAAGAATCAAATGATAGTTCACTTCAAAATAAAATCTTACAGTAAAGAGGATTTGAAAGAAAAATCTTAAAGGGTCTACTGTAACTGACTGAATCATCTAGCATTATAGCCAGTTTATCTCAAAATCAATTATTTACATAAAAATATACAATGTAGTAAATGAAAGTACCTCATTCAAACATTCAGAACATCTAGCACCATCAAGAATTTCTGGGAAATCATGATTTTGGTCCTTGCCTGCAATGCAGCCTCTTGTATCTGAGGAAGACTCCAAAACATCTATATCTTTTGTGAATTCTACATTACCTGCACAAACATTAAGGGTAAATGAAAGAATAAATGTAAACGCAAGCAAGCACACACAGACCATAGTATCTATAATATTTTTTTTGACAATAGTATCTATAATAATTTGAATCATGTACGTTGCACTAGTACCTTCAACAACTATCTCATCTCTAACAAGATAACTGGCTTCAGCAGCATCAACAAGACCAAGATCATTTGAGAAAGTTGACTTAATTTCTGGTACTTCATTAGATCTTTCATCACAAACGCTTGACCGGTTTTCTGAACTGTTTGTTTCGTCATCTGGTTGATCAATAGAAGTTGCTTGCTCGGAAGACAAGTTATCCTTGTTAACCTCCCAATTTTTATCTGATGCGGATAATCTCGCACGCGCAGTCACAAAATGATGCTCCAAATTCCCTCCAGGACTTCCAAGAGGAGAAAAGTTGTACTCAGGAAGGGACAGTATTCTCCCAAGGGTTTTCGGAATCTGCCTGGTAGAAATGTTTGTGTTCTCCTCTCCATTATCTAGCATCTCAGACAAATGTTTCTTAGCTTCGATGTATATGTTAGAAACCTTTTCCTTCGTGGAACCACTTTCATATTCCACATTAACTTTGGAGTCATTCGATGTACTAGTCTTGTTTCCTTTCACAACATCAAACATAGGTCTTGCAGTTTTTTCAATGAAGAAATGGTCTTTATTAGGAGATTTCATTGCAATTTTATCTCTATCAATGGCTTTGCCTTTTGAGCCGATGTTTTGACTTTCGGTAAGGATTTTGCGGTTTCCATGCTTCTCCTTTCCAATAGCATTTTTTAGTTTTCTTTTTATCTCTGTAAGAGAAAAGTGTGAACCAACTCTCACAGAAGGACCTTTGTAACAGACAATATCACGAGAATCAAGTGACGGAGCAGTGTTGTTTTCACTTTCTGAATTTCGCATGCCTGTTGGTGCAGGTTTCAGAATGACAATTCTATTTGGAAACTCAGCTTTCCCATTTTTATTTGTTGAAATTTTTGATTGAGACTTAACCTTTTTCCAGAAAAAGTTATGACGCTTGCAGTTGACAAGTTCACTAGTTTGTTTTAGACTGCCGAGGTCTTGTTCAGAGAAGTTGGAATCAGCAACAGAATTGCATTCTTTTTCACTTCTCCCTTGAACATTCTCCAACTCCTGAATATATTTCAGTAAGTGTGAATTTGGATCTTGTAGAAGTTTGAGAAACAATTCCTTATCTGAGCTTATAACCTGCAGTGTTTCCATGAGTTCATGCGAGCAAAGGAATTTTTTATCTTCTACCAGATCTTTCTCATTCAATATCATCTGTTTCACAAAATCATGAAATGCATCTTTTGCAAGTTCTTCAGAACTAATATTCTTTTTGTTTGATTGAGTATGAATTTTGCTATCATCGTCATCATTCATCATAGAACAAACACGTTCAATTTGACAAAAATCTTCCATTATCTTGTCTAAATCTACATTATCTCTCGATTGTTGCTTTGAGAGCTGATCAAGTGAGATTTCAGATTTCAAAGTTGCACTCAGATCATTGGTGTCCATCTCTCGGCTTTTCTTGCGAGATTTTCTTTTTCTTTTGGAATCTGTCTTCAGGGAATCTTCAGATCCTAATTCGGATTGCTTTGATTCCACAACTTCACCTTGATCCCTTATTTCATCCTGATCAATGAACATCTCTTCTTCTATGAGTTTCTTCACACTAAGCTTGTCAGCATCCGTTGTCACGGTTAGTCTCTTACTCTCTCTTCTGTCCTGAAACATAGATGCTATAGTTATATCAAAATTTGACAATGCGTGATGTAAGAAAATCATAATCTAATGTAACTTGTGCTCTTTTCATGTATTTAAATTTCAAATTTTTGGCTGAACGAAAGAAAGAAAATTAAGATTTGGATAAGCATTTGGATGGACAAACTTACAAAATTGCCTTGATATTCTTCATCCAAATTGCTCAATGCCTCAAATTTGTTATTGGTAAGTACAGCACCTGCAGAAACAAAAATATGAAAATTCAATGATTGTTATGATGCTTTGTGATGAAGGCAGCATGGTTGAACCACGTGATATTTCAGAGTTGTTATTATACACAAGGAAAACATATGATGAAAGATATCAACTCAAACATTGATTGATATGCAAAATAACACAAAAGTATATTCAAGATTTTCCAGTCCTTAGCACAACCAACCACATTTTATTATATATTTAGCTTACATTACAAACATTCCTTGTATAGATATAGACACATGACATGAGCAAAGTTGAAAAATTATTTGGAAGTAGAAAATTCAGACATTGAAACATTACCAAAAGCATGTTTGCTGCTGTGCCTCTTATCTACAATCAACTTCCGAGTAAAGCGGCCACGACGAAAATCAAACATACTAATAAAACCCGACATACAACCTGACTGATCATTCTCATACTGTATAGGGAATCTATGGGACCTCTTTGCCATAATGATGATTGAATCTGGCACAATTGATTTTCTTCTTTTCTCTTTCCCCTTTCCTTGGGATGCTAATAAGGTAATCTTAGCCTTTGATTGATTATGTTAATGCAAAACTCCTCAGTGGAATAACCTTTTGCATAGCCTGATATATGGAAAAACACATTCAATGAACAAATGCTGCTAACAGTCATAAAAATGCTCCAAAATCATAGTTTGTGAATAATTCCCTAACAACAAGGGAGAAATAATGCAATAATTATATACAGACCAAACTAATCTCTTCATGCTAACAAGTTTGTTTAAATCAACTGATTCAAAGAACCATCTAGTCACAAACCAAGTGGGTTATGAGCTTCAGTTAAGGACAAATTGTTCGAAAAAACCCGAGTTCAAATCCTTGTTGAAAGTTGAAACAATCTATTGCCAGACTTTATTTACTTTCCGACCGAACTCCGGATTACCAGAGTCTCTTTTCCATGGGAACCGAAGGGTTAAGACAAAAAAAAAACTAGTTACATGATTAAAGGATTTAGGCTCAATCACATATATAGTTGATCATTTGAATCATCAACTCCTCAAAAAGAAAAATAAATGAAACTAGATCAAGTGGTTAGTAACAAGGGATATAAAGGAAGAGTGAAAAAACCATGGCAACTAAGTACCTGTTGTTGAAGGACTCTTTTTGTGTAAACATGCTGAAAGGGTAAAAGCCAAAGATGCAGCTTGATGAGTCCACTTACAAAGCATCTAGGAATTCCAATTTCAGTCCCTAAGTTTCACAACTGAGGGAAGCTATCTAGGACAATATAAACTTGCTTTGGAGGGAAAGGTATCAATGTCGTTTTTTCTTCATGCACATGCCTTAATTAACTCAAGTTTTAAAGAAAAATCTGAAAATTTCAGTTATCCATAAAATAAAGGTACAATTGAGACAACTAGCCACAGATTGACAGGTCACTAGTATAGAGATTCCAACTTCACTTTCTTCCAATATGAAAAACGGTGAATGATTAAACTTGATGGAAAAGTTTGATAATCACAAAAACAAAAGCTTCTGATACACAAAAGCTTGGCACCAAACACTATCTAATCCTAAACACTGTCTAATCCAAAATCACCAACTTAGACAAAACTCGATGATTAGTTCATAACAGAACTAATGAATGCAATCAATGATGCATTCAACAACTGAACCATCAAAACCCAAGTTAGCAAAAAAATAATATAAATTTATGAATGAATTTCCCTCTTCCTAACCAACTTGAACATTTCCAACTCATGAACACCCTTCTCAATGAAATTCCACCTAACACAAAAAAGCAAAATGCATCAGTAAAATCTTAGCTCAGTTTCAACAATACCCAGATGAGAAAAAGAAAAGCTTTGGAAAACAAAATGGACTTCCAGCAAATTTTAGCAGAAAAAGACAAAAAACTATGAAGTTTTTTTTTTCTTTTCTTTCAAGTGGGTATCTTTATGACAGCCAAAAAGAGAAGAAAAATGGTAACTTGCACCGACCCAATATGGTTTAACGCGGCATTTTGACATGGGCAGCCATTAAAGAGTTGGAAAAAGTGGAAAGAAAAAGGAGAGAGAGAGAGAGAGAGGTTGAAGACAAGGTTTGGTATTGTAGGAAAGTGAAAGGGAAGAGGTAACTTTTAACAATGTTGTTGAGTGACAGAAGAAGAAAAAGAAGAAGGGGCACTAACACTAAGGTATGCTATTGCTACGTACTATGTGGGCTCCACAAAGACCTTTTTTGTATCTGATGTGATTGTAATTGGATTCTACTCATTCAACATCTATATACTAATTTTTTAGATTATCACTACTTTTTTAAATACCTCTCTATTTAATTAAGATTATGTAACATTTTTTTTTTCTACGGAAGAATTATAAAATCATAGTATTTGTATTTAAAGATAATTTTTTTATTTTAAAAAATATTTATAATCAAAGACATAAATAATATATAATATAATATAATTAAAAAAGTTAGTTAAAATATTATAAAAATTCATAAAAAATTTGTTATATTCTTTTTATTTATTTATGAAATTTATCTCCGAATACTCTTGTAAATGTCAATTTGAATTGCTTCTATTTTAAAATATACATATCTATATGATGTGTGATCCTATTTATATGATTTTTTTTATGTATTTTATTTTTTATATTTAATATAGTTTGTCGAATTTATTAATATAATATATTTTTTATATTATATTTAATGTATTATTTATTGTATTTTTAATTATTTTTTAAAAAAT
>JBBPBR010000006.1:47182645-47204967 GCA_037974775.1 Cicer pinnatifidum
CAAATAATTTTAAAAATAGAAAGACTAAACTCGTTTTTAGCCTAAAAAAAGAAAAAGTGATTTGTTCAAGCAACAACAAACTTATAGAGAAAACGGTAACTTTCAAATACATAAACAATAAAAATGTAATATTTTACAGTTTAAAATATAAATAAATAGCTAACTATACTAATTCTTAAAAAAAAATTACTCTGTGGTAACAATAAATTATTATTATTATTTTTTTATAAACGAGATAATATTACCAGAAACTGAGACACAAACTACGAAATATCATATTCAAAATTATAATAAAAGTTTATCTGTTATTAACGTGAAATTGGAATTTTTCCAAAAATTATTTTGTAACATTTTATGTGGTATATATATGCTCAAGCATTTCAATGCCGACACATCTCATCTTATCATAGCACTTTATTTGGTATTTGATGTTGGAAAACTCTTAATTGACGTTTTGCACATAGCTTTATAATCTTCTCTTTCCCTTGTCTTTTAGCTTTTTTTATTGATATAAGCTTCAAGCAATGCTTATAAAATGGAAAATAGTGAAAATATATAACAAATTCCACATTAGAAAAAACTAACGATATATGTAGCTTTACATATAAAGATATTTATGTACGCTACTACTGTACTTATTAATATGTATAAATAGAGTACAAACAATCATGAAGTGTACCCATTGATTAAAGACCACCTCACCTTTTACATTGTCCCTCCAAGTTTAGGCAGTACCCTACTTTGACAAGAGTGTTCAACCACAACAATTCATCATGTTATTATCAGCCAAATAATGAAAATTACAATTATCTTGTATAAAGAACAGGCTTAGGCAAGGCTCGTGCATCCTTCATATGCATGTCAAACCAAATGTAATCTTTTTATGAAGAAGAAAAATGTTGAACCAATTGAAATCTACATAGAAGATCACGTGTTTATTTAAAATTGTCATACCATAGTACACTTTATCTACATAAGTTAATGAACAAACCATGTTGGATGATTGGCTACAATTTCAATTGACGCTTACATTGTCAAAGTTCAATTATCTATTAGCTAATGAAAGTTAAATGTTTCGATGTTGTGATTAATACCTTTCAGTTGTCATCAATTATCAATCATTATTTATGTTTGCTGATACTTGGTATGGTATCTATCATATCCTTAACATATATATACATACATATGCAAATCTCTTCTCTCATTATGGGTCTCATTGACGATATTAATTTGTCTCATATTAAGTCTCATTTGCATTATTAATTTATCTCCTAAATTTTATAGTATTTCCTTTTTCCGTATTCAAGTCAAAATGTATACATATTATTTTTTTAAAATGTAAATAAGTATCTAGTAAGTAAAAATTAATCAATAAATAAATAAAATAACACGTACTAGTCATGTCTGTCCTATAACTCCTAAGAAATACTAATGTACACCAATTTGATGGCGATCTCTCAAAAACTCCAAACCCACTAGTTTTTCTTCAAACAAGTGGAAAGAACTGCATACTCTAAAGTTTGGCATCCTTCATTTTAATGAACAGCATCAGGCGTGTATCCAAGTTCATGTTCCAAAACCTTGACACAAGCACTAAAAGCTGCATACATATACATACATATGGACCTTTCAATCATCGCGTCCATCTCCCTGTTTTTAAAGTTGTAATTTTTCTCTTTTTGTTGGCACGATTCTTGGCAGAAATTCTCATTTTCCTTTTGGCATTTCGCATCGGATTGATAACAGCCATGAGCTTTTCATCATGTTTTCTCTTATTTCTTTTCAAGCTCATGTTCTTCCGGATAAGATTATAAACTTCCACAAAGTTTTGAGTGCCCAGAATATTCTCTATTTTTCTACACGTCTCATCTGCTGACTTTTTCAGATTATCTGGTAAACAACAATAAAAGGTGGGCTTGGTAAATATAAACTAAGTAAAGTAAATCTTAAAAGCATATGTTACAACATTAGACATTATGAGGACAAAAAAAGGTAAAATTGACATCTATATCTACCATACAGGAAATGTAAGAGAGGAAAGGATCAAATACCAGCTATCTCTTTTCCAGCAAATCCTTCACAAATTTTATACAGAGGTAATAGGACCACACGTGCATAATGCAGTAGGCAGTCATCCTTACTCATCTGTATCTGTGCCATAATTATCCCAAAACTGTCGAAGACTATTCCCATCTGTGTTAAATAAGCAAAATAATGTTACTCATACGCACATTGATTAAGACTAAACAACACATGCAAAGAGGTCGAGTGAGTACCGACCTGAACATCATCACTTTGAAGGACAATTTTGCCCATTTTCTTGAGCAATAAGGAGACAAGTATACATTGGGTGTTCTTAACATTAAGTTCACTGCTGTCCTCATATACAGAAGAGGACATGAACATGGTTCTTCCTTTTCTTGCATTAATTAAGTCAAAAGCTTTGAGAAACTTATCCTTCTCATGTTGCTCAAGAGTAGACCAAAATGCAGGGGGATCTATGCAAGCAGTTTGCCCCATTATAGAATGGACACCACAAATAGCAAAGACAATATTTTGAGTTATCAGGTTGCTTCCAGCATCAGCTTTGAGTGTCATTTTCAGTTGGCAGCAAAGAGAAGTAGCTATTAGATATAGTCGACTAGGACTCATTAAAAAATAACTATTTAAGGAGCTTTGATGATTTTCTTTGATAGCCTCTTTTACACGTGCAAAGTATAGAGCAATGAGCTGACACGATTTATTGCGAAGCGATGAGTGTGGGTGCAACAACATCTCACATACTGCTTCCCATATATCCTGAAATGTACGTGTAAAAAGAAATATGTCAGTGTGCTTGCTCAGATGTGGAAAATGATGGTGGAAAGTTAAATGGATAAGTTTTGATTACTAAGACGTTTGTGTTCATATAAAATGAAATGGAAGTATTAACAGATTTGGTACCTAAACTAACAGAATTGCCTATATTTGTGCAGTGCATTCTGCGCTACTCTATCAGTCTCTAACATAAATTTTTCCTTCACTCCCTAACCCTTTAAAATTTTCCATTCCAATCGATTACCAAAAACCCATCAGTTTCTACTTTGTAACTTCTGCTCAAAACATAAAATTGAAATTACAAGAAAGAAAATCCAATATGCCGACGAAGCAAGCAACCTGAATGGCCTTGGTAAATAACCATTGGATATTTTATGGTAATGTAATATTCTTTGCTCCATCTACGTATGGCCCTAGGGATGTTCTGGGGACAGGGCAGTTTTGGCCAAACCTGTTAGTCAACCTAGTCAAATTTCATTGGTTCAGGTTGGATAGAAAATCCGTTATTTTCCTATGGAACCCAAACCAACCAAACCCGGTGATGAACGGGTTGGTTTGCATAGGGTCACGAGAAAGATTTTAAAATTTCTTTAAAATTATATAATTAAATTTAATCAAATTTAATGAAAAACTCCAATACTTCCAATTAAATTTAAAACATTTCCTGATTCAGAAGATAAATGTAAACTATAAAAAATTGAAATCATGCGTTTCAGGTTGGGTTGTGTCATCGTGTTGATTTGGCCGACCGGTACCCACAAACACCCCTAGAGATGGCCCCATCTCGGGAAATAAAGCTTCAGCAGTGCGGAAGAACAAAATAACTAACGTTCAACTGAGAAATTGGTCATTGGGTGCTTGAGTCTCAGTCTTCGCTTATACATACTCTGCACCTCACCATGCGTTTCAGTTTTCCAAACAAAAACCCGAAACACTTTACTCTATAAAATCCTCAATTTACTCATTTCAGGGCAGTCCGCATTCTCAATTGCAACAAAAATAATATGCATCTACATATATTTCATAATCTAGCATGTCATGAGCAACACATTTATAAGCATCCACATATAAGTCCATACACTATTAAATAGACAGTACAAAGAAATTTACCTCCAGATCCTTTGCAAAGCATAAGTCATGGAACTGATTAATCATCTTCTCTATCATAACAAGAGAATAGTATGCTTCCTTCCAAAGGGGAATGATGGACTCAGACTCAAAGCTCTCTTGCCTGGTTATGACTGCAAGTATAGTAGACTGCAAAATGCGACGAGTCACCGGCAAGACAGAGTCTACATGGTTAAGAAATCCTTTCTTTATTACCTCAATCAGCAACCCCAAAACCTGTATCGGCAATTTCAGAGATCAAAAGCAGACAGACAAAAAAAACCATGCTAGGGCTAGAGTAACTTTTGTATCTAAGAAAATACAATAAAAACAAAAACAAAGAACATATTGGCTCTAAATAAGTACTGAGACGATATGATATTCAAGTTTATAATTTATAATGGTTTCATGGTACTTTAGAGAAGATTACCTGTGCAGCAGCACCCCATAGTTGTTGCTTGTCACCCAAATACCAAGAAAGAGTATATTTAAGAATGGAATTAAGTGCACTGGGACTAACAGAACCAATGAGCTTCGATATAGCAATCCCACTCATGGAACGATTATTATCATCATTATCATTTGCCAAGCAAGCAACCAAATGGACAAAAAATGTCTGAGATTGCTCATTCAATTTCTTTTCAGGAAACTTGACGATAATAGCATAAATCATTTCGAGAACAGATTCCCGTCCAGTCGCATGTTCATACCTGTAAGGATTAAGAAATCCATTAGCCTAAAAACAATCTTCAAAAAAATGAAAAAGAAAACTAGGAAGATTAATAATTAAGAAACACACTATGCACTTACCTCAAATTCGAGAGCAGGAAGTCCAGATGTTGTTGCAAGCGCTTCGCTGAAAGTTGATAATCAAGCAAAAATTGCAACAAAATTTTACTGCATTTCTTGCGAATTGAATCCATTTGACTTGTCACCATCAATTCAGCAACCCTAGTAACAATATCATAAATTTCAGGTACAACAAGCTTGCGGTTGACAATACCCTTTAGAAGTGATAGTGCCACCAAAGAGGGATTCCTTTCAAGGTCCAGAAATATTGGAAGCTGAATTAGTAAATGTATTTGGTCTGGGGTGAGAGAAATTTCGGTGTTCCTCAAAAGCATTATCAGCAATGTCAAACATGACTGCATTAAAGGACTACTAGCATTCACTGAACTCTGGGCAATTTCAAATACAGAAGACTTTATTCTCTCAGCATGTAATTGAAGGGATGGCAAAGGCAACTTTACTAGTACAGTAAGGCATCCAAGGGAAGCAGACAATATATCCTCATACTTAGAGCATAAACCATCACATAGTAGCTTGACAAAAGGATCTAATAGGGATAAAGTATATTCATCTTTTACACCCTGTTTCATACCCTTCAAACGTTTAAACAATATTCTGGTACCAAACACTGTTATAAGGTGTGAGCATAATAAGCCACTAGCAACTCCACGACCTGAAAAAATTCTTTTAGCATTACTACGGCTATCCTTATCTTTCGATTTTATCAACTTAATCTCATGCCAGCCAATTTCATTTTTTAAGCCACCATCAATAACACCATAAATAAAGACAAATAGATCACTCTGATCTACCGATGGATTGCTTTCAATACCAGCAGCTATACTGTGCAACATATTTTCCAATTTTCCTTTTACATTTTGTGTGACATGCTTTTGCATATGAGCAGTCACTGGTGCAAGCAGCTTTAGTGCATGGCTTTTAAATGTTACGTTTTGGGCCACCAATTTCAAAGTTTCAAATGACTTTTTTCTCTTTGTTTCTTTCATTTTTGAAGCTATCTTTTCCACCTCCTTTTGTTCCGCAACATCTCCGAGAATGTCATTCTCTATCACAGAAAGGAGATCCCCCAAACAGTAATCTATCTTTCCACTAACTGGACTTGAAAGACTCTTGGACAAAATAAAATTAAGTGTGTATCCTAGGACATGAAGTTCATATCCTCGCTTTAAAGTTGATCGCAAAACCTTGACAATGAATTGCAAGTATTCCAGTCCAAGTTCGTTCAAACAAGTAGCCAAAGCAGACCTAGCTTCATCGCGAATGCTTTCTAGATGACTCTTTAAGAAGTTCGAAATTCGATGAACAATGGTTGGAAGATATGTGTCCATCACATCACCTGAAAGTAACTTAAGTAGTTTCAATGCAGCAAGACTGATATTTACATTGACTTTTTCCGAATCAGAATCTAGCAGCTTTTGTATCTTTGGAAGCACAACTTTATAGAGACACGTTTGTATATCTGTGTTCACATCAGAAGCATCAACATTGCCTAAAATAACTGAAGAAACAGTGTCAGTTAACCCCATATCAGAAACACCAATCATCGATTCCTTAGATTCTTCAGCATGAGAAAGTTCTGAAAAGTGAAATTTATCCAAAATAGAGCAGATGAGACGTATAAAGAGTTTTTGCTTGTCTAGACCCTTGGATGCTCCCTGAAAACATTTGTTCAATAGTGCATAGTACGACTTCCATCCCATCTGACCAGCTACAGAAGCAATGGTCTCGATACATGCATTTTTCAAATGGTCAACCTTGGCCTCTTTCTCATCAAACAACATGTTGAAGAAGAGCCGCATAAACACTTTTTCAGTGATGAACTGGAAATAAACAAAAAATAATTAAAAAGCAGTCACTAGGAAAGATACTTTTATTTGAGAAGTTAAATTTATTACCTCTGACAATTTGTTCGTACTGATAACATTTCTAAACACCGACAATGCCTTAACCCTCTTACGGATCTGTAACACCAAATGTACTTACGTGAGATGTTTTGCAGGCTATGTTCATAACTCCACCAAAAGTAATTGCTAATATAACAAGATATCATAGTTTGAGAGTGTTTCGGATTACAATAAGGAAAGGCACAGAAATACACATAATAATGAAATGTCTGGAATAAAAAGATGCATATATATATATATATATAGTGGAAAATTACTTAGGTAAATGGTTAATCATAAACCTACCACTGAATCAGCTATATCCTCAAAAAAATTTGTTTCACCGTCTACATTGCACAAGACTGTAAGTGATTTAAGGTTTGACACATCTGGAAGCTTCAAAGCCATTAGACTTAACAACTTCATCCATCCCTGCAATGACATCAAGCAGTGTTTAAACATAGAGGATTAAACAATCCTTTTTTATATAATTTAAACTTACATATTCAATAAGTAATTAACTTAGTATGTATGTCAGTATACTATTCCAAAATCCTTGCCATGCAAGGAAATAGGAATGGCAACTATTTGTCAAACAAGACATGGTATAAAATCCAAATATATGCATATCTAATTACATATGTCTAACATCTTATAACTAGAAACACAAACAGTACCCAACTCTGAAATATGATTTATAACATGCATCACCAAATACCTTGGTAATAGCAAGTGGCCCATCCATGGCATCAACCATATGCTTCAAGAGAAATTTCTTTGTTATACGCTGGACGCATGATTTTGTCCAACAACCATCAGTGTTTTGCATTACAGACAACTCTTGTTCACTGTTTCCTTCTTGACAAAGGATGAGTGCAGAAAAATCAACAAAAGATAGCAATGAACTCTGTGCACTACAGACAAAAGTTGTTTCATCTGAGGACATGTCATGCACACAGTGTGATAAAATAAGTAATGCATGTTCCACTTGAACATTTCTGAAGAAATCGTCATTGATGATTTTGTATGCATTCAAAATAGCATCATGATCAAGCCAACCCAAAGTAGATGTTGTATTCAGCTGACGAAGAAGTTTAGCCTTCATTCCAACAGCATAGCAGAGGAAATTGGAAGAAACACAGAAATGTCAGAACGTAATGTCAGAAAGTAATATGAGTGGATCAAGAGAGACAAGAAAGCAAGAATTACCACTGAGAGTACAGATGCATCAGATTCTACAAGAACATCAAGAAGATCACATATCCTCAAACGCCCATCCAACTCAGCCGAAATATATAGAGGAGAAATAGCACTCAAAATCTTAGCGGTGCTTCCATTTCCTAATATCGGTATGATATTTTGAATGACTTGCAGAACTTCAATACAGACATCTACAATAGGATATTAGGATATTAGGAGAACTTCAATTTCAATATACAAATTAATTAGTCAAAAAAGCAAAAGATGAAAATAATGCAATTGGACATATAGGATATTCTCTCACCAGAACTTTGTGTTTTCTTTTCCAAGAACAGAAGCAGTATGCCCACAAATCGATTCGCCAACTCTGCCTCCTTGATGTACTTTGGTAAAAATTTGAAAATTCTTATTACTGTCTCCCCAGGAGATTTGATCAGCTTTCTGATCAGCAAAAAAAAATAGGTTGAAACATTTAGTGTTGAGCCCTCACTAAAGCAGGTTATACAAAAAAGATATGTTGTTCCGTGCTAACATACAATGGAATCAGTGCAATCAGACAAGATATCCACTTATTCATATGGTAAAATTAGCATTCTCCAAAGTTTTCCAAATGTGCAAGTATACTTATTTAATCTTGTTACTTTCAATGTAATTGAATTGAGTTCACCGACTCTCCAAACTTATTATTTTTGAGCTATCACCCTTTATTATGCCTATGTGTTGCCTTTGTCCTCTATCTCTAAACTGTCAAAGTTACATGGATGATATTAGGCTTAAATATATTTTTGGTCCCTATAAACTACCCGGTTTTTTGTTTTAGTCCCTAAACATTTTTGTTTCAAAGTGGTCCTTATAGTTAGTTATTTTATTATGTTGGTACTCGTTATAATGTTTTAGTCTGTAATATTTTCCATTTTAGTCCCTACATTATTTGGTGTATGTTCAATAAGTTCTATATGATACAAAGTCAAACCGAAAAGTGAGAAAAAATGAAAAAAAAGGTATATTAGAGGAGCTAAAATAATTTATTACAAGAACTAAAAACTGTGTACCAAAATTAAACAAAAACAAACTAGGGACCCTGTTGAAACAAAAAAATCAAGGACTAAAAGAAAAGGTGTGCATAGTACAATGACCAAAAACATTTTAAACCATGACTCCAAAACTAATACACCACCACAAATTGAACCAACCGCACTTGAAGCAAGGACAAAGCACAAGGCTGCTCTAATCTTGTGAATATATTTGAACATTGTTTAGAAAATAGTTAGTAGCGAAGGTTGAACTCCCAATTACATGGCCAAAGGCTCTAATTCTACTACTGGTTTAAGGACCAATTCTCGTAAATGTTTTAAGCTCTTAGGGGAAGACACGTGATTGGATTACATCTAATCATAGACCACTAGACTGATAATGAAAGCCATCTATTTTTAATGAAAAAACTGTTTAACAGATTAACAAAAGGCAATTCAATTATCAGTTTTCATACAGGTCTACACTTTCAAGATTGGTTCTGATGGGAACACTGATTGCAAGACTCCAGACCGGAGGCTCTCCCTAGATACATTTTTTGTCTCGGTTGTGGATATATTTAGCCCCTTAGAAACTAATGTTGTTTTCCTGTTCTTTCCAACTACCATTCAACACTTGCCCCCTTATGAACTAGAAAGTAAAAATTCTTCATACCACAAAGAACTGCAGTGTATTGTATTGTTAAGAGGTAACTTCATTTCATGGAGGAATAAAATTCAGTTGCCACTGAAATGGCAGCAGTAACATGCATACTTAAATGGTTAAAAGTTAAAACAATTACTACTTCAGCCACTAAAATTGTGAGAGCACAAACAAATGAAAATTAAATACCTCTTGGCTGCATTATCACTCCCAAATAAACAGCAAATGCTGTCCATAAGAACTTCAATATTTGAAAGTAAAACTCTATGGGCACAGCTGTCTTCATAATCCAACTGATTGTCAAGGCTTAACAAGTTCTCAACAAACTTTAGAACACAGTATACGATAGCTTCAGAAGCTGAATTAACGGACACAATGGAAAATATATCAGGTATGAGACTTTCCTCCCTGCACAATAGTGCTACAAGCTTATGGTTTGCACTCATGGCCAGAAAACAAGACAGCAGTGAACTTGGTTTCTCACTACTAGCAGCTTCCTGTTTAAATTTATCAACCAGTGGTTTCACTGAGGAAAAGAATCTGTCCCATAAATCAGAACCAAATTCATGATCCTCATACTTATTGACAACAAGGGAAACAATTTTCAGGCACAGAGATCTCATGTCCTTGAGCTGCTTTGAAGTATTGCCAATCTGCAAAATAATATAAAAATTAATATCAAAACAGACAACATAGATCATAAAAGGCGGGAAAAAACGATTGATCGTAAATTGTATAATTTACTTTTAGAATCTATCAAATGACAATTGTTTCACTTTAGTCCCTTCAAAAAAATTGTTTATTTTAATCCCTAAAAAAAGGAATGTTTGCTTTTGGTCATTGTGGTATTGATAATAATCCGAGTAATTAGTGACTCATGTCAAACTAGTTCTTTTAATATGTAAAAACCATAATGGTTTGAGTCTCTAAAATATTTCAGAGACAATCAATATGGTTCAAATATTACAATTTATTACAACTAGTTCAACATGAATCTAAAATTTGAGGGACGATAATCAATACAATGAGGACCAAAAGCAAAAATTATTCAATTTTCCACAGACTAGAATCAACCAAAAAAATTGCAGGGACTAAAACATAAAAGTGCTGTATTAGAGGGACTAAACTTTTATTTAAGCTTAAAAAATATACCAGCACTATGGCAAAGTGAACTTTAAAACACACCATAAGCCAGTGCTTCTCACTATTTAAACTAACATCAGCCCTGAATCATTAATTTTATCCTCAAGTTTGTAAAAATAGTGTGCTGTACAATGTTTCCATTCAGTGTGAACAAACTATTACCAGGATTTGATTTGCAGGAACACTGTCCTCACCAAGAGAGTTTGAGCTGGTACTAGAATTGTGTTGTTCCGAAGGAAGCCCATTCAATTTTACATTGTCAAGACTTGATGTGCAACTCTCCAACACCCGAACAACACACCCCACCAGTAGATCAATAAAAGGTCTAATATGCAATTCATCAAAAACTCCAACAATATCTTCAATGACATGCAAGAAGCCATATTTCTTTTTCCAGGATAGGGTTGCTATATTGTCTGAAGTAAAATATTCTAACAAAGAAGATGCTTGAAATTCACTGGTGCAACCAATAGGTAAAGTCCAAAACAAGTTAGCAGGCTCCTCAGTTTTCTTTACTATTTGCAAGGGTTTAATCAGTAATGCAAAGAAAAGTGGCAGCTCAATGATATCAAGTCCAGCAATGAAACTCAGAATAGCCTTCCGGTGACAAATGCTTGCTTTCTGTCAAAATGAAGAGAAACTATTATTAGTCTAGCAAGTAAAAAGGGATGACAGATATATAAGACAAGCTCAGAAGTTTGAATTCAGTATACCTTTCTTGATGCAAGTCCTTTCAACTTTCTTACTTTTGGCATCAAAAGACGGATAACCAATGGCACAAGATAAGCTCGGTGACATTCTTCAATCATTTTAGATTCTCTGGATAAACTCCATGTTGTTAGTTCCTCCCTTGTAATTTTGGAACTAATCAAGTTTCTCAGATGCTCGGTGTATGGTAAAAAGTAATCATCTTTCCAGATTAATAGGCAATCGAGAACTTTGAACTGTATTTCAGGGTCGTCTTCTTCAATAAGCCTGTCATAAAAACCCAAAAACAGAAAGGGTGAAAAGATGTTCATAATAGGGAACCACCAAATTATTCTATGTGGCTAACAAGAAAATAATTATGCAGTGATGTACAAGATACATAATCAAATTGCATCTCAACCTATTCTGCAGAACCTCCTTAAGAAACTGGTTCAAGTAAAATGACTTGGGATTTTTCATAAGTTTCAACAAGTTGAGCCATTCTTTCAAGATGGTCTTCCACTCTATTCCTTTACAAGCATGAGAATCAAACAATCCCACACTGCAATTTCAATTAGCCAAGGAAAACAAATTACAAAACATGGCAATTTAGTTGAAGTTTCAGAAGATCACAAAATTCAAAATCATAGAAAAGGACTTAGCAGATACTTACCTTGCAAGATCAAGAGTGTTGTATCCTAAGAACTTCAAAAAAAGAGGAATGAATTGCCGAGAGCGAGGTTCAATAACAGCTGGAATTTTTTGTAAAGCTTGCAGCAGTAATGCCAATATTGTTACAGATGGTGTGCTATCAGATTCATGATGGACAAATAATTTGAAACAACCAAGTAAACCTGAGAAACAGAATCAACTGAATCAATATTATAAACAGGACTTTTACAAGTTAGAAATATACATTTGTAACAAGAAACATTAAAACGGTGAATTGTAATTTTAACACAAATTTCCGTAAGAATTTTGATGGGGATGAATATCACAATGTATGGCGACTCATTAATCATTCATTAAACATAATTAATCACGATTTCCAACGCAATTAACCATAATTTTCAGGTGTAAAATTGAAAATATTGTTATTAATGGATATTATGTAAATTTTGGACACCGAAAAATCACATATTTTTAACACCGAAAAACCAGGTATATTTGAACTCTTGAAAATTGTGGCTAATGACATTCAAAATCATGGCTAATTATATTTAGTGGATGGTTAATATGTTGTGACACTTTGTTATATTTAGGAATCATCTTTTGAACGTAATTCATCACATATTTAAACAACGCTAACTATTCAAATTGTTGTTGAAATTAATTATTGTCAAATTATCATTTATGTAAATAAAAACACATTATAAAAAAAATTATAAGTGTCATTACAAACTAAGCTAAATATAAACAGATTAAACTAATTATAATTTTACATAATAGATTAAACTCAAGTTTAAAACACCAACCAAAGAACAGTAAAATATACATTAGTGTCAGTTTATGACATAAGAAATCATGTCCACAAAAACAAATGGAGAGGAAGAAGGAGGAACTCAATATATGATGGCAATGTAATTGAAACATACCAGCTTGCTGATCAACTGATGCACCATCGGCACTACCATGAATGTTGCTAGAGGTCTCTCTTATTGCTTGACACCTTTCCAGATAATTAATAAAGATATCCCACACAAGTGAAAAATGTATGCTAACCAAGACAGAAATGCATTCTAATACAGGATTCCAGAGGTAGCTAAATCGGTTATTCAAGATGCCAAATAGCGCATTCAAAAAAAGAGGTGCATAAACGTTAGTGATCCTTCCAGCAGACAAGTCCATCTGAATCTTGGAAATCAATCGTTGAATGCTTCTGCTTGTAGAAATTGAAACAACAGTTGTTTCAATAGACAGGAGAACCAGCAGAGGCTGTTATTTCACCAAAATACACCGTCATACAAATACTCAAGTTAAAAAAAGGTAATGGCACACAATATAAAGATACATACATTATTTCCTGGTATATCCAAGATTGAAGTTGGAGAAACTTCAATTTTCCTTTTCTTTGCAGCTGACTGATCCACCGAAGAATTTTCCTCACCCAATGGTTTGTAGTGACAAAGTATTTTAAGAGTTGAAATGCGAACCTCCTTGTCTGAATGGCACAAATTATCCAAAAATGTTGTCACTGCCTCTGCAGTCCTTTCGCCAAGTTCTGGATGATACATTCTACGCCCAGCGTCTTCCAAAGAAGAACTATAATATATGCAAGTGAAAGGGTCATGGAAATACAGAGCACTAACGATCAAATCCGGACAAAAGTTGCTTACTAAAGATTGAAAAACAAGAAATGTCTACAACATAGTTAATTATAACATATCCACTTACCCATACTTGCATTCCAAATAACCAGCAACAGCCGACAATACTGGCAAAGATGACTTATATCGTTTTGCATAACTTAAAAACTTTTCTGTTACATCAACTTTGAGATCACTGTCATTGCACAATCTGTTGTAAGAACTTAGTGAAGCACCTATAATGCTTTCCCATGCTTTTTTATAGGTATCTTCAATGTGGTCTGCAAATGAAAAAGAAAAGTTGAAAGCAATGAAAATAAGAAATTATGTATATTTGCCAACTAAGTCCATCAGCAAAACATGTGCAGATTAGAATAAATGATTGTAGCAATAATGAATACAGCAAACCAAGTATAAACCGACACCCAGATATTTTATTTTTTAGTAAGGTCCAACCCAGTTAAAAATCATAGCAAACTCAATAAAGTATAGCCAAAATGGAAAACCAGCTTTAATATTACCCAAACACAAGGTTCTACAAGACTGCTAGTAAAAAACTCCTTCGTATTTGAAACAAATAAGGAAAGGTGGAATACCAGCTTTAACAGTCAGAAGCTGATCTACCGCATCCACAAGATGCACCAACAATGATGGATCAGCGTCAACGATAGACATGTGAGAATAGCAATTCACAACTCCCCACAGCAGTGCCACCTTTCTTTCATCAGCTTCAAATGAAACGTCCGAATGTGCAATATCATTTACTTTTTCGATCCAAGAACGGATAGTTCCTTGCAAACGATGGCATATCCTAGTTAAAGCTTCTGCACTTTCTCTGTCTACAAAGTCTGATTTTCGTATATCTAATTGAATTTTCTCAGAAAAGGATTGCAATAACTGTATGACCTCTTCCTCGGAAATCTCCATTAACTCGTTTATTGCACTAAAAGAACAAACATAGAAGTCAAATATTGTATCCAGAATGTATAGAACAATGAACTGTTCATGTAAACCCATGCATGCACACACCCCATTCAAAAATTACCTTATAACATTACTTCTAAAAGCAAGTAAACAGAGATCCTTCTGTAGCAGTTTTTCAATGAAACGTAGTAAACTGGGACCAAACACAAACATGTCAAGAGAGTATACAAATAAGTTAAAGAGAATGTCAAAATCAAATTGGCACTGTTTGTCTCAGTCATACCTTGAGCTTCGCAATTTAAAAACTGGAGCCCACTGGGTAGCACACTCTGATATCATTGACTGACTGTAACTACAGAGCCCATCGAGAGTAGCCAGCATTAATTTCAAAATTATGTCAACAACTGAACATATATCTTCTTGTGACTCAGAAACTCCCAAAGCTGTGATATATGATCGCATAAGCAGGAAGACTAGTTCAAGTGTAGGCTTATAATCTGCCACATGTAAAGGCAGTTGAAATTAGTGCAAAAGCACATTGACAGCTCAAGTAACTTTCTGAAGAGAATGTATGGCAACCTGATATAGAATATATGAAACTACGCTGAAAAATATTTATTTATGCAACCCTACACTTTTAACAAAAAGGGAAATTTAAGAAACAAAACCACACCAACATATAGCACTTGAAACATAATCCCTTTTTTATTACCCATGGATATAAGAACTACTCTTAATTTGTAAGAAGATAATCAAAGAAGTTCCAAACAAAAGCATATATCAAGAAAACCTGAAGTTATGGCATCATTTGATTCATGAACCTGACCCCACATAATGAGAAAAAAATTTGATTGACGTTGAATTTAAAGGAGCCGGGAATGTGGGAATACTCAGGGAAACTCAATTTAAAGAACAAAGAGAAAACTAAACAATGAAGTAAATCCTCAAAAGAAACATAAAATTCAATCTATTTATCTAATATAGGTTTGTTATAATAGTTCGGTGACATGAAGTATTGTAACTTACCAGATACCTTTTTCCCTTTTTGCACCTTAACAGCAGTGACAACCACTGATAAAATGCGTCTTAAATGCCTGATGTTTCCAGTACTAACACATTCACGCACTTCCTTATATAAGCAACTCCATACCAAACTCAGCTCATTGGGCTCCATTGTCTCGCATAATTTCTTAAACACAGACTTTACGATGATCAACATGGTTGACTCTGAAATTGAAGCAGATAGATATTAGAACAATGTAATCAAATACATTATGAGTCATGTACAAACATAATTATATTTACAAACAGCTACATCAGGAGACAGATAGCAATGAAGGAAGATCAAAAGAGTAAGAGAGAAGATGGCCTGGTTCAAAAATCTAATTATTATTTTAATAAAGATTGAAGTGGCATATAAGAGACATCGAACAAGCAAAATAGAGTCGCATGCACCAATCAATATCTAGTCACTTTACACGATTAAGAATGAAAGCCAATTTAAAATCTCCCCAACTTCAACTACTTCCATACTCACAGCCCAAAAATTCATAAAAATAACTGTCACGTCACAGAGGTCTAGATGATATTATGTTAGAAGGGGCAGAGCAAACTCAAATTATTGAGACAGATCAAAGAGATTAATCTAATTATCATGATTCATTTTTCTTTTTGGTTCCATCTTATTTTCACTCTCTGTTGCATACTCCTTTTGGAAAATGAGACCAATAGCCTTAGTGACTTCAGTTCATATATAATTGCATGTTTTGCGTCTAATTTTTTTCAATTGAAATATTTTATTGTTGTATTACTATTACAGAACTATTTTTAAAATAGCTAAACTACATAATACGCTGCTAGCCATAGCCATGAGTCACCTATCATTGCAAGAACATTATTCACTAATAACTTGAAACTAAGCAATAGAATAGCATTACTTATTGTTAATAGGTGTTTAAACAATAAAACTTAGCAGCATAAAAACTCCACACATCTGTTCATAAAAAAATTTCATAACAAGTTCAGCACCCCCTTCATGATCATTGATGCAAAAATATCATCTAACTATAAACCAAGTTTAATTTAACAGCACAAAGTATTATCCCAGATTTTTTAAACTGCTTCTTTCTTTCTTTTTAACCGCTCACTTGTCAAACCTACTTCTGAGATTTAGTGATCTCTTCTTCCTACATGAAATTAAATTTAAAAATTCAGATTTATCTTTGTAACATTAAGCCACAGGCTTCGCGACATTAGATTTGAAGACTCCCATTGTCTAATCTTAGAGCCAAATGGAGAAATCTAACTACTGCAAAATATACTTTCTGATGAAGAGAAGTCCAATCAAATACTGATGTTATTTGTATGTTACTACTACAAGTAGCATAGTGGCTTAAGGCAAACACAACGAACATTTCAGTCTATGATCAAAATCATGTCAAATAAAAAGAAAAGTTTAATTATTATTTTAACTAGAAAACAAGCTTGCCTTGGTCAGCTTGATCACCAATAGTATAAATTGTTTCGCTTGTCAACAATTGTAACACTCGTTCTGCTTTTGAATGGAACCTTGATGAGTAACCTTTCATAATATTATAAAGCAATAATTCAACACCAAAACCTCGGCATGGAGATGGCTTCTTCACTACCTCGGCAATGACTCTTCTAATTCCTGTCCAACCAAACAACATTACAAGCTTAGCAACCACAAAAACTAATAAAATCATTAATACAAAAAGAAAGCAACATAATTAATACTAAATCATGAAGCAATTAATGATAGAAGTACAACAAAATTGGTCACCATGATTAAAAATATAAACAAAAGACAAGACAAGATGGGAAGGGGAAATATACATATACACAATGAAAAACAGTCAATGACATGAATACCTCTTTTGAGCTGCTCATCTGGGGCATTTCTCAAAACAAATGACATTGCCTCTGCCATGAATTGCTGAACATATTCTTTTGGATAATACCTCAATTTTGATGTGACCCTTGATGTATTAAAGTCAAAGAAACATGGAAAAATCAGACTTGTTAATGGTGCCACGTGATTAGCTAAATTAAACAAAACAAGCAGTTATCCTGATAGCTTAAATCAGTTGGTTAGGACATTTATTAGCAAGTTTTCATTCAGGGGTTTAACGTCCCTTGGTGGAACATCAATTTGATCATTACCCATTCCAAACCTCCTTCCTTTCTTCAAATTATCTTTTTTTTTAGGCTAAATTATACCCGTGGTATCTTAACTTAATTTCAGGTAACGTTTTAGTCCTTTATCTTTTTTTTTTCCGAGTTGGTCCTTTATTTGAATTTTAAGTGACAATTTGATATTTTATATTTTAAAATTTCAACAATGTTATCTTTTTTTGTACAAAAATTAAAAAAAAATCATCAAAATTTTCAACCAAAACCCATTAAATTAATAATCATCTTCAATATAATGCAACTTTTATCAAATTCATAACTCAAATATTTAAATACATTCATATTTTCATCTTCAACAACATCAAATAAAGAATGAAAATATGAGTTTATTTTAAGATTTAAGATATGAATTTGATTAAATTTGTATTTTATTGAAGATGATAATGAATTTTATGGGTTTTGGTTGAAAAATTTGATGATTTTTTTGAATTTTTGTAAAAAAAAAGAACAGCATTGTTGAAATTTTAAAACATAAAATATCAAATTGTCACTTAAAATTAAAATAAAGGACAAACTCGGGAAAAAAAATATATAAAGGACTAAAATGTTACCTGAAATTAAGTTAAGGGACCACGGGTATAATTTAGCCTTTTTTTTTATCTTCTATCATCTACAGCTACACGAGAATTAGGAATTTAATCTTTTGTGAACGCTTGCTTAAATTTCATTTCAAGTTCCAAGTCCTATATTGTTAATACTTAATACACCCACAGACTTTTCTTGTTAGGCCTTTGCCAGATTCATTTTACAATACCATAGCCCATATATCAATTTAATTTTGTTCTTCATTCAATTATCAGACTCTGTTGCCATTTTATGGAAGTTTGTGTATGTAGGTTCAAATCAGGGCCATTTCAGGGTTTCTTCATTTCACCTTAGGCTACATAAAGATTTTAATACTTTTTGGTAACAAAACCTACACTAAATTTTTGTGTTTTGGAGAAATTACAGTTTCTTGGTCTTCCTCTTAACCGACCTTCTGCATCATTTACCCAACAAATTGAGGAAAGGAAAAGATAGCTCTCAGCTAGTTCACCCAACAAATGAGATAAATTACGTGTACCTGTCTAGTCCTTAGATTATTGCAAATCAATCTTTGGATTTTAACTAAATAGGTGCAGGTAAATGCATACACATTCCAGAGTGTTTCAGGTTTGCAGAAAAGTTAACTTCGTATAGCAAGTAAACACAATTAAAAATAAAATAAAAAATAGACTATACCACTCACTTAAGCACTTCTGATGTGTTGTGTATTAGATATTTCTGAAGATACATCATAATATATGACCATGACGTGAAGATCTGCGTGAAAACATACATTTTATAAACACGCTGAACAAAGGAAACTAACGAATGAGAATGCACATCTCCCTTAATAAAGTTGCCAAATTGACATATTATACCTGCTCAATTATATCTGGCTCCCTATCAGCACCACTTTCTAGAAGAGATGCTAAAGAATCAACAATCCTTGGAAATAGCCTGGCAAAACCCACATCCACAGTAAATATGAAAGACGTTAGCAGAAACCATGCCCTTAATGAAGCCATCAAATTGTCTAGGAAGAAATTTGACAAATGCGACAAAAGGAAACCCCAAAAGAGCAAACATTTAGTCAATATGATAAGCAACTTACGGAACAAATTCATCTACGAGATCTCTAGATAAAGCCGTGATTAACCTGTAAGCAAAAGTGTTGAGAATTATTCGCAACAACTGCAAACTAATAGATTGCCAAAAAAGTGCTCATGGTATCAAAATCTCTCAGGCCGAAAAAATACCATAGAATCAGTGGTTCTATAGAATAAATCATGATGCCTGAGTTTTTCAAAGAACTGTAATATTCATTGACTAACATCCCAACTCATACAAAATGAAGCGATCCTCAGAATGACTTGCATACCTGAGAACTGGTTCAAGGGATAGCCTTGCTTTTATATGCAACCTAGAAAGAAGCTTTGAGATCAAAGACTCCTTGTGCAACAGCACCAGGGGCAATGTTTGCGTATAAGGAATAACTTCTTCATACAATGAGATGAAATCTTCTGCCGTATTCAATTCCTGGATTTTGACAATTAAAGAAAATAAGTAAATAGTAGTGTATACTGTAGATCAAGCAAATATCAATAGTCTGCGCTTTTTTACTTTACTGGACGGAAAGTGGTGTACAAATTTATAACATAAACAACTATTTAGGCTGGTATACAATCCCTTGTCCCTTATCATAAGAGTGGAACCATTGCCCATAGCTAAAAATAGTTGGCTAACAAAACAGAGATATAAGGTTCCTCCACTTAAAAGTTCACACTGATAGCACAAATCCAGTAAAAACAAAATATTTCAGAGCAAGAAAGAGAGGAATTGTAAATTAAGGCATACCCTCCATTCTACAAGGCAGTCTCTGAAAAAAGTGGAACCTTCAGATGGCAGCTCTGCGACTTGTTCAAGACTTCTATACACATTGATATCAACATCGTCTAGTCTCTCAGAGAATGTCTTAAACTGTACATCCAATAAAAAATAAAACAATTAATACAAAAGTAGAAGAGGACAAATTTCCAAGAGAGTTGCTATATGTTACGAAGGCTTATTCACGAAATCCACAGTGAATATAATACAAATGTTTGCTGCATAAGTCTCCTGGATGTAATGATGTATGAACCTAAGCATATAGATTTTTTATAAAAATAAATAAATAAAAAAGAAAACAAAAATCAAAACATTTAAAAAATATCTTTTCAAACTTTTTTGGGCTTTAAAACCAGTTATATGATGCTCTCTATATTTCGTAAAAGTAAAGCAACTTTAATCCACCCAATGGTTGAAGGAAAATATTGTTAATACTTGCACGGGAATGTTTCTAACTTTCTATTGGGAGTTGATAGACTAAATTTTGAGGAGAAACGCCGAAAAAAATCAAACTTAAAAAAATAAGGAGCAATAACATATGAATGTGAATCGATCTTCGAATTACGTGATTTGGTTTGTGGATGTTCAAGAGTGCAAATGAAAGCAAACAGTAGTTATGGTTTTTATCCTTTCAACTGGAAGCTGCGCAACATTGGGATATCAAAGATTCAAAAAGCAAAGGGTCAAGGTCCAACCGCCTTTGTCAAAGGGGGTCTCTAAAAGTTGACAAGATGGAGTTGCCCAGTTGGGCACCGACCTCATTCCTTCAATTCAAGATTCAAATCATAGCAGGAGAAAGAACTCTAGGAAATACAAATAGTTTTTCAGCTGATGAGTAATTATAGCCCTGTACATCTCTATTTTACATTTAACAAAATATCGAGGAAGAAAGCACAGTAATGGCTAGATATGTTTGGGTTGTAACTGTACTGAAAAAGTGGAAATTTAAGCCAAATGGAAGAGATAAAGATCCACGTACATTGCCAGTTCATTCGCATGTTTCTTCCAAAAATATTATCTTACTATTAAGCAGTTTCCATTTTTCTACTATAACTGTAACTAAATAGCTACTAATGGCCTGTTTGTATTATCTTATTTGATCTTGAGACCTTTTGAAACAGCTTATGGAAATAAGCTATCACATGTTCCTAAGTGTTGTTTTCAGCTTATTTTCATAAGTTCTCCAAGATAACTAACAAAACCCGCTTGATTTTGTTTTATCTTGTTTTATAATAATAGCTTATACATAAATACTTATATGAGAAGTAACTATCCTAAACTAACTTAATTAATATTAATTTATATCTACAAAAACAGCGTCTTAATGGTGTTTTTCATTAATTGAAAAATAAAATAAAAGAATTGTTCATGAAGTAGGGTTTAGGGTTTTAGCAGTGCAGTGAGTTTTACTTTAGATGATAGTATATGTTAATGGTTATGTATGTGAGTAATTTGATTTGTGAATAGCTGAAGAGAGAGGTAAAGGAAAGCTAACCACAAAACGGCGGCCACCAGGGGATTTGTTGAGAGACTTTACAGCTTGAGCATGCGACGGCGTCGCCATGTTGGAAGAAGAACGAGTGCTGCAGTTGCGGTTGCTGCAGAAAGGGCAAACTCGTCAGAAAACCCTAATTTCCCTCGTTCACTCTTCTTCGTCCCTTGTTGTCGCTTCCGGTTTGAAGTTACGGTTAAAGCTTTCTCTTCAGTGTCTCTGTGTTTTCTTCAGTCTCTGTTTTATGCAAAATATGGTTGAATAGGGTTGTATAAAAGGAGGTTGTTATTTGCACCCATTCTATTTGTTAAATACAATCCATTACCTTATTTCTTTTAGATTTGGTGGTAGATTTGGTCTCTATTTAAATAATTTTTATACCTTGATCCTCTTATTTTTAAATCAATAATTTTAATCTTTTAATTTTATTAATATTTAAAATTAGATTCATTATTTTTTATTTATACTTATGTGATATAGTTTAATATAATGTCTTATTTATTAATTTAATAAATTGTCGTCACGTGAAATTATATTTATAAAATAAATAAAATTTAAAAATAAAAATTGTTTAAAAATCCATGAAATACTGAATTATTACTTATAAAAACTATACAAGTTACTTGTAAAATAAAAATAAAATAAAAAAACAAGAAA
>JBBPBR010000006.1:47240605-47270372 GCA_037974775.1 Cicer pinnatifidum
TTTTTTTCATATGCGTCAATTATCAAAAGTATTAATTTGTGTCAATAATATGATCGACAACTTTTCTTAAAATTTATAATTCAACTTCAATTTTTATCATCAACTAGATTTAAATAAAAAATATTTGTTAAAAAAAATTTGAACTAGTTATCATTCTAATAAGATATCTTGCAAGTGTTTGACTCTTTTAAAATGAGAAATTAAAAATAATTAATATTATAAATACTAATAATTAATCATAAATGTATTGCTTTTTATTTATTTATTAATAACTATTGATATTATTTATTTAATTATTTAATATGAATTATTTCCTTTAGAGAGTAATTCAATACATTGTAATTAGGGATTGGAATAGGTCGGTTAGACTTTGAAATATTTGAGTCTGGCCTACGACTTATCATAGGTTTTTTTTTTTTTTTTTTTCGGCCTGACCTAACCTTTTTAAAAGTCTGGTGTGGCTTGGAAGCTTATTTAAAAGCTTATGCACATTATAACATTTAAATGCTCTACTCATACCACATAATACTCTTCACATACTAATATCAATGTAGATATCTATATATATTAAACAAAAAATATTTTTTCTAACAAAATTATTTCAAAAAAATTATGAAACAAATATCATTTAAACCCTATAAAATAATTTATAATTTCAAATAATAGTTTTTTTTTCCTTTTCTGAAACAAACGCACATATTATCACATCTTAAACAAATATAGAACGACTACTAGAATCGCTACCGAATATAAAATGATTACCGAATATAAAATGACTACTGAGTGATTATTTAATTGATAAAATTTAAAATAGGAAATAATATTATTAATATAATAATAATAAATAATATTAATAAATAATAAAATATATATAATCCGACCTGTAAAATTTAATAGATTAACATTTTTATTAAATAAATCACGTTCATAAATAGACTAAACTATAAAACTGTGACGGACGAGTTAATCTATTCTCATATCTAATTGTTTAATTGCAAGGTTGTGTTGATGAATCACAAATTTCGACTATTTTCAAAGTACATGTATATCTCACTTTTATGATCGGGCAACATCTCGTACGTAAATTGACTTTATATAATATTCTTATTCTTATTATTTAATGTTTATGTTTATCTTGTTATCAATCCCTTGAATAAAGCGTGGAAATCACGCACACATAAAGCTCGTGGCCAACCCACCAAAACCAATAACGTAAAATATAGATGAAAATTCTAATTCAACAGTTACCACGCGGCGTTTTCTTCATGTTCCATCTTACATTCGACAAACACAAAATATAAAAATGTTATTATTATTATTATTATTATTCTGAAATTCTTGAAATAACTCTTGTTTTGTTCCATTAAAATATTTTTATATTATCTTAACAATATATAAAATATTATAAAAACTGAATATATGTAATCATAGATTTATGATTAGTATTTTGAATTAATTGATAAAAAATGAAATATTTACTAGGAAGCATTAATTTTACAATATAATCAATAAAAATTTCATATTGATTAAGAATGATTAAATAGAATAACCCAAACAAAAATGGAATCAAGTTGTCCTACTCTATATTATCAAACAAATAAATAAATAAAGTAAATACTTTATGTCCCTTTCTCTCTCTTAACTTTCTCTCACTACACCCCACGATTTCCTCTTCTTCATTTGTACTACAATCTCCATCTTTTTTGTGTTTTTCTTTCCAAAGATATAACATTTTCCTTTGATACTCCAACCCCTTTTGTTTTCTCAACTCAAAGTTTTGCATCTAAGAATCAAGATTCTCTCAGTTCTCAACGTCATGGTTACATTTGGAGCTTCTACTTATGCTGTCTTCTTCTTCTTCTTCTCTGTGTTCATGCTTTTTCTTACTATGAGTTTTGGTGGAGACATAGTACACCCTGATAATATTGCTCCCAAGAGTCCTGGATGTGACAACAACTTTGTTCTGGTAACAATAAAAATATATATGATTTAGAAGAAAGAAAAAAATAACAACCTGCTTTGAATTTTGCTTGCTTGGCTTGTTGTACAAATGCCATTCTTATTGCTTCTTCATTTTTGG
This sequence comes from Cicer pinnatifidum, assembly GCA_037974775.1. Taxonomy (NCBI): domain Eukaryota; kingdom Viridiplantae; phylum Streptophyta; class Magnoliopsida; order Fabales; family Fabaceae; genus Cicer; species Cicer pinnatifidum. The sequence continues at coordinate 47,242,686 of JBBPBR010000006.1, forward strand.
ATTTGTTTTGTTTTGATTTGATGCTAGGAAGTAGGAAAGTGGAGAACAAAGGAGAATTTGAAAAGGAAATTAATTTTCTTTATGGACTTTTGTTTTTGTTTTTGAATTTTTAGGAAAGTTGAGATTTTTGGGTGGGATCAAAATTGAAATTATGGTTTTCTGTTTGGAGAAAGTGAGAATTTTTATTGTTTTTCCTTTCTTCAATGAATGAGGCTGTGTGTGTATGCTGAATTTGAAATTGAAATAATATTTTCTTTTTTGTTCTTTGGGCAGTATAGGTGTTTGGTTATGTTTTAGTTTCCTTGTTGTATCATGCTATGTTATTTTCTTAATGTATTAATCTCTAGCATAACTTTTTCGTATTGCAATTAAAATGAAAAGAAAATTTAATACTAGAGTGATTTGATTAAGGCATTTTTTTTCTTCTAATTGGATTGATTTCTGTTGGTATAGTTTTATGGTGCAGCTCTTTATTATTATTTTTTTCTTTTCTTTCTGTGTTTTGCAATAGGTAAAACTTTGTTGTTTTTATTCAATTATTATTATGCTAATTTTGGTATATGTTTAATTTCATAGTTTTATCCTTTCGGCCAATCCAAACAATCATGCAAGCTGTCATCTTTTAGACTTTGGTTCAACTAGACTTGTTTTCTGGATACCACTTAAAACTGATCTGTTTTTAAATTTTCAAAAATTACACTCTAACTATTTGAAAGTGAAGGTAGCGAGAAAATGTATGAAAGAATGAGAAAATCAGAGATAGAATTTTGTGGATTGAATTCTATTCAAACTGTAATAAGTGTAATATCGATTTATAGATTTTAGTCTTGTTTGATAAACAACATAATTAAAGCTTAACGTATAAGTGTTTATGTATAAGCTATTTCTAAAACGAAAAATAAAATAAAGTCAAACTGTTTTCGTAAGTTATTATGGAGAGTTTATGGACATGTCATAAACTATGTAGCATCAATACTTCAAATTGAAGTCGTGTTCGGTGTTTGAGATATACCAATGCTCGATACTGATACATGTAGTCATATTCAATTACTTTGATTTTTCAAATTATCATCGGTGTCTTGTGTTCGTGTTTCATAGGTCATAAGCTATTTTCATAAAGTCTCTCAAATAATCTCGCAAGTGCTTATGTTAATAGAGTAACTGACTTAAATAAGTCGATCCAAATAAGCTCTTATCATAGAGTAACTGACTTAACTGTCAGTTAACAGATTTATCAGAAAGTAACTAACTATTCTCTTACAGCAATGTAAAGAGGCTTTTAGAAACATATATACTGATAAAGCTGTGCAGACACAGAATATACTAGGAGCTTAAACAAACACACAACACTGCACATAAATATACAATACTCTAACATTATCCACAAATGTCTTAGCATGTCTTTCAGGATTTCAGCAAATAACTGTGGCATGTTGCTATTTTCTATGAGTATTGATAGGTCAAAGTATGTATGAGTTTTTTCAGCAGCTTTGACCGATTTTTTTTTCTTCTTTCATTAGGTTAAAATCCCAATTTGGATTAATGGTGTGGAAAGTGACGAGTATGTTGGTGTTGGTGCAAGATTTGGCCCTACATTGGAATCGAAAGAAAAGCGTGCTAGCCATACTAGAGTCGCCATTGCAGACCCTCCTGATTGTTGTAGCAAACCTAAGAATAAGGTATTTTAGTTTTATGCTATAAAGAACTTACTGAATAATGCAACTTCTTCTGTTGATGTGAAAGCATAGATGTCCACATTAAAAGCTCTAAAGTTTTAAATTTATTAATAATTTGTAATATGGAGTGCCTTGAAATTTTTTTAGCTCACTGGCGAGATCATTTTGGTGCACCGAGGACAATGTAGTTTCACAACCAAGGCAAATATAGCTGAAGAAGCTGGTGCTTCAGCCATCCTGATTATAAATAACCGTGCAGGTGTTTGCATGCAATTTTTCAGTTTAAGGTCATAGTTTTCAAAGAGTGTATATAATTTATGTTCCTTAGTTGTTAGAGGAAAAAAAGGTAATTTGCAATGAGAGGTTATATTATTCTTAAGAAATTATTTTATGTCCTTATTTGTGCAGAACTTTTCAAGATGGTTTGTGAAGAGAATGAAACTGATGTTGATATTGGAATACCTTCTGTCATGCTTCCACAAGATGCTGGTGAAACCTTGGAAAAATATATACATAACAAGTCCACAGGTATGTTTCACTTCCTCATTGAATGTGTATTCTTTTGTAGTCAATTATGCTTTCCTTGGCCACAGGGAGATTTTTTTTAAAAATAACTAGTTTATATTTTGATACCTGATGTGGTTCTGTGTCTTACACGTTATGCTTTGAACTTTTGCATGTGTGTCCTCTCTTAAAGTGTCTGTGCAGTTATACTCTCCACTGCGTACAACGGTCGATATTGCAGAAGTATTTCTATGGCTTATGGCTGTTGGTACAATTCTGTGTGCTTCTTATTGGTCTGCTTGGACTGCCAGAGAGGGTGCTATCGAGCGAGAGAAGCTATTAAAGGTTACCTAGTTCCTTTTCATGTCAATTGCAATGTTGCCAACTGAAGACCGCAAAAATTATCAGTTTATTCAAATTTCACTATGCTATAGCCGCTAGACGCTAGTTGACAATACTTTATACTAAATAGTGTATCACATAACAATAGTGATTTGTTCAAAGTCCGCTACAGTATAGTGTTGTAGTGTTGTTATAGCCGCTATTTGACAACACCAGTCAATTGTATTTGTTTCCTTATTTATTTATAAAAGAAAATTCTAGTTGTACAAAGAAGAAACAAATGCTGAAAAGACAACAGCTCAATAAAGCTCTGTTGTTCCTCACAGACCTTTCACAGAGGAATCCTTTACCAACAGTTTGTTTTCATTTTTGAGATGAACTACTTTTGTTATTTGTGAAGGAAACTTCTCAATTCTAATATTTAAAAACTCATTATTCTGATAGTAATATATATAGAACATTTACAATTGCAGGATGATTCAGATGAGTATCTAAATAATACAGATAATGCTGGTTCCAGTGGTTATCTGGAAATAAGTACTGTGGCAGCAGTTTTGTTCGTTGTGATTGCTTCATGTTTCTTGCTTATGCTTTACAAACTAATGGCATCCTGGTTTGTTGAAGTTCTGGTGGTTCTATTTTGCATTGGTGGGGTTGAGGTGAGTTATTATTTTTCCTTGATTCTTGATGATTACTGTTAGAATATACGAAAATATCGTATAACCTCTCGACATTATGTTAGATATCTTAGATTATCTCTTGAAATTAGTTTTCATATTTCTTAGTTATTATCGTAATATGATATCACTCCAAACACTAGCAAATGGCCCTAAAGTCATTGGATTGCAGTTTGATGTTATTGTTGACACAGCAGTTGAATCTTTATTCTTTGCATGTTTTCAGGGACTGCAAACTTGCTTGGTGGCTCTTTTATCATGGTAAGTCTTCTTGTATATCCTTGTATATATGAAGGAAGATGTATTGGGTGAGGTGAACAATTAACCAAAATGGCATCAAGTTGACAACAAATTGTTTATAGTTTCAGATGGTCTCAACATGCTGCCCAAACGTATGTTAAAATACCCTTCTTTGGTGCTGTGTCATATCTTTCACTTGCTGTTACTCCCTTCTGCATAGCGTTCGCCGTGCTTTGGGGAGTTAAACGCCATGCGTCGTTTGCTTGGATTGGTCAAGATATTCTTGTAAGAACGGTTCTTTTACTTAACCATTGTTTGTTTGGTCAAATTTCTTTTCTCTTCAGTTCATGTTTTTAGACTGGTTGTTTCAAATAAAATATAGAAATTTATGTCACAATCATGAGCAAACTCTTCACTGCATTATCGCGGATTTTCCTCACGAGTAAACTCATGTTTTCAGGGTATCGCTTTGATAATTACGGTTCTTCAGATTGTCCACATACCAAATCTCAAGGTGATGATTATTCACACTTCATTTTTGTACTCTTTCTGGTTTTTAAAAAGCTTGTTTTGGCTTAATCTCCTACTTAGGTCTGTTGTTGACATTCTTATCAAAATTTGAGTTTGGAATGTATAAATGGAGCCTTAATATCAGAAAAACAATTTAATATGTATTTACTTTATTCTAGTGACCTTATTTTACTAATAATGACTCTAAGGTTTACATTGTTTTCATAAGGTTGGAACTGTTCTTCTCAGCTGTGCCTTCCTATATGACATTTTCTGGGTGTTTGTATCTAAATGGTGGTTCCATGAGAGTGTGATGATAGTGGTGAGTGTTTCAAGAAAGCTCTCTCATTCCTACCATTTTTTTTCAGTTTGATTTTGTTCTCCCATTTCCCCTTAAAATTTAAATAAATGCTACATTTTCACTTCATTACAGGTAGCTCGCGGTGATAAGAGTGGAGAAGATGGTATCCCCATGCTGCTCAAGATACCGCGTTTATATGATCCTTGGGGTGGTTACAGTGTCATCGGTTTTGGGGACATAATCTTACCAGGGCTTCTAGTAGCATTTTCATTAAGGTTGAATTGAATGTCTCACATGGATATCTTATTCCTTGTAAAATAAAAGTTTGATACATGAAGAGAATGTTATGTGTCTTGTTAATGGTTCATGAACTCGGTTATTCTATTGGTAACTTTATAGGTATGATTGGTTAGTGAAGAGGAACCTGCGATCAGGATACTTCTTGTGGGCAATGAGTGCTTATGGTTTAGGTATGTTGTGTTTGATTTGAGGGTAGTTTTCATTGATAGAATATGTTATCTGAGTAACTTTTCTTGATTAAGTTTGGTTTACAATTTACATCATGTTCCTTGAATTTGATCTGCAGGTCTCCTCGTCACATACATAGCTTTGAATTTGATGGATGGACATGGTCAACCAGCTTTGCTGTATATAGTCCCATTTACACTTGGTTAGTAAAATCATCACAAATAAATTCATATCACAAAATAAGTACTGATTATTATTACAACTAAGTGGTTGAACTAGTTTCAATTAAAGGTCAAATCAATTGGGAGGACTTGAGTTTGATCTTTATCCGGAATAATGTTTGGTCAAACTTTATTTATTTTATTACCGAATCCTAAATTACTATGACTCCTTTCCCCTTAGGAATCGAAGGGTTAAAGACAAAAACTTACGCACAAAAGAAATATTTGAACTTGTTCCATGGCTGTTGAAAGTGCCTCGTGGAACTAATGCAAAGTTTTATCCATGTTTCTTATGGTTGTTTCTCTTTCACTAGTCATAGAAGGCCTACTATGAAACACTGCCATATGAGGCATATTAGGTAGCAGCACCAAAATTAAGCATTCTTTTTCTGTATATGCAGGAACCTTTTTATCATTGGGAAAGAAGAGAGGTGAACTCAAGATTTTATGGACAAGAGGGCAACCAAAAATGCCTTGCCCTCACACCCAAGAGGATCATCAACCCATGGGCCAGTGACCTCCAGTAGAATAGTATTGTAGATGTTAGTTTACAGGAGATACTTATAACAAACCTTAGGAGATTATGTAACATTTGTAGATCTGTCATAACAAGTTTCAGCCAAATGACGCATGCAGTGTACTTAAATCAGTAGCTGAGACTTGAGATACACTCCTGACTCTTACATGTTGGAGGACAAATGGATCTGTTTGTACTTTGTAAGATTAGACCCTTTTTTTTATGAGAAAGTTTTTCTGATGTCTTTTCTTTTTATGGATAACATTTTCCATATCAAACAACACAAAGATTTCATAGTACTGCCAGTAACTGGAGTTCCATAATGAGAAAATATGATGAGGATGATGATATAGAAATTATCCTGTTTGTGAATCGAAGGCTGTCTAAATTTAACTTTCTGGAAAATTATTCCATATTATGAACTATCAATGCATCACACATTTGCAGTGCTGAATCAGGCTCAGTTTCAACCAGTAGCATTAACTAATTTCAAATGGATACCAACACTATGAAGCACCTTCAAAATGATGCATATAAAGCTCACTTAAAATGGGGATGTTATTTAAGGAAAATAAATCAAATAAGAAAGGAAATTATCAATTTATCAGAACTAGCCCTGAAGTCCAAAGACAGATCTTCATTTCTCTGGTCTCCCATCACATTATTTAATCCACTATTAATATAAAAAAATTCTTCACCATCAATTAAACATGCATTAGAACATCTCTTAAAAGTATTTAATCATGGTAACAAACTAACAACTACTTCAAAAGGCCAACTTCAATGTTTTGTTGGTGCAATATTGAGTAATAGTATCAAAATGCTTTCCACAAGCAATGGATCAAATCATCAAATGTCAACCAATTTTTTACCTAACATTAATAAACCAACAGGGACAGATGAGCCTTTAAACCTTTTTTGATCTAACATTACATAAATCATCCAGTCACAAATTAGCCTTTAAATCGAAACTCATAAAGGACCAAACCGAAGGCAAATGCACAAGATATATATGTCCCTTACACGCGCAGAAAACAGTTTTTATTTTTTTCCTTTAAGTACAATAGACAGCCCCCAGCATCAAATTGCGCCCGGGCTACGCACCAACAATGAAGTGCGGAGAATGAAGTTAATCAGTAAATGGGAAAAATAAAGACAACTGACATGCCACACTTTTCTAGAACTTGTCAGCAACTCTCAAAATTGTTCCAGCCATTGGCCAGATAGGTAAGCTTGGGCGGATTCATTTCCATTCTTAAGTCCAGTCCTGCACACGGAAATATATATATTAGAGTTGTGGATGACACCATAAGTGACTGAAATGGTATCAATTTTTAACATGTTATTTCAAAAAATAGGGAAGCCATACTCATGAAAATGGTTTATTCTTAAATAATAACACTTTCAAGCCCAAATCAAGGAGATAGAAACCAGGCTACAGTTTCACAAATTCATGTCAGGTTCAGAGGTGATATCAGAAGAAAAATTCATTGGCTAAATGGCGTATCATGGTTCTGAAAGTTGACAGTACATGGTAAGATGCAATTTTTACTATGCATAGTATGGTGTGCTAATGGTGACGCTTCAGCCCATAGTTTTAACTGTTGGATAGAATTTATACTATCCACTGAATCCAACAGTTAAAACTAATGGTATATCGATGCGGTGAAGGCTAGGGTGAGTATATAAGCATTAAAAAAAAAAAAAAAGAAAGAGCAAATTTGAAAAGGAATGGAATGCTAAGAATGTTTATTGTACTAATATGTTGTAAGCTACTAAAATGAAAAGGATAAAACACAACCATTATAGAAAACTTAAAAATTCAGCTAGCATGTGAATCACAGATATGTAAAATAACTGCAGACAAAAAGAAAAAACATACAAATATTTCGCCTTAGAAAACCATTCCCATTGGTCGCAAAAAGCATTGTCTTCCTCTCTTGTCCTGGTGATAAAAATTCTTGAATCCGTTCTGGCCAGTCAGAATTTAAACGACGGGCAAAATCTTCTACTTCCCTGTGTCAAAGGGAATGGAGCAAATCAGAACCTATGTACATATCATTTTAAAAGCACAATTATACACCCATCACATGAACATCCCTGTATATCAAATTGATAGCTTTGTTACCGAAAATTAATGTGGAAAAGAGATACAGGAAAGACTATTAACAAGAATGTCATGAACACAAAACTTGGAGCTAGCTCAAGTGGGTAAGAGTGGGTGGGTAGAAGGCATAGGTTCAGTTCCTTGTAAACCAGAGAGAGTGTCTAGTAAGCTTAGGCAACAATTGAAGCAAAGTTTTCCGGTGGGTTTGCTAAATACTTATACGGGATAGTTTGGATAAATAGCTTAATTAAGCTCTTACTGAATAATCCCTTATTGTTGTTAAGATCTCTATTATTGCGTCGCCCACAAAAGTCCACGCTTCAGATGTCTAATCTTGAGCGTGTTGAGATCCCACGTCACTAAAGATACGGCCAAAATGTATCAAAGTCTATCCTTGATTTGCTATTAGGTCATCACTACATGTCCACACTCCAAATGTATAGCCTTAAGCAAGAGGCGAGGTGTTAAGATCTCTATTATTGGGCCACCCATATCTCTCCACACTTTAGATGTCCAACCTTGAGTATGCAGGATTGTGCTGATATCTCTTGTCGACTAGAGATATGGTCAAATTAGTCCTTATAAGGCTTGGGTGGCCCTTCCATGAACAAGTTTATGGGGTTGAATTAGGTCTAGTCCACATTCTAAGATGATATAAGAGCTTATCCCCGACTTGTTGGGCCGCACATATTTGTCCATGTTCCAGATGTCTATTCTTAGGTGTAAGAGTGAGTTAAAATCTCTATTACTGGGCTACCCACAATTTCCATGCTTCAGATATTCAATCCTGAGAGTGAGGTTGTGTTAAGATCCACATCCACTAGAGATATGGTGAAATTAGTTCTTATAAGGGTCGAACACCCCTCACCTCCACGAGCTATTTTTGGAGTTGAATTAGGGCTAATCCAAATTCTACAAATCATAGCAGTGTTTATGTATAAACTATACCTATAATCAAAGAGGAAATAACAGTAAACTCTGCATATACTCTATATTAGTTGTTTCACTTTCTATAAGCTATCCCAAGGAGCTTTTGAAAACAAACTAAGAACAACTTATGGACATATAAAAACCCTTCCAGCAATTTACAAAGTGTTTATGGAATAAGACAAGCCTAGAAAAGCTTTTCCAAATTCCCCCTATGTAATATGTATGTTGACCAATGTTACACTGAACCAAGAAGACAGAAGTAATATTTTTAGTTAAATTTATCCACACCAAATCAAAACCACGGTATTACCTAGCCAACAGTTTTACAATATTCAGGATCATGAAAAATCCATTGCTAGACTGCTATTAAATACAATATTACTAAATTTATCATTCTCCTCCAAAATCAGGACCAAGATTATAAAATTCAAGTCTAAATCCAAGTTCCGACTACGGTTTTCTTTTTGAAGAAAAATCCAACCAATGTTATCTCAGTGTTGTCATTTCTCCCTCTCTATGAAGAACACAACCCCTTTATTCCATTTTCGACCAGCTATAGATGATCCAAAAAGTACAATTTGTAGAAGGATAGAGTTCAATCATTCTGATGCCTTGTAATGTCCTCTGCATATGCTATATACCCCATAAAAATATTTTCAACAATGCTACAGACCACTAATGAGAGGAAAAGCAAGTGATCTGCGAATGCAACTATGCTAAGATAATGACTGACAGCCATCGACAAAGAAAAATAAAAATTAGATTTTATAAACAATTAGTGCAAACAGTGTACTTAGAATGAAGCCCAACCTGTCAATTTTTGCCTTTAGCGCAGGATCAATCTCATCATCTACATCTCCGTCATCAAAATCTTTATGACCAAAAGTGTCATCTTCTGTATGCATATTTGAGGTCCCAGCAATTTCATCAGACACACCACTATGACCACTTTCCTCCTATCGCAAGAAAACAGGCAATAAATACTTTTAGAATTTGTATGACAAATAATTGAGTTTGTTTATTAGAAGAGTAAAAAAAACAGCAAAGGAACATGATATTTACAGCAACATCTTTTTTCACTTCAGAAGCTTCTGTCAAAGAAGAGCTCTTTTGCTGCTCCTTTTTTCTTCTGTTCTTCTTTTTATTCTTAGAAGGTTTAGACACTTTTGGATCTGTGAAAAAATATTCACCCTTAATTAGCCATTCAAAGGAAACAAACTCGAACATAATTAAAGAATCTATAGATTTCAAACAAATCCTACGCAAAAGAACAAGAGAACAGTTTTACAATGAAATGAAAAGTAGATACTGCAAGACACGCGTGCAATAAAAATTGTCAAGCACAATGCTATAGATGTTAGACATAGTGACACACAGGGTTCAGTGAAAAATATGCTATAAACTGATACGCTAGTAGTGTTAGAACAAATATTCGATTGGCAACTTCTCATTCCTAATCGTATCTCTTTTTTGGATTAATACTTCATCTCTTTTCTTGTCATGTCTCTCTCGACATTGTTCCGTGTTTCACTCCCCTCTCAAAGCAATTCACATAAATGGTTTCTTTGTCTATTGCCTCATTCTCTAGACTCTTCTTGCAATTCTTAAGAATTCATGACAGACCAAAACCATAACAATTTTGCTTGAGACAGAGAAATGCTTGAGAAAGAAGAGAGAAAATTGATTGATGAATGGATTTTGGAGATCCCCCAAAACTTCAGCGAATTAAAGACAGACTAAAAAATAGCATGTTGAGTTAATGCTACATAAACGAAAGTCACGAGCTTGGTTATCTTAAGACTTTGTGGTATGATATTGTGATATCACTGAAATATTGAATTAATGCAACTGTTTTTATAAACAATTATCTGTTAACATGGACTAATTAGTAATTACAACATGCAGAAGAAAACTTTCATGTGGACTATAGTAATATTAATAATTAGACTTCAATCAGGGATGGGCTGGTACACAGTTCATCGATCTACAGGCAGAAAGCAGGAAGTAAATTCGATGAAAAGGGATGAAAGATTTTTAATTTACCTGCATCATCTCCATTAATAAAAGACAAAAGGTCATCAACCGAACGTTCATCCACGCGCTCTTCTTCTAATTCAACATTCTGAAACATGTGAGAGATCAATTCTTATTAAAGTCAACAGCTTAGGACATATTAAAAAGATGACATTCATGCAAAAATCTCAGCATTAAGAAATAATAAAGACAACACTGGACAATGATATATACTGTTATTATATTATTAAAATAAATAAAGAAGATTGTGGTACCTTTAACCTCTCACGCTCTTTCAGTTCTTTCCTTTTTTTCGCATACAAACGGTTCAAAAGCCTTATCCTCGGATCATCAGTTGAGTTTCTCAGAGGCTCCAATTTCTCTTCCTGGATCAAAAGTACGTGTGAGAAATGAAAATTGAACACAAAAGGCAAAGGCATAATCAGAATACATAGTTCTCGCAAGCACAGATTACCTCAGTAAGATCATCTGGCAAATGAAATATCTCACGAATCTCCTCTGGAGATTTTCCTTCAATTATTCTTGCAAGTGTACGACTCGTAAGATCCACCAGTGGCCTCAATTGAAGGCTGTCTGCGGCAGATGTCAAATCACAGAGCCGTTTGGTATCCATCCTTATAAATTTTTCATCGTGAGACTTCCGCTCCTACACCAAGAATACTCCCTATGTCAAATCATCTATGACATTTATTATTTTTCAGCCTTAAATTGTCTTTTATATAGATAACAATGATGGAAAAGCATTAAATAAGGAAGTAGAACCTTGTTTGAGCGACCAGGTAATTGATGAAAACGGCAATAATCAAGAACTAAGCTCAACATCGCAGGAGTGACTTTCTCAGGAAGGCATATCGCACAATTTTTGGAAGATCCTGTGCCTTTTTGTATTATTTCTTGACAAATGAAGGGGCAAAACATTGCAATTTCTTGTTCCACCTGTTGGATCGAACCATCCGAAGTCTTAAGCCAAATATAGGGCTTCATCATCTGAAAATGAAAATTCATCATCATTACAACTTAAGTTCAATGTAGAAGGTACGCCAAACAAGCTATTGATTCCATGGTAGAGCTGTTTAATTAGGTTTAAGTGTACTAGTTTTGTCTTTTACAGATCTAGCAGACAAGAGAGAACAAAAATTTAAATTTGGTTTAACTTAGAATGCTATAAAAGAGACAACATTGAGCATATTCAAGAATTCAAGGTATCTATTAGAGAGAGAGAGAGAGATACTAATGGGGAAGAAGTAAGATATCATACCTCAGGTTTAGTAACCGGCATGTCGCTTTCGGACATAAAAAAACCAATTGGAAAACTAAAATCTGTTGATATTTGAAGTTTCTCGATAAGGTGGAAACTTAACCTTCAAGTCAAGACACAATCAGATAACACATTTAAGTATTTCTTCCCTCAGAATTTAGTTGTGGCAGCATCAGTTCTCAAATGTACATTGTCCACCAAAGTACTTGCAGTGATATACACAAATCTCCTTACCACAAAGCAAAAGAGCAGAATGGAGAATAATTCACCAACTTCCAAATTTAAAGTGATAGCTGAAAAGTCATAAATAACAAAGTCACTATTTTTGCTAGTTATCCAATCAAGAACAAAACAAAAGCACTTATCCATCACACCAAGGATTCCAAGACACTAAACCCCTCCATCCAACACTTCATTGAAAAGTACAAAAAGAAAAGTTAAATTTTATCATTCTCATTACAAAATAATTAATAACCCTTAGCACCCACCATCTTTGCTTATATCATCATTTCCATTTTCAAGCAAGCTAATCAAAAACAAAATTCATGAGCAACAACAAAAGAAGACTAATTATCTTCTAGCATATTTAAGAAAGAAAAGAAAACATTTTGAAGACAACCCGTGATTCTATACAACGAGATAAGCTTAAGACAAGTAATATGTGGCAAATAAAAAGAAATGGTAAACATTGAAATGAAGGGTTAAATGCATTTAGAGAGAGAAACTAGAAAAGAGAGAGAGATAGAGGAAAAGGGGTTGAGCGTGAAGTACCTGAGAAGACAAAAGAGAGAGGGAATTGCTTTGAAATGGAGGGAATTGGCGGTTGTCGGCGATGAACAGAAAAATGGATAGATAGAATAGAAGAGAGAGAAAGAAGAGAGAGAAAGGAGACGGCGATTTTGATATGACAAAAATTAAAAACAAAAATGAAAATTGGTTTATGGGCCTTATCTTTGGGCCATTGTCGATTTAGAATTTGTAATTGCTATTTTAACCACTAGTTTTTACTCATACATCTATTTCATTTTTTCAATTTCTCTGATTTTTATTATTTATTTTTTGGAAATTAAAATGGACCAATTTTTTTGCTTTCAATAATACCCCTAAACCGATAATTTCATGATTTGTAGCTGTAGGTTTATATTATTACTTTATCATGCTAAAAAAATGAGGTTGAATAAGAGTAACTCAATTTAAACGGCTTCAGAAAGAAGGAATAGAGATCCATAGATCAATAATAAAAGAGAATAAGAAGAGCGAATAATTTAAAAGATTGAAGTTTTGAATAATTAGAGCTTCACACTTATCAAATTAGAACAATGTGAATTATAATATATGATGGTTTCACTTTTGTTCGAAGGCTCTTCGAACATTAACATGTCAAATAGTTTTTTTTATTTTAGTTTTTACGAAATCATAAAATATCAAATATAATAAAAATAAAAAATAAAAAGATTTTGACTCTACAAGGTTGGAGAGTTGTATCTCACATAACTCAAAATTGACTAGTTGTGAATCAATTTGGTATTGGTCAACACAATGATATACCATATTTTATGGTGGATCAAAATCATATATCATCAACCCTTCTTATCTACCAATTTCGTGATTTATTTAACTAACTAATATATTATACAAAAAATAAAAAATTATCATTATTGTCTCAATCACGATCTAACTAGATTAGACAATTGAACTATGAGTGAGTGCATGTATTGATTCAATTCTACTTTGCTTTTAAAAATGTCGAGCAATATAAATAAGAAAAAATAACTGATGAATATTACCTTGGTCGTAAGATCCATTGTCACCTTTTTAGAATATGACAACATATTCTTACACCTTAATAAAATAGAGGTAAATAATAATGAATAATAAATTAGAATGATCAACATAACTGAAAATTACATTCATAAATATAGTTTACAACATTTTCAATAGATTTATAAAGTATTACATCTTGAAAATAAACTACGATTGTCTGATTACATCATAAAAATATAAAATTTTAATTCCACAAGTATGAAACTGATCTTCTAATGCTAAATTAATATATCATGTTCTTCCAGCTGCTAAATAAAAATAAATTGGGTGAAATAAAAATATCTCAGCAAGTTTTTGAAAATAAAGGGAGGGCCAACTTCAAATAATTATTTTTTCAATTATGTATCTCAAGTTAAAACTTTCAACTTTAATTTTCATAAAAGTTGTACTTATAATAATCTTTCTTAATTCAGAAAACATATTCACGACCTCAAATCTTTTTCTTTGAAATAAGAAAAAGTCACCCAATATCTTGATGTGAGTCACTAAGATAATTGAGTACTAGTTGATAAAGTGGTCTGTCAAATCTCAATCAGCGTCCTGATTGTTCTTCTTTACCTGTTATTTTTGTCTAGGATAACCTAAATGTCTAACCGTGAATAAGTTCATACATGATCATGTTAATGATAGTGTAATGAACTTGATATGTTTTGTATGCAATGTCTTTATTATGTCATATATGTGATTCATCCTTTATCCACACCAATTATAAATAACTTAGCAATATATTAATCAATGATAATTTAACAGAAAAAATGTAACAACATCATAGTCATGCAAATAGTAACAACATCAAAGTCAAAAAAATCATTTGGGTGCAGTTTTAAAACACTTGTATACTAAAAAAAAATTCATTTTCTCATTATCTAAGTTATTCTAACCCGTATCAACCCAATTTTAGTGAATAAAAGAAGTAAAGAAGTTAATGTAACAGAACTCACATATTTTCTGAAAAAATTCTTCTTGGATATGAGTTAACTAGAGTGTCTAATCTACTTCATAATGTTCTCCATCTTGAGGTTCAACTTCCTTTGTTGCTTCTTTTTTCTCGCTCGAACAAAATGTGATGGTTTAGTGTGGGTTGAGGAGAAAATTCTCGCATGCAAGAAGTTGGTGATTAAAATTGAAGAGGAAATAACAGTGTAGTGTTGATTAAAATTGAAGAATTTGAAGAAGATGATGAGCAGTGTACTGTTGAGTTATTTAGATTGGTCTATTTGGTTAAATTGAAGGAATCTCCATTCTTTTTGTAATGATTAGAAGAAATTTGATTTGAAAATATATTTTGAGGGGGTGATAGAAATGGGGATTAATCTAATTTTGAAGGTGATCTTGGCTTTAATAAAGAATGAAGAATGTGTTGTGTTTGTGAAAGGGTGATGAAGAGGAAACTATAAAGTTTGTTGGGTTTTCACATAGGAGGGAATGAGATAAAAGCGAGGGAATCATAATAAATTCCTATTTTGACTACATTACTTATTTTTTCCCTTTCTATTTTAATAAAAATTTCTTATTTATAAAAATGATCATGTTAATATTTAGAATTCTTATTTTTTTTTTTGAGTTCTTAATTAGATAGGTTATTACATTGGTGGGGTAGAATAGATTATTTGAGGAGATTCTGCTATCAGCACGCTAAAATATTGGTAGAAATTTAAAACAAATTTTAGAAAAGTGATGGAATAATGTATAAAAATGAAAGACTTTTGGTTGAAACCCTAAGAAACATGAGGTATATCTCAAGTAACATATTTATAAGGTCGATTGAAAGTACATTTTGGTTTAGGAATTGTACCTCAAAATCTGATTTAGGAAGTGTAACTCAAAACTCCACAATGGACTAACCGTGATCGAAGTTGATTTGAACATCATACATTGGTGTATAAATTAATATAATTATTTTGAAAATAAAGAAGACGTATAATTAGATAATCGCGATTAAAAAACGATCTGGTATTTGAATCATCACGATTGAATGACCATGTAAAATTATTTTACGTAGTACATCTCCATTCAATTATTTTTATTCAATATTATTTGATATATCATATAAAAATTTAAAATATAATTGTCATTAATTTGACTATATAGGAAAAGAAGAACTGACCACCTCCTATTCTCCTCTCCCCTTTTGATGGACTAGTCATTTTTTCACTAAAGAGTTGATGGTTTAGAGCAATTTTTTTTATTCAAAATCACCCATTTACGTTGTGTCTTTTTTCTCTTTTATTAAAATAAGTAATTTTACATATATTTAGTTTTTCTTTTTATGATTTTTTATGGTTTCGCCGTCTTAATGAGACCTTTTGTTTTCTTATCTTAATACAATGTTCTTTGATTCAGACTGACAGATTAACTACTATCAAGTACAAATTCAATTGATGATTTTGATATAATCAATGTTACAAGCAAGAGTATTTCAAACGCTTCAATTTTGTTATTTTTGTAGGATTTGTCACATATGTTAATATTTTTCTGTTTTATGCTAGTAACTTGGATATTGTGAGT
This sequence comes from Cicer pinnatifidum, assembly GCA_037974775.1. Taxonomy (NCBI): domain Eukaryota; kingdom Viridiplantae; phylum Streptophyta; class Magnoliopsida; order Fabales; family Fabaceae; genus Cicer; species Cicer pinnatifidum. The sequence continues at coordinate 47,258,803 of JBBPBR010000006.1, forward strand.
TTGTTCGCAAATTTATAATTTTTTATTTTAGTAACTTTGAATTGTAATGTGATAAATTTATTTCAATTTGAATAAATGGTTATTAATTTTTAGTAAAAAAAAAAAGTCATTAATTTGACTACACTTAGACCATTAAATTTTAAGTCAATATATGTACTAGTTTAATGATCATAACAATTTTAGTGACCTTATGAAGTTAAATGTAGGTTTAATCCTCTCGTTGAGTAAATTCATAAGTTTATTTTTATCTTTGAATTTTACTCAATTTTTTATCTCCTAATTTTTTGTTAAATTATTAACATTTATCACTTATAAATTTAAATTTAACTCATCTAAAATAAATAATGTCAATTATTAATTATCAAATAAATTATTATTATTTTATACACATAATTAATCATAAATGACTATAATATCAATTACTTATTCAATTACTTTACCAACTATTCATTTTAGATAAATAAAATCTCATAAATCTAACATATAATTTTGACAATGTATTCGTTTATCTGGACATGATCCATATAAATAACTGATGTCATGTCATTACCTTTTAATTAATATTTTTCCTTTTGAAATACATTTTTTTTAAGTAATATTGAAATATATTTTACTTTTTCATTTCATAACAATTTTATTTTTCTTTTAAAAAATAATTTAATTTATATAATTTAAATATTATCAAGCAGTCACAATTGTTAAATCATTAATTGTAATTGCTTATAAATTGGTCTTTTAAAAAATAACTTAAAATCTTCAAATTCTTAAAAGAACTATTTAAAACAAGTAACTTAAAATCTCCACATAATAACATGCAGGGGCATTTAACTTAAATAAATAGTTTCATGTTGTTCAGTACAAAAGTACAGTGGCTGTTTGTGGCGAGGATATTGCGCCACGTGTAACACTCTCAACCCCCCTTTCTATTTGCCTATGTTGCCACTAGAATTTCTCATTTTAATTTTATCCAAAAAATAATTAATATGAAAAATGATTATTATGAACAAGAAAATAAAGGAAAAGAAAATTCTCTATGCTTTGCTTATTATCATGAGAGAGAGCATAAGCAGTGGATGAAAATTCCATGGATGATAACTTTAACTTGGCATCAATTTTTGTTGAGTTTGAATATTGTTTCTTACCTTTCAATTCTCACTCATATATATAGTTCCTAAGTTTCATTATCAACATAGCACCAATGTCTATAAGTGGTTTAATTTCCAACAGAAACTTCACTTCTTTCACTGCCTCAGGTTCATATTCCTCAACCACTAATAATTTTCACTCAACTGATTTTTTTTTCATTCATTATTTTTCAATTTTTGGTAGCTGTTAGCATTTTATAAATTGATTTATCTACTAGTTGCTTGTAATTTGTATTCATTTTGCTTTTTTTTTTTTTTTTGTGCTTTTAAATTTATTTTGTGCAGAGTTGAGTGAGTATATGATTTTCTATTGAGCTCTAGATATTTAGTAAAACAAAATGCTGAATAAGTTTATTGATTTCATAGAGTTCCTTATGATTTTTTATCTTCAAAACAATTTTTATCACAATCTTTTTATGTTAAGGGGAGCAAATTGTTGAATGCTGATGACCCTTTTATGGATTGTGCCAATATTTTCTGATGTGGATATGAATTGATACTCTGATAAAATTATGATATTGGCAGTTATTGAATTTTGCTCCTCTTGAAATGGTGTTGGATTTGGTGCAGTTATTGCATCACATAGTTTTTAATTTCAACCAGCTGATCTCAAATTAATTGTGGAGGTTGTTTAATGCTGATTTTGTTAATGTGTAATCTAAACCATTTAATCTCATATTAACTACCGAGATTGTTAACTGCATGTAAATGCGTGTTTTTTCTACAACAGAATCCGGATCCGGATCCTCTTGAAAAGCTTATAGGTTTGCATTATGTGAATCACTATATTTTAAAATATTGAACAAATTTTAGTAACTTCATGATATTGGCAGAAAATGTATATCAATTGAGAAAGCATTTATCACTTCAAAGAGGGAGCATTTCTGGTTTGCAACATGGTGGCCAAATTGCAAAGAACCCTTTTACAAGATGCCAACATAGTATGTATTTTCATACTTAATTCACCTTTGAATGAGAAAGTTTCAAAATCAATACTAATATTTCATGATGAATTGCTACTATTCTTCAGATCACCATAGAGCTAGCCATATTGAACAAAGAGCAGTATATGGACTAGGAGTAAGCGAGCTTAGTAAGGTAAATAGAGCCTGTGTTCATTACAGGTCAGAGGAGTATAACATTGCAGAAACAAAGGTGGATGCTGTGGCATCTGATGAAGGAACAGGTGAAGCAATTATATTGGAAGGAAATGGTACACCGATATCACCTTGGTGGCAGAAGCTTCCCAAGCGCTGGGTTATTGTATTGCTATGTTTTACGGCGTTTCTTCTATGCAACATGGACCGTGTGAGTATCTTGTTTTGGTATTCACAGTCTAAATTACTGTCATTTACATGTGTTGGACATGGCTCATAGTTAGAAATAAGTAGGCAGATTGCTCGAGTGGGCTGCGACTGGGGGTATGGTTTGGGGTTAATCTTGTAAGCTAGGTTGTAATATTAAACAAAGATTGTACACTAAAAACCTTAAGCTTGAATCATAATAGAAAGGTATTGCAACTGCTTTGCAGTCGGAGACGTAGGCACAATTGACTGAACTGCGTGATTAAATATGGTGTGTTCTTTGTTTGCATTTTCGTATCGATTTTCTTTTGAATTAGGGTTACTGTTCTAACAATATGCTCATGTTTGACATGTCTCAAAATTCCACCTATTATGCTTTCTACTTGAATTATATTAAGCATGTAAAAATGTAGTTGACTTTTTTTTAATTTTTTTTATATTATTGATAACTTTGCATAAATCATAAATGTTCCTTTTCATATGTTGTACAAGTGAATTGTAATTTACAGGTAAATATGAGCATAGCAATACTTCCGATGTCACAAGAGTATAACTGGAATAGTGGAACAGTTGGCCTAATTCAGTCATCTTTTTTCTGGGGCTATCTACTTACTCAAGTATGATTTTTATGCCAACTTGTCAGAGTACATTAGCCTAACAAGAAATTGATTTCATATAATCTTCTACTATGCAGTAAAGTATTAGTTGAACTTGAACCTGGCATAACATTTTTCTTTTCTTTAGGTTCTTGGTGGCATATGGGCAGACAAACTTGGTGGGAAGGTAGTGCTAGGTTTTGGAGTTGTATGGTGGTCTATGGCAACAGTTTTAACACCTATTGCTGCAAGAATTGGACTCCCTTATTTGCTTATTATGCGCGCCTTTATGGGAATTGGGGAGGTTGGTATATTCTATAGCTGTACAGTACTTGGTTTCAGTAACTAGTTTATGTGGTTACTTATCCATCTTTTTCTTTGTTATGCAAAACCAATTATCAGTTTTACTGTGAACTTTTTAGTAGATAAGATTACTTCTAGCTATCTATCTAACAAGTCTCATGTTCAAAGTTAGTGTAGAGTATACACATGAATCAATGATTTGCCGGAGTGTATGTGTAAACATTTCAATTGAGTGCTTTTTTAATATTATATAAGAGCTTATGTGATAATTGCTTGAATTCAATAAACTATTTGTATTTGGATATGCAAGTTGAAAGTCTATTTGTGTTTTCAATGGTAGTTTTCATCGTAAAAAAATAATTTGGATGTGCAAAGGAATCAAAGAAGTTAAGCTTTGCTTAGACAATTTTCGTAAGTTATCTTGAGGAGTTTACTAAAAGAAGCTGAAAACAGCTTATGAATATATTATCATCTATTTTTATATTTTTTTCAATGGCAAATGCTAGTATGTTAGAATTAATGTTAGTTATGTTGGAGGTACGATCAAAGCATGAACCTACTTATCAATTCACTCCTCAATTTCCTCATTCCAACTACCAAGTCTACCTTATATCTCTTCTATTTTTTTTGCAAATGTTATATTTGTATCACTTTTATATACGCAAATGGTATATGTTCTAATAAGTTCTTTCAAAAGCCATCTTAACAGCAAATGTGATGCTAATTATTTGTTGTCAGGGTGTAGCCATGCCTGCCATGAATAATATATTATCCAAGTGGATTCCAGTTTCTGAGAGAAGCAGATCACTTTCGCTAGTATATAGCGGCATGTACCTTGGTTCTGTGGTAGGCTTGGCATTCTCACCTATGCTAATACAAAATTTTGGGTGGCCATCAGTTTTTTACTCATTTGGATCCCTTGGAAGTATCTGGTTTGCCTTTTGGTTGAGAAAAGTAAGTCAACTTTCACTCAATTTTGATGAAATTTACTTTTATGTATCTTTTCCTGAACTTTTTATGAGCGGATGTAACCAAACAACTTCCCCCTGATAACCAGTGTTTTATGCTGATTACACTGTGAACCTTTATATTGCGGCCGGTGGGGTTGCAATTGCCGTTGCGAAGACCTCTAAAAATAATGAACTGCGGTTGAGGACTGCGATTAAAAACCATGATGGGAGGGACACTCCTTAGTTTCTTCTCGACAAATAAATTAATTTCCTTTCCTCCCTGTTGGGTTTATTCAGGCATATAGTTCACCAAAAGACGACCCGGATCTCGGGGCAGAGGAAAAAAGGTTCATACTTGAAGGCGGTGTATCAAAAGCACCTGTTTCAGACATTCCTTGGAAATTAATTCTATCAAAACCAGCAGTTTGGGCTCTTATAATCTCTCATTTCTGCCACAATTGGGGGACATTTATTCTATTAACATGGATGCCTACTTACTATAATCAGGTTATTAACCTTTTTAAAATAAATTTTTATAGTACACTTTGTATAATACTACTTTCGATCCTTTTTATAAGAGACATATAAACCAAATATATCAACTTTTGGTGATCCAAATGTCTCTTATAAAAAAGACCGGAAGGAGTACATTTTTGACATCCCTTTCTATAGTCGAATGCACCTTGGAAATGAACTTGTAGGATTTAGTAAATCACAATTCCCATTTAGTTCATTGGATCAACAAGCTAAGGGATCATTTTCTCAGGTTCTGAAGTTCAACCTCACCGAATCTGGGCTCTTATGTGTTCTTCCGTGGTTAACCATGGCTATTTTTGCAAATATCGGAGGGTGGATAGCTGACACATTAGTTAGCAAAGGTTTTTCCATAACAACTGTTCGAAAGGTAAGATAATCGCCGCTCTTGTGCTATGAAACACAGATACCGATAAAACAATTGATATGTCAACGCTAGTAGTAATTTCAGAAAATAGAATAATTTAATGTAACTACATACGTCTATGTCATGTTAGTCTTTGACACTGACATGTATCAGACATTGAATGCATCTTCAATCTGAAGTGTCAGTTCTACATAGCTCTTGTGATGAAATATAAAATATTGTCATATATGATCAACTATACAAATGATGTTTTCTTAATGGATATGGCAGATCATGCAATCGATCGGGTTTCTAGGTCCTGCCTTTTTTCTGACGCAACTGAGTCATGTCAAAACACCTGCCATGGCAGTATTGTGCATGGCATGCAGTCAGGTTTGAGCTAGATCAACATATTTTTTTCTCATAATTAATTCATCGAATTTTGGCATTTTTATGATGCAAGTTTTCTACTGATTACGAAGCGTTAGTGATGCCAATACAACATATTTGCATGTGATTTAAACATGCAGCCACCTAACTCACCATAATATTTTATTTTATGTTACAGGGATCTGATGCATTCTCACAATCTGGTCTTTATTCCAATCACCAAGACATTGGACCACGCTATGCTGTAAGTCATTGCTTCCTAATTTACATACCACGACAAGTAAACTGTCACATATAAGCTTAAAAGTGTTCAATACTAATAGTAATAGTAAATAGAACATTGGATAACAACAAAACAATCTTTTCTAAAGATTGCAATATACGTCAGCTACTATTCTTCTCACCACTTTCATGGTTGTTCATCGATATGACTATATCAGAATTCAGAATACATGAAATTATGGAACATATTTCATTATATAAGTCATCAATCAGTTTACTTTGCTTATTCAACATGTATATATTTGTATGCTTGTGAGTTTCAATTTCAGGGCGTATTGCTGGGACTATCGAACACTGCAGGTGTGCTTGCAGGTGTATTAGGCACAGCTGCAACTGGATACATTCTCCAAAGAGGCATGAGAGTTATCCATAATCATTTTGAGGTTTACTTCTTTGCGTCTTAGTTATGGTTTTTACTTATATGTGTGATTTTTTCATTGCAGGTTCTTGGAATGATGTGTTTAAGGTTTCTGTTGCATTGTACATAATAGGCACATTGGTATGGAATATCTTTTCAACTGGTGAGAAAATTCTTGACTAAAGAGTATGATCATGTCAAAGGTGTGGCCTATATATAGCAATGGAGATATAGAAACAAATGGAACAAGAATCAGATAACCAAACATGTCTTGTAAAAAGAGACACCATGGAAGTTTTCACCAACAAACCGTGGCCTTTATTTTAATTTCTCACCTTTTGTAAAAAAAAAAAGTATATACCTCTAAAGTGGGTTTGCATCTAAAGTAAGCAAAGGTATGTCTATACTAATGTTTTAGTGAGATATAATTACAATACATTTGAAATTAAATTAATATTAGATTACCTTGTTTATTTTGGAGCCAAACACACTTTATAAAAGAACAGTTTTCCCCTTTTGCAAATACCTTTTCTGCACATAAAATTTGACATAGTTTACTTCCACCTGTAAAACTTAATCTACAAGCACAATCAAGCTTTAAAATACATGTTATTTTAGTAAGCTCTACCTCGTGATATATATAGATAGGAATTAGATTGCTCATATTATTTATTAGACCTCTTTGAAGAAGACATTCGTATATCTATCAAGTTTTGCAAATTAATTTTTGGTATTAAACATGCACACGAGGTCTTCCATTGCCACGCTCATAATATAGGTGCATGAGGGCATCCAAGAATTTTCCTATTAATAAATATCCACTCAAATTGTGGTCGAACTTTATTTGTCAAAATAACACAACTTTGTCTTTAGCAAGGTATTGTTCTTTAGACGTGAACCAAGTTAAAATTTTCTAAGTCTGCTACTAAACATCCTAAAGGCACGACAAACATAACACCAGCAAGATATGTCAGCAAGAAAAGTCTATTCGCACCACTAAACTTCCATCAAACCTAGGACATTTTTTTGAGAACATCAACAGTGTTAATATGAAATTTGCCAAGAGCACAAACTGTGTGCCATATTACAAATTTTATCAGCTAAAGGCACATGATTTCAGGAACAAATCCTAGAAAATACACATTCCACCTATCCAATGAACTGTGGTCATAATTATCCATTCTACCTTTGGCTTGGTTCCAAGCATCCTTAGTATTCCATCCATTTCATGTTAATAACTGTAGATCACAGTGAAGATTGTATCCAGCTCTTGGTAGATCTATCAGAAGAAGAAAAATTGACAACCAAGTTCTGTGAAGCTGTCATTGTCAAAGATTACTAACTTCTGTACAAATACTTTGACAATGGGAACTTAAGGCTCCTTGCAACCTGCTTAAACAATATTGAAAGTATTATTCTTCAGTACACTTGCAAACAAGCACTGAATATCCATATACAAACATTAACAACGAAATTGGAGTATTGAGGGAGACAAAGATGTTACCTTTAAGGCCATGTTTTCGGATATAGTTGATCGATACCGAGTCGAGCCTTCAATTGGACAGCTTTTTCCTTTGAAAATAAAATTAGCATTGCAGAGAGTGGATAGCTGCAAAAGAACGTCAGACATCAATGAAGCACTGCCACATTGAGCTCCTAATTCGTCATTGTTTTGTTCGTCTTCATCAGGTGGTTCGTCCGCAACTGATACAATACACTGAAAGATGGCTATCAGCCTCTCCAACGGGAAAGTTCCAGGTCCTTTCATTAGTAGTTCCTCTTCTAAAAGTTCTTTCTTTTCGAGCGCTTTCTCGGAGGCCCTGTGCATTTAAAAGCATAATCAGACTACAAAAAATAACAAATCCATTCAGACCTATGTAGGACCAGCACTTCATATTGAAGGTGTGTCTAATGTCGAACACGACGCCGACTCATGTAATTACATTCAATTATTTTCACTTTTTAAAATTACTATCAGTGTTAACGTGGCGGTGTCGTGTTTGGTGTTTGTGCTTCATAGTTCAGACACTAGTTGGAACTTTAATAAAGAACTCTTCTCACAAAGAAAAGCAGAACAGGAACGTAAGTAAATGAACAGAAAAAAAGCCAAGAAAGACAAATAATAAAGAAATATCAAAGGATGTAACTTAACACTGAAGCATCAAAAAATCATACACAACATTGTTTCAGTACAGAAAAAAAAATGGTTTTAAATCAGCATACTTCCTCTTTCGCTTTCGATTATCAGAACCACCTTTGGAATCAAAAAGTGAAGCATCAAGAGTAGCAGGGTTTCTGGAGGCAAGAAATGCAGAAATAAGAAGATACTTTGCACTAGTAGACATATGAAAATCAAGGTCAGCTATTTCCTCCGATCTCTTGGGATTCCCCTTAAGCTTTGTCTCTTTACCGGTCTCAACTTCACGTGAAGAAGGAGATGAAACCTTAAATACATCATTCAGAGAGGAGGCAATATGAGGCTTGATATGATTGAATAGCCGCCGCTTCATGTCTTCACTAGGGACAACTCCTTTTCCCTTATCACTTAAAGGTTCACAATATTTTTCATATAGTGGCTTTAGAGCAGTAGCCAATTCACCAACCTGCCTAGTAATTCTACAGAAAGGTTTCAGAGCTACACTGCATGAAAAGAAACAAAAAGTCTTAACTATATAAAATCAAGTAAAACTTTAAATGGAAACTAATATTAGCGATAAAAATGACTTACTCGAGAAATGAGGAATACAACTTCTGGTTCGCTTCAGTTCTCAATAATATTTGACGAATGTCACCTTCTGTGTAATCAGGAAAGTAAATGGGGATAGGTTCCACATAACCCATATTAGAGTAAAATGTATCCGGTGAAGTACTGCTGATGAAAATCAAACCCACCTCAGGCATCTTTAGCATGTCATAGAGATTAAACAGTAACGGCAATATAGTCGAACTTTTATCCCACTCTCTAACAAGATGAAAATTGTCAAATACCAAATAGATCATATTTCCCATTCCCCCATCATGTGTTTTCTTTTCTGAGATTAACTTCTCTGATTTCTCCTTCAGATTGTTTACAATGCCAGTCAATGCTTCACGGAGAAAATTGACAAAATCAGATGGTCTTTCACAGCGCTTTGCATTTGTATAACAATTGGCCGTGTTTTTTCTATGGAGAAGTAACTGATTAAGAACAGATTCAAACAAGATACGCTGGTTATAACACGTCCTACAACTAGAATAAACAAGCGGCCTTTTGAGATGTCTGAATAATTGAAGAATGATACTGGTTTTTCCAGTAGAAGCACCTCCATATACAAACAAAGGAAGTAAAGATGAATTTAAAGGTCCCAAAAGACGCACGATCTCGTGAATCTGGCTACTTCTACCAGGAAAACTGGAAGTTATGTCATCTAGGCTAATAGGGTCTCCTCCAACTAAAAGGTCATTAATTGTTAGGGCTTCAAGATTGCTTACTTTTGCTGCAGGTACAATATTTGAAGATGAATATAAAGACCTGGTCGTTCTCCGAGGGATTTGTGGGGCTTCTTCCTCTTTATCCATGTATGTAGCTTAGTCGCTCAAGAACCTAATTGCTGATCAATGAACTATTGGTCAGTTAGAAATGAAATTGTAAAGATCAACAAGTAGGAACGGAAATTATAAGTTAAGGGGGACATCATGTTCATATCCAACCACACACTTGCAACCCATAACACAACTCTGTACCTTAAAACAGCAATGTTGTCAATGCATTCAGTAGGTTCAAACTGGTTTGAGTATCATTGCATTCACATCAGAGTCACACAAATTGAAAAGAAAATACATAACAAAAATGAGAAGAAAAAAAAACAATAGTTCATGAAATTCAAATGTCTTTAATCTCAAATTAAATAACAATTATACAAGTTCGATTCTCAGAGTCAAAGCGACAATTTCGCCAACGCATTGCAAAAACAGTCATATCAGAACTTGCATTTCTTAAAGGACACCAAAATTCAGACCAGTAAACGATCTATGTTATATATCGAAAAGAAAAAAAATTGAAATAAAGAATCTGCAAGAGTAATCTAATTCCAATCTATAGAAAAAAATATTAATTAAGAAAATCCAACAAGAACCAAAGCCCTTTCCCACTAAACAGGGAATTGAGAAACTCCATACTCCATAGTACAAAAATTAAAAGACAATTCCTAAAGCTAATGATTTCATACACAGACCTAATCACATAAACCATCAATACTACAAAATCTTCAATTTTAAACAAATCAAACATCCAAACAATGATTTTACTAATAGTCCTAATTTCATAATCAATCAACCGATTTCATATAATTATTTTGACATAAAAAAATCCCAATTCAGAAAACCCTAAAATGAGAACTATAAATCTGAGAAAAATACGTTGTTGAGTGGAAGACTTCACTGTTGTGGAGACCAAGGTCGGCGGTGGCGTGGCCAAAGGAGGAGGGCCTTCTAGGCCGAGCTTGACGGTGGCAATAAGTTGGGTTGCAAGGAGAAGATGAGATGAGATAATTTAATAATTTATATTTAGAAAGAAGTGTGTAATAGAAATGTGAGAGTGGTTTCAAAGTTTCGGTGTCTTGCGTCTGAAAGTGCAAAATATTTAAGGTTGAATCAACACTGGTTTTTTATGCGTGGTGTCGCTGGCGGGAAAAAAACACAGATAAACTTCAACCTAGTAGACGTAGTAGCAAAAGAAACGGGCGCGCGCGTGAGCACAACAAATATGTAGATACACAATAAGATATTGTGGTCACGTGGAATCTAACGGTTAATATTTATTTTAAAACGACTTACTCATCATCCACAACTTCCTGTCTGTCTTTATGTTAAAGATTTAATTTATATATGCGTAATAAAAAATTTCACTTTAAATAGATATTTGAGTTATTTCAATATTATATTTTAAGATAATTTCTATTAAATTATTTTTTTAAATATAAAGATTAAAAGATATATACCGTCACTACACAAAGTTATTTTATATTGATAATTTGTTACAATTCACTGAACACGTATATATAACTTTTCTTATTTGTTTTTTATTTTATTTGATGTCAATATGTAGTTGAATATCACTTTAAAATCATTTTATCTCTAATCTAAAAAAATATTTATTTTTAAATGTTTTTCATTTGTCTGTGATACAATTTTGAACAAATGAGTATATAAAAAAATCACTTAAAAATTAAAATATAAATTAATTATAGAATCGTTAACATTGTAAATTTGAAATTATAAATATTTTAAGTATTTTAATTTCGTTATATTGTAGGTGTTTTATCATTTTATACTATTAATTTATAAGTTTAATTGCAATTTTAGTCTCTCTATTTTTATTGAT
>JBBPBR010000006.1:47270410-47281803 GCA_037974775.1 Cicer pinnatifidum
AATTAAACTTAATTTGTATGTTAATTTGTATGTAATGAGTTTATTTGCATATCTATTCTTTTTTATTTTAGCTACTTTTAATTTCTATTGTTCTTAATTAATGTATTTTATCAATTTAAAAGAATAAATATCGTTTTTTAGTAAAAAAAAAACTGACAAAATAATTGATTTATATTTTTTGTATAAAAAACAATTATTGTATGAAAAAAGGAACTATGCACGTACAATTTTGCACTGTCAAAACTCATGTTAACTGTAAATATAAAATTGTGTTTGACAATGCATATTTGTTAAACCTTTTATTGTATTCATCTAACTATGAAAATGAAAAAATTAGATGAATAGATGTATACGTAATCAAGAGTAAGATAGAACTTTCGGCTATATATTCCCTTTATTTTCGCACAATGTAATGAACGACAAAAATTATTTCCCATCTTTATGAAAAGAATTTATTTCATTTAACTCTAAAAGTAATAGAAAAAATAACTGCAGTTGCTTCTCATTTGAACTTGTTTCAAGAAAATAAATCTAAATTAATTAAAAAATATTTTAAAAATAATAACATAAAATAATAAAATATAATAAGTTAAATTTTAGTACTTGTATTTAGACCACAAAATGACTTTTTTAATGTTTATAATTTTATATTTAAAATCGAATAGAGAATATACATAATAGTGAGGTGGGACCTACTGCGAGTTGGGCCGATCAATTACTTTTTTGACAGAATCTCTTGCTAAAGTCATTTAAATGTGAAGCAACTCTGCCATTTGAACCAACAGTTATTGACGTATGTATGTAGGTGAGTATAAGCATTTTGAAAGAAAATCTATCTACAACTTTACACAATTGCACACATTAATCTAAATTACAAATAAGTATTTTCCTCAATTTCTATGTAACATCTCTTTTTTACTTTTCCTTTTTTAAAAGTCACTGCACATATTTGTTTTCATATATGATGCTTAGTTGAACGATCAACCGATTCATAAGCATGGGCTGATATCATAAGGCAGTGTATTTTAGAAACTCAGGTGCACTAACTGGGATACCGAAAGAGTTTTAAAAAAGAAGTCTGGAGTTCAAAAAAACTAACATATAATCAATAATTTACTTACATTTGTTTAAAATAAAGTAACTGTTAAAAGGAGCACTGTGTAACTGAATCTGCGTATTTAGGTCCCAGTAGCTAGAGTAAGAGGAAAACTAAACACCCACCATTAAAGCAATCACTTAATTAGTTAAATTTACATCCGATCTTTGGTGTCTAAACTGCCAATTCCAGAAAACAAGAATACATAATTTAATAAGTACAATAACATAAAAGAGCTATACAATGCAATCAAGGAAAATTCACAATATAAAATGTTTGAACAATAGCATTCATAACTTGGTAAAGGCCAAGCAATCCTAGTATCAAACCTGCACTTCACATGCGTAGCATTTCTCATTCTCAACCTCTGACATACAACTTTTCGTCATCATCTTAGCTTTTAGCCTTTTTACCACCATGACAGGAGCCACATATACCGCCACATTCACTGAGTCACCTTTACCTTAAATTTCAGCAGAGGAGCTTTCCCTGATGAAGGAGCCACGGCGGTGGCCACCAATAATCACATCTTTGAGTCGAATCATGGGAGCAAGCACCCTGCTCCTTGCCTGTGGAGAGGGTTATGATTGAAATGTTAAGATTTTTTTAAACATTAAAAAGGAAACGAACAGGGCAAGCTAAGCATCAAGTCACACAAAATACCTATTATTTGTTGAGAGATTTATGCTTCTGTACAGAATAATGAAAATCAATCATTTAGTTCTCCAAAGTCATATTACTGCTTATGTTTCAAATAAAGAAAATAAACATTACATTTCTCAAAAGTTACTAATAACATTCTTCATTTATAAAGTAAGTCGAGTTCATTCTGGTGTAAAAATTTCTACACATAGGCAACATAATATCAAGACTAATTAGTGTTACATCATGATGTGCTAGAAGGTGACTATGCTGTACACAATTGGAATAATAAAAACGAATCCAAATAATTGACATATCAAGCATCTATATGGGTAACATATATAAACTGTTTTATGCTTCATTTTTACCTTTTTAACTTTGATATAATACTAGTGCTTGAGGCAGAAATTCGATTTTGACACATTTATGCTTCATTTTTACCAAAGAATAAACAAAAATTTCTTGGGAGAATGTTAATAAATATACCTCATCAGTTATACTCATTTGCCACTTAAGTTGTAAAGCTTTTTCCTGTTGCCAGCGTTGACCAAGCATTACCAGGCCCATCACTGTAGCTGCAATGAAAACGGACCATAATGTATTTGCCTCCTTTGCATGAGCATATATGGAAGCAGCTCTTCGCTTCCACCAAGCTCCGCAAGGAATATCTGAAGGTTTGTGTTTGTCATCTTTGGAAGAGTTCTTTGACAGTGTTAAATCAGGAGATACATTTGTCTCTTGCTCTGCTGATTCTATTGTTTCAGACTCAACTATGCTTTCACCATATGCTGTTACAGCATCAATGGTTGTTTCACTGTGGAAAGAAGTGTATTTTGCATCCTCTTTTTCAGTCAAACCAAAATCTGGTAAAGTTGTACCTTCCTCAAACTGTTTTCCATGAACAGATAATCTATTGATTTTCTCATCATAATATTGCATACCCTCAAACTCCTCTGAGACATCCAATCCTGCAAATGTCAAGTTTTCTTCATCCTTTCCACTAGGCCTGGTCACTTCTTCATGAGTATCTTCAGAGGCAATATCTTTGTCTGCAGATTCATCATGAATCTCACCATAGTTGGGTTCCAATGGCAAGTTTTCATGCTGACTGGGTGGAAAGGCAAAGTGACCAGACATGAACAAAGCGTTTGATGTCTCAGCTTCATCCGGTGCATATGTATCTTCCTTGGCATCATCCTTCAACTCAACTTCATCAGGACCAGGAGCAGCTGCATAAGTTGATGCCGTGAGAGATACAACCTCCCACTCATTCCCCCGAGAAGCCTTTTCCCCTTCGTCTTCAGTTGCTGCCATCTTTTGTCTTCAGCAGAAAATTGATATCAGAGTTCCAATTTTACTTAGAGTAAACTCAAACATTAATAAATACAAAAAACATGCATACTCCCTCTAGTCTCAAATATATGTTAGACTGTATAAAATATAAGCAAAGGTTAAATACTTCTACCATATTTAATGCTATTATTATTCCATTACTACCCTTCAATTAATTTAGATTTCATTTTCCAATAACCCTTTTATTCTCGTGGAACAAATTCTCATAAGGGGTAATTTAGAAAATATCAAAATACAATTACTTTTTTATATTATTTTGAGCAAACTAAATGAGACTAACTACTTTTCTTAAAGGGTGTAAAGTAATACTACCTCAGGTCCATTTATAAGAAAAAAATATCAAAACCAATGTACTCTTTAATTGTTTTAACTTTTTTATTATTTTCACATACACACCCTTATTGAAAACTGTGAGAAATTAAATACACACTAATAATGTTAAAAAGACAAACATCTTAAATAAGGATAAAAATAATTTAAACAATAGATGCATCTTAAAAGTCATAACTTTTTCTTATATATAGAACCAAAAAATTCTCCAAAATATTTCTTATATATAAGATCAGAGAGGGAGTATTATTTTTTTGCTTATATATGAGACTAGAGGGAGTACATAACAAACATAGTTATGCAGGGGAGTTGGGTTGACCAGAAAAGGACTACGAGTTTATAACCTTGCATACATCTACAAGAAAAGTGCTACTTTGGGAAGGAAGAAGAAAACTCAAAATTTCACAGCTCACAACCATGTGCAGGATCATTGGATTGCATGTGCAGAAAATGATTGATAACAATAAATCCTAAAAAATGATCGACTTATCCCTTTTGTGTAAATAGGCATGGAGATGAAGGTAGGTAGGTAGTATTGCACAATTTATAATCCCAAAATTAGAAAATGAAAAATAAGTTCAATTAATTTGTCCCCGAGGTGTCACTTGTGTAAGAGCTTGGCATTGTGTTCTCAAATGATAAAGTTCAAATCCCTTATAAAATAATTGTAAAATGGTCATTAATGTCATTTTTATTAATAATAAGTTCCCCTTCACCAACTTTTTTAAAAGAGTTCAATAACAAAAGATGATGCAATTATCTATTACAGAGAGAGAGAAAATGAAAAAATAAAAAAAAAAATCCACCCAAATTTCTTGCAAACAACTTCATTCATATCTTCAAATTCACCTCAAAATTTTCATTCTACTCATTATCAATTAGAAAACCCCATAAATGAAATCATCACCTCTTCCTTTCACCCCAACTCCATGCTCACCAATAAACAAAGCACTCTACAATCACAAATTCTACATCAATTTTCTCTGATCACTCCCAAATCTAATCGTAAACTTGATCAATCCACTAAACTCAAATAACAACATAAGCAAATCAAGTTACAGACAGACAAAAAAAAAATAGAAACATATAATTGAAATCAAATTAATAATCTACACAGAGATCCAATAACAGCACAAATAAACAAATTCAAAAAAAAAGTCAAAATCAAAATCAACAACACCGAAGAGTTGCATGATGATCGAACGGAACAAACGATGCAAGGTTCCAGAATCATCCATGAATAATTATCTCTAAAATAAACAGAAAACATATATGACAATAATTATTATAATTAACGCGAGAATAATTGATAAAATAAAATGATAATTTGAGAAAGAAAGAAAGAAATAAAAAAAACTAACCGAAGATGAAGGTGTCACGATCTGTGCAGAGGGTGGATGTCGATGAGGTTGAAACTGGGAACTTGCTTCGAGTAACTGAGTCTTTTTTTTTTTATATGGATTATGGGTGATTCATTTGTTACTGGCTATAGCGGGTTGAGGGATGGGTAGTGAAAGTAGAGAGTTACCGGTTATCGGCGTTTGCGTGGTGTGAGATACTTGGGATCTAATCTAATCCAAACTTAACTGACACGCCCACTGTATGTATATCAACCAATGGGTGTACTGTAGTGTAACACCACTACTAGCTCAAAGATAGACATGACTTGAGGGGCATATCTCACATCTCTCTTTTTACTTATTCAAATATTTTTTGTTTATTTTTAATTATCATTTTAAATTTATTTGCCACAAAATAAAAACATTTGGTTACTTTTACTAAAATTATTATCTTTTTATTAATCTCTTTGCAATAAATAATTTTTTGTTTACTTGATAGATATAATTGGGGATCACATATATCTTCCTATTTTTCTTTTTTACTTAATCAAATAATAGACATCATGATACATTAATAATTCCAAGTTCACTTAATTCTAAAATGTTTTCTATCTTAAATTAGTACCATTTCTTTATTTTAATTTTTTTTATTAAAAATAAACTATGGCTACTAAATTTAAAGTAAGAATAGAAAAAGGTATTTGTGTGAGAATCAATTATAGGTAAAGATAAAATTGAAAATAGTGTGTGCACCAAAAGTTACTACTCTCTCCTACTCTTTTGAAAAGAGACAATTAATTTAATATTTAATCAACAAAAATTATGTATCTAATTTATATTATGTATTTGATATGTCAATTTTTACTTACTAGCTAAATTTTAATTTAACTGTCTCTTATATAAAAAAAGAAGTAGTAATATAAAATTGAATAGAAATATTACAATTCAATTGAGTTAAATATAAATATTTAATTGTTTATGTTAATGTGAGTTTGGTTTGCACAAAATAACATTATTTTATTATATTTTATGTTTGATAGGCATAATTCCAATAACATGTTAATATCATGTATGTACTTCAACCCACTTGAGATCCTTCTGTAAATATAACTCAATTAATAAGTATAAAAATATTAATATACTTAAAATTGAGTTCGGATCCAGCCACCAGACTAATTGAAAAGGGAAAGAAATAAAAAAGAAAAAATGGGACCATAAATTCTCCATTGCTCTTCTAGTCAAGACTGGTATCACCAACACTTTTGTGCCTTCACGCATTAGGTGACTTTGACTTGCTTTTGGAAGAACCTTGGCGTATGGTATTAGTGACTAAGATTGGAGATATTAAGGGGACACAACACATGAAACATCAATCCTTTTAGTCTCCCCTCGACTACATATTTTGCTCTCATAAATCATAATTTAAGGAAAACAACAATCGATAACGAAGATAATGAATGGTCTTTGCAAGATTCTTACAAATGTATAAAATAGATGAAACTATGTTGCGTAGAATCTTGTCATTTCCAAAATATATATTATTCTTAGTGCTTACAGATTTTGGTTCTCATACCCTTATGCTCTACAAAATGTCAACATTAACCACTACTAGGGTGTCTAATGCAAATTATTATGTATGTTGTCAGTGCAGTAATTGTCGAGACATCGAGTGCAATTCCTATTCATACAAAAATGTTAGCATCATTTTGATTACAGTTGAAAATACTATACTGTAAATTCATTTCTAACTGTTCGGGCCATAAAGTATTTTTTTATTTTAGACTGCACTACTAATTCGCCACCGTAAATTTTTTATACATTAAAAAATAATTAGGTGTTTTTTTATAACAATGAGAGGTGGGGTCCACCGATTACTTGCCATTATTCTCTTTGACGCGGTGATCACTTGTATTTTTATTAATCAAATGCTATTATTAGACAACAATTACATAATTATATATTTTAAAAAAAAAAACTAAAAAGAAAAACTAAGTATTTATAAAAATTTATTTATTATAATATAATTTATTAAAAAATAGAAAAATAATGATTTTCTATGTAACCACCTATGTATTTTACTCGACAATAAGTCTATTTGGGTGCTTATTAGAAAAAGTACGATCCCATTGTTGATGCTCTAGCTTCAATTCTTAAACGTGAGTACCTTTTGATTGGAGATTCGGATCTGAGTTTCCTATGACCTGGTTTCTCTAAACTCACTTTTAACCAAAATATTTTCCGTTAAAATCAATTTTGTGAAAATGACGATCGAGTTCAATTATGAAATAGTTGGGTTTTCTGAACCTTGCCAAATCATTTCCTATCTAGAATAGACACGTGGCTTATATTTCCCAGAAAGAACAAAATAAGGAACTGTTTGGTTGCCACTGAAAAATACACAATTTGCTTTTCAGTGAAACAGAAAAAGAAAGAGAGTGAAATGGGAGAGCTTTACGCGTTGGACTTCGATGGAGTCATCTGTGATAGCTGCGGAGAAAGCTCTCTCTCTGCTCTCAAGGTTCCTTTAACCTCTCTCTCTCTTTCCGTACTATTCAATTCAATTACACATTCGAAAATATTTCTACAACCACAATTTTGACGGTGTTTATTATTTTGTTATTATGATTGTTTCAATTTTTCAGTCTTTTCTTATTTTATCTCTTGTTGCAATTCATGGAGTGTGCTGAATTAAGCTCATGATTGGTTTACTTTGTTTGATAAATTTCCAGGCTGCTAAAGTGAGATGGCCTGGTTTGTTTGATGGGATTGATTCAGCTACAGAAGATTGGATTGTTGACCAGATGCATATAGTAAATAATTTATGGATTATTTGCATTAGTTTCAGCTTTTATACTACTGTGCTATGTTTTGGTTTAGCTATGTTGGTATTTTTTGTAATTTGATTGGAAAAATAATCATAATAATAATGACAACAACTAGTGAAAAAATCATGGGAAAGTAGCATAGAATAAGCTTGAATTTGCATTTAGTTTGAATCTATGATTAGTTTATGTATTTTTGGATGCACCTTTTTTTTTAATAGGCAAATGTTAGTAAGTTAGAGATTATACTTATCGGGATCAAACTCTGGACCTTCGGCTTAAAACTTTTTCGATGCCTCTAAGCTTACTATTGAATGAAGCTTAAAATATTTTTTGACTTCTACTTATAAAATTAGGCAATTTGGAAATGGATGAAGATGTCAGTCACCAAAGGTAGTCTTGACCAAAATTGCCACTCATCCACTGTACTTTGATGCCTGAATTTGAGAAGGACAACATGTTGACATACTTGTTTTTTTGGCTGCTTAAATAATAGATTTCCATTGCAGATCTTCAAACTGTTGAATTTCATGAAATATTTGTGTAATTATTCCAAGTGCTTCCATTGTCAAAAACTGTTGGCAAATGGATGGACTCGATTTTATATTTTAAAGATAAATTTATATAGTTGTTCATGTCAGGTGCGACCGGTAGTGGAAACTGGATATGAAAACATTTTACTTGTGAGATTGTTGCTAGAGACCAGAACACCTTCCATCAGGAAGTCTTCGGTGGGTAAAATGCCTATGTCTCTGATTTTTCTCATTCGTTACTGCATAAACGATACTAGGTTTATAATCAACGATAATGCTTATTTCCTTGCATCTGCTTCTGAAATCTGATTTCAAATAACTAATGGATTCCGAACCTGTTGACTGATGTCATTGTTCATGTGCAAGGTTGCAGAGGGGCTTGCAGTTGAAGGTATATTGGAGAATTGGTCCAAGTTGAAGCCTATTATTATGGAAGAATGGGGTGAAAATAAGGATGCTTTGATAGATCTTTTTGGAAAGGTCAGAGATGAATGGTTGGAGCAGGATTTTGCTGCTTGGATTGGTGCAAACAGGTATACTTGTTTTTTATACTTGTTATAACTTATACCAAATGCGCATGATGAGAAACCTAATGTAATGCATTATGTGGAGATATATTTAAATATGAAGCCATGAACATTCAGTTTAGAAATTTTCCACTGCAAGATTGAACAAATGTTATTATCCTAATTCAACCACTTGTCTAACCTGAGGACATGTGTGTGATTCTTTTGGACTTAGGTAGAACAAGTATTTTCCTTTGTGTTCAAGGAAGTTGCTTTACAAGATAATATTCTAGAAGGAATCAATTTATATTTGTATTATGGCTATGCTTCAGATTAGATATTGTCATTAGTTTCTCACATTAAGCATATTAAGATCTTGCTGTACTCTTATTTAGGGGTATTCATGGTTTGGACTTATTAATATCCAAATAAAAACAATTAAATGGACTGGATACGATAACCAAACCAGTTTCAGGTTTCAGATATGGTTGTGGTTTGTGGCTTCCAACCGGATATTTTGCTCACCAGGCACCCCTACTCCTGTTGACTGAATATTGGCATCTTATAAATAATTTAATGCAGTAATATTTCAAGTTCTTTGCACATGTCATGATTGAGATTTCCTATTATTAATTGGTGATGCTTCGCGTATAGAATATATCCCGGTGTTTCTGATGCATTAAAGTTTGCAAGCTCGAGGGTGTACATTGTCACCACAAAACAGGTAAATTTTGTTCTTTACCCTATCAAGGAGACAATAATTTTAATAATAGATTTTTGCTTTCAGTATTATGAAAAGTACTGGGGGCAAAGTAATTGATACCATGAAAGCACATTACTAGCATAAACATTTGTAAGACTCTTTGGAAGAACTTATGGAAACAACATATGATATGTCCATAAGCTGTTTTTAGTTTATTTTCGTAAGCTCTCCGAGATAATTTATAAAAATAGTTTGACTTTATTTTATATTTTGTTATAGAAATAGCTTATAAATAAGCATTTTATGACAAGCATTTGATTAAGCAGTTTATCCAAACAAGGCCTTAGTCAATTTCTCATCATGGTATTTTTCCTTTGTTTTTTCTACTTTCCCACCTCCTTGTTTCTCTTATTTCAGGGCCGCTTTGCCGATGCGTTGCTTCGAGAGCTTGCTGGAGTAACCATACCACCTGAAAGGATATACGGTCTCGGAACTGGGTTAGTATTTAGTAAATTAAACCTTAACTATGCATGAAATATTTACATTTCACTTTTATTGCTTTCTTTTTATAAGAAATTAATTTACTTGGACTATCTTTAATTTTATCTGCAGTCCAAAGGTAGAAATTCTAAAGCAGCTTCAAAAGAGACCAGAGCACCAAGGGTTGACACTGCAGTAAGATACTGAGCTATTAGCAGCAATCAATATAATTTTTCTAATGGCTATTTATGTGAATAGAGTAAAACTCTACCCTTGCTTGCAATGATGTTGTTCAAGAAATTAATTCCTGTTAATTTTAACCAGCTTTGTCGAGGATCGGCTAGCTACATTGAAAAATGTGATCAAAGATCCTGAGTTAGACAAATGGAATTTGTATCTAGGTAGTTTCTCTTTTTCTGTTTATAATTTATGCACCCTCCCTCATTTTTGTCTCAGTTACAATAGTGTACTATCACTTTTCTTTCTAGATGTTGAGTTTACTCGATAATGATGATTGTTTGGATCAGGGAACTGGGGTTACAACACTGCACAAGAGAAAGAGGAAGCTGAAGCTATTTCCAGAATTCGCGTTCTTGAGCTCTCAGACTTCAGCAAGAAGTTGAAATAGGGGTCTTAAATTGCATTTTCAATTGTCAATCATCGAACAACTAAATATTTTCTTCCAACTCCTTTATAAACAATAAAATTATTATAGTGAACACACACTTTCTACTTAGAAAATAGAAACTTCCTCCTCTTTTTTGGTCTTGTTAAACTGCAGTAATTTGCAACTCTGTTATATGAAGTGAATTTGTTATATCCTCAAGTTTGGCCTTGTTACACATGTAGTGTGCTGTTTTGTGCAAAAAATGGTTGTCGTTTCTTAGTATTGAAATAACTTTGGGTGTAACAAGATCAAAACATGCAACATCAGGATAAAGTTATTTTAGATTAACACCAAATCGCAACTTATCAACATGTCATAGATCTACATAACTTCTTTTTATCAATTTTTTATTTAACTTATTGGCAAATCATAATTTGTTATCAATGTAACGTAAGATAATTTTACACCGACAACATAATATATTTTTTTTCTTTGTTAGTCTGACAATATAGTCTTTAATCTGGTTTGAGACTTAATATGCATATCCACACTTGGTTCAGATCAACTAACTTGTTCAAAGATTTGTAATTTTGAAATTAACTATATCAAAGGTTTGAATTAATAAAATTAATTTTTTATAAAAAGTCATTGAAGATGTAGTCATCCAAATTTTAACACTCGAATATAATAGGTTTTTATTCAGATATGCGCTCTAACTCTAGCCTACAAACGTACAATAACATGTCAAAGATTAGAAGGGTTAAATTTTCTTTTTTAAAAAAGAAATTGAATTTATAATCACGTAAGTTTTAAGTGGTAATGGATTTCTAACGCCCTAATTTATTAAGTAGAATTAAACTTATATACCATTAATATAAAAAGATTTTATACTGTCCATCAATTATAAACATTAATTTATTAAAAACGTAAAATATTTATTATAATTATTTATAAAGTTGTTCGTATGAGATTATAACACAA
>JBBPBR010000006.1:47282266-47294439 GCA_037974775.1 Cicer pinnatifidum
AATTTTTTTTTTCAATATAATTACTAGTATATGAATAAAAAAATATTTTTGATCCTTGATCAAATAATTAATTTTGGTATCTAAATTCTATCGAATTTCCAATCACATTTTATTTTATTTGATAGTGCAGTATTATTTTACAGATATTTGACGGTGTAAATTTGTATTGTGCTAAAAAGTAAACTTTATCAGAAAAATCTCAAATTTTATATTTACATTCTATTAATTATCTAGGATAAAATGGTAATCTTAACATAATTATTAGTAATAATAATTAAAAATATTTAACTTTTCATAAATAATTCTAAATTCATCTGCATAAATGATGTGATGTGCCGACTAATAATTAAACTCATTTGTCATGAAAACCACTGTCTCTTGCCCATTAACAGAAGAAGACTTTCTTCTCTCATCCAAAATTTTCAAGTAAGTTTTTTTTTTCTTTCTCTTTCTTTTTCTTTCAAATACAAGGGTTATTTTAGGTAAATTTTCTTGAATTATGTAATTGTGTATTTATGATAATGGTGAAGTAAGTAGTTGTTTGATGAGTTATTAGGTGTTGCGGAACTCAAGTGGAAGGAAAACTTCGAGGTTAAGGGAGTTACTACTAATAAGTTGTAAGTTGATGCATGAGTTAAAGTTATGTGTTTGTTTGATTTTGTGTAAGTAAATAACTCTACTTGTTTGTGAGACTTCCATACTCGATGATTTGTTGATTTAAGTTTATGTCCAAAGACATAGACTTATATGTGTTTTAATTGATATACTTTAATGTTCATAAAGGTTATGCTAAGTGAGCATTGTTGATTGATGACAAATTGATTTGGTTGTGTAAATGTGAGCATAATATGCTTGTTTGGTGTGGCTTGAACTTGTTGTACTAAATTTAAAGTGTGATGTTGATGAGGAGCTTGCGAACTTTTATCTTTGAATTTAATTCGAAATATTGGTTTGACAACACATAATTGATGATGACCGCGATAAGTTAAGATACTCAATAGTTTTTGTATGAAGTCAAAAGTTTTATAAAAAGTGTGGTTTTCTTTATAAAGGCGATAGGAGAAGTTATGAGTTTTGGTTATGAATATTTAATCATGAATGTTTTGTCTTGTCTATGGTGTTGTGACAAGTTGAGGAACTATTACAGGTCCTAATACACTGAATTGTAGATAGGAGTGGGGATATTTATGGTTTGGTTACTTTGAGGACCTATGGAGGGCATGTGTTTCGAACGTCTATCATGACTAGGGGTAGCATCCTATGCTGAAGGTTGTATACCTAGACACGATGACTAGGGGTAGCATCCTATGCTGAAGGTTGTATACCTAGACACGATGAGCCTAACAACCAAATTATCTGGAATAAGGTAGTGCGATTGGACTAGAATGATTGGAGTTAAAGTATAGCTTACTCAGTTGCAAACAATCATTTGTACTTGCCGAAACAGCCTTACGCTCATTATTGAAAATCTACATGGAGTGTTGATTACGACGTCTAGAAAAAAACTATGTGAAGAGAAATGTCATGAGAAATTCATGCATATGTCATTGTTGATATTGTGTGGTTCATGCATGTGTCATAGTCATAAGAGGAGAATCTCCTCCGTAATTCAAGTAATGATGAGACATTGGTGTACTTTCTGGCAAACATCTTTAGTGATTGATAAGCTAGTGATTAATTTTGGGTTAGAGTCTTTTTTGTAGAAATTATCATGTTATTTATTCCAAGAGGAACTTTAAGATTAATAAATAAAAAGACAAAAAAGGATAAATTGCTACACAGACATGTGTTATGATATCATTGATAGCTGGCACCTATGATTTCCATCTTATTTGTCATATTTGGCTTGGTTTTATTGTTTTATTTTAGCATCATTGAAAGGAAGAGAAGCAAATGGGCCATCTTTATGCATTGGACTTTGATGGAGTTCTTTGTGATACCTGTGCAGAGACAGTTATTTCTGCTCTTAAGGTTCTTGCTCTTTCACCTTCCCTCTTCTCCCATTTGGTTTACCAGTAAAAAATGGAAGAAAATAAATGAAAATAGTAGAAAGTTTTTTATAACCACTTGCCATTTTCATTTGGTTTTGGATATTTTGGTTTTCAACTATGCTGTGAGTATGTTGATTGATGATTTGTAGGCTGCCAAGTTGAGATGGCCAGCCTTGTTTGACAGTGTGGATTCAGCCACAGAAGATTGGATTTTTCAACAGATGATTACAGTAAACAATTTAATTATGACTAGTTTTGTTTTGTGTTAATTTTTCTTGTTATTTTAGCTCATTTAAAAAATATTGGTTAATTATGCCTATATGAATTCAGTTAGTAGGCAAGCACAGACTAGTGCTGATACAAGCTTGAATTTGCTAAGGATGTTTGAAGTTAAATTTATTGATAAAAGATCAAATAAAGTATTAGCCATTTGTCAACTCCTAGTTGTATCAAAGACTAATCTGAAGCGGAAACGGATGGTAATTCTATCAGATGAATTTTTTTAACCAAAATACCATATGAAGTATAATTTAATTTGATTCTTTTTTATATATATAAGGAAAAAGATTAACGGAGACGTGTATTTTTTTCTGATTTCCTTGCCAAATACATAGATTATGTGTTTCAATAAAAATATTGCATTTCAGTTGGAGGAAAAAAACTATGTCTTTTGTCTTACATCAGTCACAACCTTTTGGATCTTGAAGTGAGGGGAAATATGCCTCCAACTCCTTACCATAAGTCATTTGAATGACACGTAAATTTTAATCATTAGAAAAGTTGCAATTTCAAGACAATAGTTGTGTATAAGATTCAACTTTTGATTACTTCTCTTTCTAGCTATGAGATGTTAAAGATGATCTTGTAGTTTTTCATGTCAGGTGCGACCAGTGGTAGAACATGGATATGATACTCTTTTACTTGTGAGGTTATTGCTTGAGACAAGAGTTCCTTCCATCAAAAAGTCTTCGGTGTGCATAAAACTATAAACCGTGGCTTTATTTTTTGTTTTTTGGAGCGAGCCCTTGCCTTTGATTTTTATCATGGATTAACAAGTGGAAGTTGTACCATTAGATTGAACTTTGTCATCTATGATGATGCCATTTGACTAATGTCATATAGCTCTTCTGAAAGGTGGCAGAGGGGCTCACAGCTGAGGGCATATTAGAGAACTGGTTGAAATTGAAGCCTATCCTGATGAAAGAGTGGAATGAGAATAAGGATGATCTGATAGATCTATTTGGAAAGGTCAGAGATGATTGGTTGGAGAAGGATTTCCCTGGTTGGATTGAATCCAACAGGTACCCCAATCTAATGTTATGAAATGTGATCATTCTTTTTGGTGTTGTCAAATTGCGGATATAGTGGTGTTATAGTGTAGCAGAATTTTAACAAACCACTACTGTTCTACATTATGCAGTTTAGTATAAAATGTTGTCAAATAACGGTTATAGTACTGTAGGATAGTGAAATTTGAACAAATTGTTATTTATTTTTTATACATACATTATAGGAATCATGATTAACCTAAGGCAATGATACTGAGTGATAACATTGTGCATGGATGTTCAATTTTTTAGAAATATTCCTGCAACTATGTTTTGAGTTCCCCTGCTTACATTAGAATCAGATTTTGTTTTTCTTAAACAAGTATCTTGAGTTCTAGCTTCTCCTTCTAACTAACTAAACGTATCTTGTCTTGGTATGAATTTTAAAGTTCAAATTGTTAATTTGTGGATGATTTACCTCTAGATTCTATCCTGGTGTTGCTGATGCATTAAGATTTTCCAGCTCAAGAGTGTACATTGTCACCTTAAAACAGGTTTGACTTCTCTCTATGCTCCTATCATGAACACAATAATCCTAACCCTAAGTTCATATATTGACACGCCCTTATGCCTTTACATTTTCTACATACTTTCCTATCATTTCAATGGTTTCAGAGCCGCTTTGCCAATGCTTTACTTAGAGAACTTGCTGGAATAACCATACCACCGGAAAGAATGTATGCTCTAGGATCTGGGTTAGTGTTACTATTTGATATATTTGAAGTACAAAATTCAGGTGCTGTGGTGCATTATACTAATAGTACTTCATTGATAAACTTTCTCCCCCAAACCATCTTATATTTTCTCTCCAGTCCTAAAATAGAAGTGCTGAAGAAGCTTCAAAAAATGCCAGAACACCAAGGGCTGACACTACAGTTAAGATTTATGTGCATCCATAGGTTATTTTAATTGATATATAACCTGTAGTTATTTGTTAAGATGATTTTGGAGAGAAACTAACTATAGTTAATTTTAAACAGCTTTGTGGAAGATAGGTTTGCAACCCTTAAAAATGTGATCAAAGAGCCAGAGTTAGATAAATGGAGTTTGTATCTAGGTAAAATTATTATCTCACTGTTTCATTAGATAAATGCAATTTATGGTTTTTGGAGTTGTATATTGTTAATCTTTTTTGTTTGGATTTAGTGGATTGGGGGTACAACACTCAGAAAGAGAAGGATGAAGCAGCAGCCAACCCCAGGATTCAGCTTCTTGAGCTCAATGATTTCAGTAGCAAGTTGAAATAATAATTCAAATTGAGTCATCAATAATTAGTTAAATATTTTTTCCCGGATAAATTCCTTTTGAATTTCTATCATTAAGTGCGGTCAGCGGTCAGCTACATGCATCGTATCATCATAAATCATATGTGATAATAGAATATTCTCTTAGAGCATTCACAATGGAGGTCCTTCTTCTCTTTATGATGTTGAGTTTATGTGATAATGATGATTATTTGGATCAGAGAATTGGGGTTACAACACTGCACAAGAGAAAGAGGAAGCCACAACTATCCCTAGAATTCACCTTCTTGATCTGTCAGACTTCAGCAAGAAGTTGAAATAGGGGGTCTCTATTGAATTTTCAATTGTCAATCATTGAGCAACTACATATTTTCTTCTAACTCCTTTATGAACAATAAAAGAATTCTAGTGAAGTATGGAACACACTTTTTACTTAGTATACTTCTGCCTCTTTTATGGTCTTGCGAAAATGCAGTAATTTGCAACTTTGTTAAATGAAGTGAACACATTAGTACTGTTTTTGAGCCACTGATTTTATAAAAGTTATAACTACTGTAATATCAAACATACACAATGCTTGTTTGAGATTTGAAATAATATTGACAAAAATACACACCCATATCTTCATATGGTTCATATCAAATGAATTGTAAATTTTAACACTTAATATTATCTGATTTGGACTCAAACACGCACTCACTCGCAAAATTGAGTATATAATCATGTGAATTTGAACATGTTGGGTTAATGAATTTTGTTGTGTGCCCATACACACAAAGTTCATTTGTTATAAGATCCCTGCATTTTTGTATGTCTGGTTTCACTTTAATTGTTTTTATTGTGTTTGGTTGTTTTAAAGTAAAATTGATTTTCCATCTAAAATTGATTTTAATTTAAAGCTAGAATTTATGCAGATTAGGTAATTGGTATCATAGTGAATTTGCTAGAATCACAATGAGTCATAATGATTTAATCAAAATTACAAGTTGTAGTTTTTATAAAATTACCATAATTCATTGTAATTTTGACAAATGATACTAAACATACATTGACTCTAGAAATGATTTGTAATTAACCATTCAACTCACTTTTATATAAATGTATTTAAGCATAAATCATTTTACCTTCAATTCAATTCTATCCAAAATCAATTTTAAAAAATCAATCTATTCAAAATTAACTTTTATGAACCAAAGCCACCCTTATAAAACAAGGAAAGAAAGGAATTATTTGGTTAAAAGAGTCATGTTTATTGATTGACAAATAAAAGGACAAAAAAGGACAAATTGTTACGCAGACACGTGTCATGATTTCAATGTTGTTTGAATGGCAGGTAATTGTATACCATGCAATGCAATCTTATATATATCATCTTTGGATTGGTTTTAGCAACATTGAAAGGAAGAGAAGCAAATGGGCCATCTCTATGCATTGGACTTTGATGGAGTTCTCTGTGATACTTGTGGAGAGACAGCTATCTCTGCTCTCAAGGTTTTTAGTTCCCTCACCTTCAATCTTTACCAATAACATGGAAGAAAGTTTCTGAATGATGATCACTTGCAGTTTTTCACATGGTTTTGGAATTTTTGGTTTTAAACTAAGCTGTGATTATGTTGTTTGGTGATTTGTAGGCTGCCAAGTTGAGGTGGCCAGCCTTGTTTGACAGTGTCGATTCAGCCACAGATGATTGGATTGTTGAACAGATGATTAAAGTAAATAATTTAATTATTGGTCATTTCAGATTGGTTATTTTGTTCCACTTTAGAGTTTGACTGTGTTAGTAGGCAAGCACTGACTAGTGCTAAAACAAGCTTGAATTTACTAACTTTGTGGTTGGCTTGCATATTTATGCTTATTTTTTCTAAGGATGAATTTAGTTAAATTTATGGATAGATGTTCAACTAAGGTATTAACCATTTATCCAATCCTAGTTGTATCAAATATTACTTTGAAAGTGAAACGAATGGTAACTCTATCAAATGAAACTTTCAACCAAAAGACCATAATTTACAATACCTTAAGGACTCGCTCAGTTTACCAACTGAGCCTTCTGCTTGAAACTTGCTAATTAAATACATTTTTTAGTTTAAGCACTTCCTCTTTCTTTGCTATTATTATGCTTTACTTCCATTTTCAGGTTGTGTTGAGAGTTAGTAATTTTCATTGATTATATAATGGTGTAAAGTGACTATATAACACCATCTTATAATTTTCAGTGGTATAAAAAAGTAAAGGCTCTTTTGATCTGGAATACTTGTTTTTAGGATATGGATTATGTTTGTTTCAATAAAAAAAAATTGCATTCCAGTAGGAGGAAAAAAAATAATGTCCTTTGTCTTGCATCAATCACAACCATTTGGATCTTGAAGTGAGGGGAAATGCCTCCAACTCCAACCAGGAGTCATTTGAATGACACACAGATCATAGTACTAAATTTTAATCAGTGTCAATAATGTAAGTATTAGCAAAGTTGCAATTTCAAGACAATAGTTGTGCATAACGTTCATGTTTCATTGCTTTTCTTTCAAGCTATGGGATGTTAAAGATACACTAATAGTTTTTTCATGTCAGGTGCGACCAGTGGTGGAAACTGGATATGAAACACTTTTACTTGTGAGGTTGTTGCTTGAGACAAGAGTTCCCTCCATCAGAAATTCATCGGTGAGTATAAAACTCTAAACCATGGCTTTATTTATTTATTAGTGAAGGCCTCTGCCTGTGACCAATGTTGTCAATTGGAGATTGTAAAAAATAACAGTTTATTCTAATTCTGCTATGTCACAACGCTATAGCACAACTATAGCACTATTTGACAACACTTTGTACTAAATAACATATCTCAAAATAATGATGATTTGTTCAAATTCCGCTATATTATAGTGTTACTATAGCCACTATTTGACAATATTGCATTTGACTTTTTTTATCATGGATTAACAAGTGGAAGTCATATAATCAGATTATAAGCAACTTTGTCATTTATGGTGATGCCATTTGACTGATGTCATATAGTTCTTCTGAAAGGTGGCAGAGGGGCTCGTAGTTGAGGGAATATTAGAGAACTGGTTGAAATTGAAGCCTATTGTCATGGAAGAGTGGAATGAGAATAGGGATGAACTGATAGATCTATTTGGAAAGGTCAGAGATGATTGGTTGGAGAAGGATTTCACTGGTTGGATTGAAGCCAACAGGTACTCCAATTGAATGTTATGAAATGTGATCATTCTTTTTAAAACTTATATCAGATGAATCATGAGGAACCTAACGCAATAATATTGAGTGATAGCATTGTGCATGGGAGTTCAATTTTTAGAAATGTCCCTGCAACCATGTTTTGAATTCCTGCTTACATTAAAATCAGATTTTGTAGTTAAACTAGTATCTTGAGCTCTAGCCACTGAAGTAACACCGACACTTCAGATTGAAAGTGAGATTTGGTGTCCAACAAGACACCAATACAAATGATAACATTCCATTACTTTTATTTTCTCAAATTGTTATCGGTGTCAACGTGTTAGTATCCGGTGTGTGTATGTAAGTGTTTCAAAGCTAGCTTTTTTTCTGCCCCTTCTAACTAAATAAACATATCTTGTCTTGGTATGAATTTTAAGGTTCAAATTGTTAATTTGTGGATGATTTACCTCTAGATTCTATCCTGGTGTTGCCGATGCATTAAGATTTGCAAGCTCAAGAGTGTACATTGTCACCACAAAACAGGTCTGAATCCTATCTTTGCTCCTAGCATGAAGACAGTAACCCTAATCCTAAGAGTACATACATTGGCAAGCCCTTATGCCTTTGCATTTTCAATATACTTTCCTGTCCTTTCTATGGTTTCAGGGCCGCTTTGCCGATGCTTTACTTAAAGAACTTGCTGGAATAACTATACCACCAGAAAGAATATATGGTCTAGGAACTGGGTTAGTGTTGCTATTTGATATATCAGGGTTCAGCTCCTCTCGAGTTACTAGAATTTTCCAGTAGGAGAGAAAGACTCGTTGAATATTTGAATATTTTTCTCTCCTACTAGAAATTTCCAGTCACCTGAAGGATTTGAACTCATTGTATTAATATTTCATATCATTGACAAATTTGTTTTTCCCAAAACATCTAATATTTTCTCTCCAGCCCTAAGGTAGAAGTGCTGAAGAAACTTCAAAAAATGCCAGAACACCAAGGGCTAACACTACAGTTAAGATTTTTTATGATCGAGAGATTATTTTAATCGTATAAACTTGTACATACTTAGGATGATTTAGGAGAAATTAACTGTAGTTATATTTTGAACAGCTTTGTGGAAGATAGGCTTGCAACCCTTAAAAATGTCATCAAAGAGCCAGAGTTAGATAATTGGAATTTGTATCTAGGTATAATTCTTTTCAGTCTCATTACTATAATTTCTGCACTCTCCATTTTGTCTACTTTCAGCTTCTATGTTTTGCATTTTTTTTGGAGTTGTATATTTGTTAAGCTTGGTTGTTTGGATTTAGTGGATTGGGGGTTCAACACTCAGAAAGAGAGGGAAGAAGCAGCAGCCAACCCCAGGACTCAGCTTCTTGAGCTCTCTGATTTCAGTAGCAAGCTGAAATAATAGTTTCAATGAATCATACTTTAGTTGAATATTTTCTTCCATCCTATTCATATGCGAACAATGATACTACAACTATCATGAGGTACAAATGCAATAAATCTTTTCATTACCTTTCTTGTTCAGGTTTAGTAATTTGTGTTCAAAGCACTCACTTTTGGCAACGATAATTTGGTCATAATCAATACAAATTACAAAAATTTCAAGTTTTCCCCTAAAATTTCTCCCATCTAGAAGAAGTGTGTTCTCTTAGTCTTGCCAAATTCAGCAAGGATAATTACTTCTTCACTAGCATTTAAATGCAGTTTATCACCTTAATTAAAGGTGAAGAAACAAAGGAAGAGTTGTATATCAGGACTATAAAAATAACAACAATGGGAGTAAACCATCTAAAAAAGTGATGCAACTGCTTTATCTCAACATCTAGAAGATTATATCTGTACCGTTTAACTACAATTCTGTTTTCAAGTTTCCATCTATTTCCTCTGGATCCGTGTTCTCTTCTTTGCCTTTCTCACTATTATGCTTCTGAATGATTTCATCAAGGGATGGATCTCCAGGTCTTCGAAAAAACTGATCCCCCATTTTAATCTCATATGCTTCTGATTGGTCCAAGACAAATTCCTTCAACTGTTGACATGATAGAGTATGAGACACTATCGGCAGCAAACATCATAAACTGACACACACTCAAAATTACTACTTCTTCTAGGCTGAATTTAAAGCTAGTTTTTCAATACAATAAGACCAAAAGTTTAAATTCCTTGATTGGAAGCCTTAATTAGTAAGCCAAGCCATGTGTATGGATCCTCTACAACAGTTGCATGGTGTAGTCGATGTGGGGACCGTTAGATCGAGAGAGATTCCTGTAGATCTAACGGTTCTCAAAGTTGTTGCACCATGTAGCTGTTGTTGAGGATCCAAGTCCGCCAAGCCACTACTTCTATAATTTGCTCTTTATAAAACAATCAAAAGTCTTTTCAAAACTAGGAGACGTTGGCTACATGCATCGTATCATATGATCCCATAATAATCAGTAAACGTAAAAGGAAGCCATACCTCCTCCAAATCTTTGATGCTGTCCATGTTGAACATGACTGTATTCAGATCAACACCGGTAAACCTTACTCCAACAGCTCCAGTTCTCAGAACATGTGTCCATTTCATGGCAAGTTCAGCTACCATGTCCTAAAATCAAACATGAAAAATTGCAACGGCACTCAACATTCACCCAAAAGTTCAAACCAGAGACCTCTCTACTTCAGAAAACAAATTATAGAGAGCATCAAGTACATGTTAAAAGCTCGAGCAGCTTTCAACGATAATTGCTAGCAATGCACCATTTATAATACTATTGTGTGAAATTAATGCATTTCTAATTTGGTAAGACTCACAAAATAAATTCACCGAATAATGAACAGAGTGTCACTAGCATTTTCTTTGACACCTTATTGCCAATCAAAAATAACAAGTAAAAACTATATGGAAATGTAAATGTGGATGTGCACTTGGGTTTTAAACTGAAAAAATGCGGAATAGAATCCAATCCTTTAACTTAAGTTCTACAATTGGACTTTTCCGTAATAATGTTCCACCTCAAAGTTTTCAAAAGAAACTTAACACAAATAATCAACATAAACCATCCCAAGAACAAAGCACATGTGCATATTCATGTTCACATCACATAATACAATTTGTGAATTGGCAGAAACAGACACAAACTCAAGCAACAATAGCAAAAACCGCTAAAAAAAACTCAGTTCAAGGGAAAAACCACAACCACAATTCAAATTGGAGCTAATTTTTTATTTAACAAAAACGGATATGAATCTATGATAAGTAATCACAACATTAACTCAAATTCAAGCTCAATTAGTAGGAAAAAAAATTAAAAGATGAAATGGGTATGATAAAAATCAAAACTTTAACTCAAACCCATCATCCATAACAAGTTAAAATCACAAATTTAACTCAAACTCAAGCTTAAATTAAAAAAATTAAAAAAAAAAATTAAAAATGTGGGTATGAGCAAGAATTTTGTCATCAACATCTAGCAAAATAAAATCAGAACTTTTTCAACTATAAATTTAAAAATAGGGGAGTTTGAGGAAAATGTGGTCACCGGAGTTCGGCGAACACCAAATCGGAGCTTGACGAATCCGATGACGGGTCCAGTGTGGCGCTTCATCATCTCATCTTGGATCTGCGAAGTATCCATCTTCGTTAAATCGGAGGGAGCGAAAGAGGGTGAAGGTTTTTTTCCCCATTCTTTCCAATCATCATCCTCCTCGTCATCGAACACGTCGTCCAACTCGTCGGGAATGTGGACCCTGCCTTTTCCGGCGAGGGCAAAATGGGAATTTAGTGAAAGAAGAAGAGAAAATAGAAAGAGAATGGTAATAGCTTTCAAGTTCATGATGAAAAAATAAGATAGAAAGCATCAATCCAGTGTAACAAATAAGCACTTTATTCAATGAAATGTAGGTAAGTTTTTAGTTTGGTAAATTAGTTATTCTGAAAATGGATTCTCAACCTTCTTTTTGTTGATGGGTCACTTTAGAAAACCTTAAAATTTATTGAATATTTACTTGTAAAGGACTTCACATAAAAAAAAAATGGTAAATTGAAGTATAAATGTTTTTGTTAAATTGTGTATTTGGTTTTTTTATTTTCATTAACTTAAAAAATTAATCTTTTTATTTTAAAATTTAATATTTTTTTGTTCTTTTATTTGAATTAAAAAATTAATGATACGACATATTTTAAATGACTTGATATATAATTTCTTAATATTGTATCCTTTAAAGAATAGAGTTAGTAATATTAATCATTAATGATGAAATCAATTATTGGTATTATTTGCATATGTATTACTAATTATGGATGGTTATATAATATCATCAATATTTTTTCTTTAAAGGAGTCAAATATTTATTTATATTTTATTAATTAAATTATAAAAATAAATAATTTTTAAAATTGAAATTGAATTTTTAGATGATTTTATTATAATTTTATAGGT
>JBBPBR010000006.1:47308434-47321289 GCA_037974775.1 Cicer pinnatifidum
TGAAGTTTCTAATTTATTTATAATAGACTAAAAAATAAAAGAGAATTATTAAAATATTATCCTATATTTTTTTATTTGACACATCTATTCAATTATATTAATTTGATATATTTTTTTCCATTTAATATTTTTATTTAATTTTATTAATATAATATAATTATTTAATTATTTTATTTATTTATTTATTTAATATTTATTTATTTGTTAAAAAAAATCAATATATAATTACATTTTTAAAACGCGACCTTCTAATGGAAGAAAATAAAGAATTTGTATGTAGTCGTATTTCACCTTACAATTTTCTAAAATAAAAAATATATTTTTGTATATTAATTTTAAAGTAACCTCTAAATCTCTTAATATATAAAAAGTTGATTTGACAAGATCAAAGATAATACAAATGGAATTTAAAAAAGTTGTCTGAATTTGGCTGGTTGTGGTGGTATTTTTAAAAGATAGAAGAGACGCTACTTTTGGTTGCTTTATGATGAATCTTGGTATTAACTTTTCCCTTCATGCTGATACCCCTCAGGATAAGAGTAGATTAAGGAATCCCTAAAGTTACTAGAATCATTCAAATTCGTTCTACAATATTCAATTTTCTTACAATCATCATTTGAGTGGAAATGTAAAAGAGCACAAAAAGTGTTCACATAGAAAATTAATATGAAAATATAAAATGTATTAGCTTTATATGAAGCAAAAGTATAAATAGTAACTGTAAGAATTAAAATGAGAATTGCCTAGAGTATAAATAGTAAGTGTAAGAATTAAAATGAGAATTGGTCTGGGCAAAATTTTAATTGCCGAAGCCAATTTCTTCTAAAAATCAGAAAATTAAAAAACAAAAAATATTATATTTAAAAAAACAAAAGATATTATATTATGTTTTATTCAAATAAAAATTTTAAACCAATTGAATTATGATAAATAATGATTAGTCTTTAAGATATAGAAAGCGATTACAAAAATTATTTACATATTACTTAAGAATATATTTTTTGCTCTATAATGTATTTAGTAAGTAAAATTGTAAGCATCTATTAAAATAGTTTCACATTATTGTGATCGACAAATGTACTCCTTAAAAAAATAGCATGTAACTCAAAATAATTTTTATTTAAAGTTTTATGATTAGAGATCATGACATAACATAATAACTAAGTGGACAACTATAACATTCTCATAATGAATATTATTTATAAAAAAAAATTATCTTAAAATAAATATCATTTATAATTTTTAATACAAATTTAATTAGTTTTGTCTACACTATCCTTTAATAATTGTTATATATACAACTTCCAAAATATTATAATATATATTTTGCATTAATAATAATAATAATAATTAAAATGTATATTTATAATATAATTGTTTTAATTATTGCATTTCTACAAAAACCTTAATGGACGTTTACTGTGAAAAGGAGGGAGTAAATATTATTTATATAGCACACCAGCATGACCACCTAATATTATATTGCAAGTTGCAAGAGATAATAAATAAAATAAAAAAATAAAATAGCCTTTTAGTCTATATAAGTGAGAAAAAATAGTCCAATCCGTACTAAGTTATTCAATCCAAGTCCTTCTCTCCTTCTTCAATGGCTTCCCTCATCACCTTCCTCAAACGAACCTCTTTTTCTTCTTCTTCTTCTTCTTCTTCTTCTTCTTCATTATCATATTCATATGCTATTGCATGCCACCACCCCATTATGTTTAGTAGACTGTTCACAACTACAACACCAACCAGCGTTCATTCTCTTTCTTTTACTCAGAGAATCAGAGATTTACCAAAAGATCTTCCTGGAACAAACATCAAAAAACACGTTTCCCATGTAACCTCTCTCTATACAACATTCGACTTTGTTTGCTAATTGGTCACTTTGTTTTGCATTGCTTTTTTTTATGTTTCTGTTCAATGTTCACTCATATCATGCCACGTGTACGACCAATATTTCACTATATCCAACTTCATCACCCTAAATTGAAAACTAATTTGGAATCAAATTTTGTTGTATTTGCTAGAAAATATGTCTTAAATTCTTGGTCTAGATAGATCTTTATAGTTATTATAGCTTTATTTTGTTTTAGCAAAATTCTTGATTATTGTTGTCATAAAACTTAGCTATTCTGTATTGAATTTTGTTGATGTTACTTCTTCTATATGTTTGAGATTATTTAAAGTTGATTTGGTGAATGTGTAATCTGACTCGTTTAATCTCAAATTAATAGCTGAACCTAACTTATGTTTCTATTTTCATTTTTTAATTTTACTTATTGGAGTGTATTTTCCAATTTCACTTATTCAATATTTATATTGATGAAGAACAATTCATTTTTCAGCTCATTGGGAGGACTCCACTTGTTTATCTTAACAAAGTCACTGAAGGATGTGGAGCTTATATTGCTGTTAAGCAAGAGATGATGCAGCCTACAGCAAGCATCAAAGACAGGTTACCCCTTTTCTATTTCAAATTCATTTTGTTTATTCTACTTTAAATCTGATCAAATTTCATTTTAATCTTAATAGTTTATAGTAATCAGAGTTTAACCATATGGTTGAGTTTACGTGGTTAATGAACTTCAGTAAAGGTTGGCTTGATTGAGAGTACTCGTGTTCCAACCTTGATTTGAAGAATATTTGACCAGACTTTACTTAACTCTTGATTATTAGGGCTCCTTTCGACTGGTTACTAATAGGTTAAGACCAAAAAAGTAGTTACTAGAGGTGAAGTTCTTAGCATAACTTTTGTGATTATCTTGAATTTTGGCAGACCAGCACTTGCTATGATGGAAGATGCTGAGAAAAAGAATCTGATATCTCCTGGAAAGGTTAGTTTTAATTGAATCCTAGCACCGATTTTGCTCCGCTGTTTACATTTAGATCGATGCCGAATGAATGTTTTGCCTTAATTGATGGTGTAGACAATTCTGATAGAGCCAACATCAGGCAACATGGGTATTAGCATGGCGTTTATAGCTGCCATGAAGGGATATAA
This sequence comes from Cicer pinnatifidum, assembly GCA_037974775.1. Classification (NCBI taxonomy): domain Eukaryota; kingdom Viridiplantae; phylum Streptophyta; class Magnoliopsida; order Fabales; family Fabaceae; genus Cicer; species Cicer pinnatifidum. The sequence goes on from JBBPBR010000006.1 coordinate 47,311,439, forward strand.
GATGGTTTTAACCATGCCTTCTTACACAAGCTTGGAAAGAAGGGTGACAATGAGAGCATTCGGAGCTGAATTGATCCTCACTGATCCAACCAAAGGAATGGGAGGAACAGTTAAGAAGGCTTATGACCTTTTGGAATCTACTCCAAACGCTTTCATGCTACAACAATTTTCTAACCCGGCCAATACACAGGTTTGATTAACTGATCTTAAATTACTATTTTGTTTACGCAAGAGTGTTTGAATGAGATGATTCAAATCTCTCCCAACTTAACCAGAGGATATGGGTTCGGATCTAGCTCTGGGAATGCAGCAGCAACGTTAAAACTTTTGAGAGAGAGTTTTGCCGCTCAATGTGGTCAAACCCAGCTCGAGGGATTAATCTCTTTAGTTGCGTGCAGAAAATACCTGGTTTACCCCAAAAAAAATTACTATTTCTGTTTGAAGTCCTTTACTGTGAAAATCATCTTTAAAACTATGCTTGTGCTATACCTGTGTAATGTTTGGTTAAATACAATTCTGAAATGATTGGTATTGGTGAGTTTATATATAATTCACTCTAAAAATGGGGACACAGGTGCATTTTGAAACAACAGGTCCTGAGATATGGGAGGATACAAATGGACAAGTTGACATATTTGTTATGGGAATAGGTAGCGGAGGCACGGTTTCTGGGGTCGGTCAATATCTTAAATCCAAAAACCCTAACGTTAAGGTGATTTTCTTCTCCATATCACAATTCAAATTACAAACTAAAGAGTATTCTCTTAGATACTCTTGTTTAATCCTTTAAATTTTTTTCAAACATATTAGATATATGGAGTGGAGCCATCTGAAAGTAATGTGCTGAATGGCGGTAAACCTGGTAATCATTTTGTTTCTTTGATTATTTGTTTACCTTTTTATGTGATAAATTATACACACTTATTCTTGAATGTTCTTCTTCATTCCTCCAATAAAACAAGATTGAAATTAAAAAGGATTAGTGTACAAGTCACTACTTATTTCATATTTTCTTAAAATAAGGATAGAAAGTAATGAGAATAGTTAGTGTGATCTGTGATATTCAGAATCCAATTGTTCTAGCCACAAATTGTAAACTCTGATATTATCCTTATATACAGGCCCTCATCATATAACTGGTAATGGAGTTGGATTCAAACCAGACATATTGGACATGGATGTAATGGACAAAGTTCTTGAAGTAAGTACCATGTTATTACTTTCTCGTACATCGAGATTTATTTCGCCTAACTGTCACCGGAAACTTATGTCATTGTAGGTTAGTAGTGAAGATGCAGTTAACATGGCTAGGATATTGGCCTTAAAAGAAGGACTCATGGTAAATCTTGAAATGACAAATTTGTACACTTCCTTAAACAAGAATGCATGAAAAACTTCGAGCTTTATCTATTTGACCTTAAGATTTACATATGATTCACAAATCACTGGCAACAAACTGTTTGTGAATTGCAAATGAAAGTTTGATATTATAACTATTTTTTTTAGGTTGGCATATCATCTGGAGCTAACACGGTTGCAGCACTCAAATTGGCTAGTCTTCCTGAAAACAAAGGCAAACTTATTGTGGTAAGAACAATTTTCCTTAAAGTTTAAAACAACATGAAGCTAAATGTGTAAGGTTATGTATCAATCATCAACCTCATTAGGTAGGAATCAACACTATGCAAAACGAAACTCGACTCTTTTTTATCATAATCTTTTTTGAGATACTGTAAAAATATGCTGACTGTGATTTTAGGCATCAAACTTCTCTCTTTCTGTTGCTAATGTGGTAAAAATTGCCGATGACTTGAATTTCAGACTATTCATCCAAGTTTCGGTGAACGATACCTGTCATCTGTCTTGTTCCAAGATCTTCGGACAGAAGCGGAAAACATGCAGCCAGTGTCGGTTGATTAATCCATGAGTTCTGATTCAACTAGAAAACTTTGTTGTGAGTTACATGGATCAACTTAACTTGGTTGTTGATGTTGTAGCAAAAAAAATTATCAGCCTACAATTCTGCCATAGCAAAAATGTCAGCCAAAGCTATGTTTTTTACACATCTTATAATTATCTTGTCTTATTGCTTTGTAATTTTTTGTTTGGTTTTAAATTTGAAGAAAGTATATAATTTTTAAGTAACAAAAATACCGTTTGAAAATTAAATACTGAAATTGTAATATGATGTAAATGTAAATTGCCTTCTTTTGGCACATGATATGTGTACTCAATTTCTTCTTTAAAGCAAACCAATCCGAGTGGTATACATTGTCAAATTTATATCTAGAGTATATATAGGTGCATGCGGCATTTTGGTTTTAATGCATTGTTCAGCATTTAACAAATTTGAATGCATTGGTTTTAAAGCAAACCAATCCAAGTGGTATACATTGTCAACTTTCATGTGTTACTACTTTCTGTCACATAATCACATGCTCTACATAATGTCTTTTCAAATAAATGTATAATTCTTCCTAACAAAATATCGATAGGCTATCTCATTTGTATGTCTGTCAATAAACTCAACATGAGAATTTGTCTAATATATAAGAAAGAAACAAGATGTATATACTTAGATAAGTTTTGAAACTAATGTTGAAGCTCTCAACCACCATTTTTGAAACGAATGTTAAAGTTTCTCATAGTAAGAGGGCACATTTCTTATTCAATCATGACTCATATTTTAATTTCTAATTGAGAACCAGCCAAATGGGAACACAAAAAAAAAAAAAACAAGGATAAGCAATTGCATCAAATAGAAGATAGTGTTGAACTAGAGTGGTATGAAGACCTCTTCTTCGATGATAATTTTTGAACTGAAGTTGATGTATTTAGACTAAATTCTTAATAAGAACATCAACTTTTTAACTACCATTTTGATTATATTTCATTTTAGATGGAGTAAAATTTAGAGAATATATAATTAAAATTGCAACATTTTAGTTTTAATATTCTAATTATATATTTTATGCAATATCTAATATTCAATTTTGGATTAAAAAAAATTGTACTATCTTACTAAAAATCACTAAACTAGTTGTAAAAATTGAATAAAAATTGTACTATCTTACTAAAATTCACTAAACTAGTTGTTATGAAAAAATATACTTTAAAAACTAGTCGTTATGAAAAAGTAGTTGTTAAAAACTATCATTATGAATAATTAATTGTTATAAAAAACTATATGTTGTTAAAAATCAGCCGTTTTTTAAAAACTAGCATATGGATACCTAAAATAAGATAGCATTTTCAATCACTTCATTTGTGTAATCTTCTCTTATTCTCTCACCTTCTCAAAAAGTTGTGTCACATCTTATCATAATCAATCAAAACATTGAATTTGATTTGATACTATATGGAACTAATAGATAGATGCTATGAGGACTATCTTATAAAAACAACACAAGGAGTACACTAAGCTGAAAAGTGAATAATTATCCAGGTTTCTACTGTTTTAAAGTAACAAATGAGATTGAAAATGATTGAGAATTAGAGAAGTAACAAGAATTTAAAGGTTTAGTGTTGATTTCTCAAAATAGTTTTTTTGGAATGTACAAGGATTTAGTGATTTGTAACAAATCCATGTAGAGACTACAAAAATCCACAAACTTAAATTAATCTTAATAAACCAACGTATATAAAAGTGCTGAAAAATACAAGAAATTGAAGAGTGAATTGTATTATGTTATTTTTAAATTACACTTTGTTTTCTTTCTACAAATAACTTATTCATATAAATCAAGTTTAATGAAGTTAAAGTTGAATCATAAAAAATTTAGATAAGAGAAACAAAGAAAGAGGAAGACACATATATTTTTAAACTAGTTCACAACACAACAATTGCTACATCTAGCCATCCTTTTACAAAAATATTTTGCTTCAGTATCGTCGACGACTTAATCTACTATTTTAACAATAGCATACATGTATTATTTATTATGTCTTTTTAGGCTTTGAGTATTCTTTCTCCTGCCTCTCTAGACTGTTGTCATCAGAATCATTCTTCAACATTCTGGTAAACTGCTATTGAAGTTCATGAGTGTTGTTGCCACTAATAGACTGATTTTCATCAATTTAAGTTTGTGTGTGGATTGACACAGTTTGTTTCTAGAATTCTAGCTCTCATTGAGAGAGTGTTACATATTTAATCCTATATTAGCTCAAGTGTATGAAAATACTTTTACTTATTTACATCAATTCGAATAGCTCTCTATTGAGATGATTCTTCATTAATTCTTTTTGACGTGTTCTTGTTTTTTTAGAACTACCCTTTTCATTCTATATTTCTCTATTTAACCTATCTTAATTTTTTATTGATATAACTTTTCATCTTAAATATAAGGAGAAAATGTTTGCAGAGATTTTTCTGTTGGAGGCCCTTTAGGATATAGCTTTTGTACTTTAGGGTCATGTATGTGTATTTCATTTTGCAGAAAGACAACTTGTATCTTCATGAATTTCAGCAATTGAACCACTGAAGATAAATTTATCCATTGAGCTCATAATTAACTCCCAGAAATCACTCCTTAAATATATGTATGACAAATTGACAATCATAGGAAACAATGGGTACAATATCAAATGATATAACAGTCAGAGTAGTTTTATAGACCATCAGAGCAAACAAGTTATGATATGATGTAAATTATCATAGAAAACTAATTTTGGATGATTATTAGAGGATACACACAAACATAAGATTTATTGATCAGAGGATGTCTTGCAAATCATCATATCATTAACTTTTGTCAGAGAGTTCATTTCTCTAAGAGGCATTTACTTTGTAAGGGCGTTGACTTTTTTCCAGAAGCATTGACTTTATCGAAGGATACTTAAAAGTTCAGAGTCAGACACTTGATGAGATAGATTATCAGAGGTAGAGACAATCACTTCTTCGTCACACTTGTTATAGATAGAGGACCAATAATTCTTGTAACGGTTACTTAGAGGCAACTGAGGTACTACGTTACTCGTATCTCAGAGTCAAGTGAAGCTTGCATAAATAAAGGCTCATTTCACCAGACTTACGTTGTCAAGCTGAAGTAAATTCTTAGCTTTTTTTGCCTTCGTCTAGTCATCAAAGGATATATCTTATATAGCGACACATGTTTTGCTATGCTTGTTTTCACATTATTTCTTTTACTTTTTGCTCCAATAGAATATCTCCAAAATACTTGTAATCTAAACTACTTTGAATAGTTATTAACATAAGTTTTGCTTTTAATCCGCACACTTATCATATATAGTTAGGGAATAATTATTCTTTATGTATTTTTTATCGTCAAAACATCAACAAGAATATTATATTTAAAAATACTTTTGCACTAACGATATATCCTAAAACTGATAACACAAAACTAGAAAACTAATCTTAAAAATAAAAACCTTTAAAAATACCTAAAAAGTTAAATAATCTTAAAAAAGAAAAATAGAAAACTAACATCTCTCAAGGAACAAACTCTGTCTTCTGCGTCCATCACTGATTCTCCTCATTGCCTCTCTCTTAGATCTGCAACCACTATATCATTTTCAGATTAACAAATTTATTACAATTTTAGATAAAAATAATAAAATAATATAAAAGTAAAGAAAAATATATTACATTATAAGAGAAATGTTTTAGTACATCAAATGAGACATAAGACTTATCAATGTGTAACAACTAGTTAATATAACTAACTATACTAATCAACTAATTATTGTACTTAATTTGTATAACTAACTAATATATCTCATAAACTCTTCCTCACATTAAACCCAAATAGCCGAACTGTTAAGAGTATCATATTGGATGTGATAAGACCTGATAAAGTATTTATAAGTAGTGAATAGTTCTAATCCTACAAACCACTATAGGATCACTCGAGTCACGTTCTTATTCAATGGGTCACCTGTTTTCAAGTCACCACTATAGGATCACTCGAGTCAGGTTCTTATGCCCAATCTTGGGCGTCCTCATCGTACAAGTCGACTTTCAAGGGGTGTGTGTACATTCCAATTCAAATTCTAAGATGATATCGATAGAGGTGTACATGGATGCTGGTCGATCCGCCAACCCGATCACCCAACCTAACCCGATTTTTACCCGTACCCGATCACTTTCGGGTCCGACCCGATCAACCCATTGAAACCCGCTTGTATTTGGTTCGGGTAATGGGTTCAACAATTTGAACCCGATCCGTCGACCCGATAACTAGTCATAATTTTTTTTTGTTTGACAACCTAATAGTGTTTCATTATTATTATTATTATTATTATTATTATTATTATTATTATTATTATTATTCAGATTTTCAACAGTTGTCATCTACTTTCTTTTTCTGTCCAGACTTCCTGAAGCCGCTGCCGACCTTCTTCTTTTATTCTACTAGCCACGCTGCCACCATATTTTTCTTTGTTCCACATGTGCTCATAACTAATATTTATTTAAATATTATATTTTGTTATAGTTTTGTATAATAAAGGTATGAGCTGAAAGCTTATGCTTATGATGGATTTTGTTTAAATATTTTTACATTTGTTAAATACAAAATTTATGAGTTAAATATTATTTATGAGCATATGCAAAAGGTTATGTTGATGACGAATTTAATTTAATTTTTTTACATTTAAATCTATTAAACACTTTTTTTAGTATTGTATTTGAAAATAGTAAGTACTCTAAAAATAAACAAACGAAGACTGCTATTAAATAATTATGGTAGCTTAGTAAACTAAAATGGTTGGTGAGTTATGTGTAATGATAAAAGTAATGTGGTGGACTAAGTTGTAGTGCTAGCTGTTTTCTCTTACTTTTCCTTTTACCTTTGGAATTTTTTAACTATATTATTGCACATATATGAGACAAATGGAACAAGTACAAGAAACTTCTAATCAATTTGTTTCACCAGCACAACAAGCACAAGATTTAGATCTCCTATCATTGCCGCCAACTCAAGAAAACGAGGTAACCAAAAGAAAACCTAGTAAAGCCTCTTCTAGTGCTTGATTACATTTTAATAAGAGAAATGATGCAGAGTCCTGAACATGAGGGGTTGTGCTAAGAATTTCATATTGAATAAGGTAAGATCTGATAAAGTATTTATAAGTGGTGTATAGTCCTATCTCAACAAATCGATTTTGATATTCCATTTTAAATAATCTAATATATGTCATTTGTGGGAAGAAGTGGATGGTTGTTAGCTTCTTGCATTATTAGTAGTTTCCAGTTCCCCAAAAATGTAGCAAATGCAAACAAAGAAGGTTATACATTTGTGTTTCCGAGAATTTGACAGACTCTTTTTAGGTCGAGTTTGACGGACGCTTTTTGGGTTGGGTCAGGTTAAACGACATGGGTTCTATTTCCTATTAAGGATAACTAATGTGTAAACCATCCGTTGCACGAAGACAAATTAGAATTTTGATAAGTATATTATTATATTAATTTATACAATATAACAATTTGAATTGGCATTGATACTAAAAATATAACTTTGTTGGCATTGACATTAAGACATAATTTGAACTTTATCATAAATTTAATTACATAAAAAAAACTTACAATAAAAAAAATCTAACTGTAAAAAAGAATTGTCTACATGTTTACAAATTATTGAAAATTTCGTTTTACACAATATTTGTTGTGTCGGCACATGGTTTTCCTTCGTTTAAAATAACAATCTTCAATCTTTCCTTGACTTTAATCGTGAAAACATGACTGAAACACCAATCTTTAATATTATTCGGTGATTATGAATTCCTGAATATTTTATGTCATTCAAAAGTTTAGGTGTGAACCAATTTGCTAAATGACATCTATTTAAAAAATAACAATAATTAACCTGTGAATAACTAAAATAAAATATCAGTGACAAACTGAAATAACTTTATCAAGTAATTTATGTCGACATTTTAAATTTTTAGGAATTAAATGAATGAGTACGGAGAGGCTGCGATCAAACTGGTTTATATTTTTTGGGCCATTGTACCATTTTTTAAATTCAATTTGAATTAGTGTACGGTTGTACCATGGTTATACGCAACAGTATGGTTTTTAATTCTCGGACCATTGTACCATTTTACAAATTCAATTTGAATTTGAATTAGTATCCGTTTGTTCTATATGCTCCAGAGTTAGACGCAACACTAAAAGAATGAAAGTTGTACACATCTCCCTCACGAATATTAGTATCATAAATAAGAGCTTTTCACACAGTTGCTTGAATTTTATCACCCTAAAAATATGAAACACAAATTTGTTAAATTAATAACGTAACAAAATCAGTTTGTGTATAATTTAAAACTTTGAATTTATAAAAGAAAGAATTAAACCTTGTCATCCATCAATACCATTTCCATGCATAAAATTTATGTTTGACATTCAGATTAGACAGAAATCATGTTCGCACAACTCTAACAACCAAATTCTATTACTCATTTTTTTGGAGAAATTGAAGCAACGAAATTTGTTTTATTTTCTATTTTTTTTAGACATCGCAGAAAAGAGAAACACAAAAATGAATAAGAAGGAATCTTTGGCAAAGGAAAATTAAAAGGGAATTGTGTATATATGTGATAATATGAATGATATTTATAAGTGAGTCGTCGAAAATGAGAGATGATTGAGGAGAGACATTTAACAGAGTATCGTATCGTGGCGAAAGAATAAGAAAAGTTCGAAGACACCAAAAAATTGTAAAATAAAATAATTTTTTAATTAAATTTATGTTATCTTCGTTAAGAATTTGAAGCCATGGTGATGCCTAGAATAGTGTTAAGGAGCCGTGGTAATTCCAGCTCCAATAGCGTATATTTAAATTTAAGTTAAAAAAACTGTCAAATTATAGTGTAATTGATTGTATGTTTTTTTAATTCAAAAATAAATTTACAACTCTCAATAAAAGTATTCTATTTCTCTCATTAAATGACGCTACAATAATTTTATTTTATTTTATTGGCCAATCAATTCTCAAATGCCTAACAAAACTGTCGAATTGTGATTTAATGTAAGTTTTATTTTTATTTTTTCAAAAAAATATGCACAATGAAGTGGTTGTGTGTTATTTTTTCTTTCTAAATTATATCTATTAATAAAAACTTTATATTTATTAGAATACTATAATCCTCTAATTAAATGACACTTGTCAAACTTATTAAAATGTCATATTTGCTTCTTTATATTGTATAAATATGTTTATTTTCTTTGTTGGGGTTTAGGCCTCGAGGGAGAGATTAGGAAGGAAGAATTTCATAAAATAAAAATAAGTATACATGCTTTGTTGAAAAGATGATAGGGGTTTTGCTCAAATGATTTTTACGTTTTGAATATGATGGAGTTGGGTTATAGAAGATGAATTTTGGGTTTGTGATTAACGACGAATTTGTAGTAGAGGGTTTTTTAATTGATTTCAAAAAATTTGTAGTCGTAAAATATATACAAAATCATCATTTTTTGAAATTTTACTAAAGAAATTAAAATAAAAGTATTTCCATTTTACAGGATATAAACACAATAACAAAATTGTAGAGACTATAATTAAGCCTCTAAAAAAGTCAATTTATATAATTAATTTTTTTAAAAATAGTTTTTATTACGACAGATAAATATAAAATAACTTTTCTTTTCTTAAATATCTTTAAATTATAAAATATTAAAATCACTTTATTTATTTATAATTTATAACAAATGAATTATAATTTTTGTATATATATAAGATATTCTTAATTAATTCAAATTAATTAGAAAGTTTATTGATTTGGCTACTAATATCAAATTTATTAATAATTTATAACTTTTTTTCCCAATATTACTTTTAAAGAAAAGAGAAAAAGTTAATATTCTTCAATCCTCAAAGCAGAGAGTTTATGTT
>JBBPBR010000006.1:47323451-47348402 GCA_037974775.1 Cicer pinnatifidum
TGTATAACTTTGTGAAAGATGAAAGATTAAAATAATTATTGAGCAAAAGATAAATTGCTAAAATATGAGATAAATGACCAAAATAAATAATCAAAACAAATATTAAATAAAAGATAAAAATTAAAATTATATTTAAATTAAAAACTATACAAGATCTATTTATATTATTTTTTCTTTTCAAATAGCCAATGTTATATTAGTATTATTAGTAATTGTTAGAATTATACTAAATGTGAGAATTAAATCTCTGACTTCCTTATTACTTCATACCTTAAATTATCTATCTCAATTATCAAACCGACCTTATATCTTCGCATCTTCTTGTAATATGTAGTGAAAATATAAAAACCATGTCAATAAAATGATCTCCACCATTATTTAGGAGTCCAAATAAAAATATGTTATAATCAATGACTATTAAGAAGCTTTTGACACTACACATCTCTGTATAAAATCTAAAACTTTAATAAGAGTTTGAATATATGAATCACGTATTTTCCATGCGGTGTGAGACCAACATTACATTTGAATTCAAATTTTTTTTTTATCTTCATGTGTAAGTATGTCACATCACCGTATTAGTATTTTCTTTACTATGCAATGAGACACACATCGTGATTTTCATTAATCAATCAAGAAGACTTTCGATACAATAATCATTACAAATGAATCTATTCCCACACCTCCATCAATCGACCCAACCATTTTATCGAGGAGTCTAAAAAGCACGAAGGACAGGACTAAAAACACTAATCACTAAGGAATTTAAATATTATATATCGATCCAAAACTTAAAATAAAGGTATTTATCAATTCAGGCAAAATCGAACCAATACGCAATTTAAACCGATTGATCCTCTTTGGGTCGAACAACTTCCTCGTTTGGAGTTTAAATTTAAACGAGAGTTGAAATCCAAACATATTCAATTAGACAGTAAATTTGAAAATCTAGAAATGTATGTACCCGTAAACTTAGCGATTCTCGCAATGCTACCAAATACTATGCACTTAATATTTTTTTTTATACATAAAATGAATATAAAAAACAGGGCAGAATTCAAATGTGCCAACGTTGAGAAAATATAAAAACTACCATGCTCAATAAATCATAAAAAATAAGGAATACAAATGATTTTTTTAAAAAGGAATCAAAAAGAAATTAAGTAAAACGTAAAATAAATTATAATGTATTATTCAAAGATGAAGACCTTATATTCTTTTATATTATGTGCAAAATTATTATTGTTTTGAATAATATATTAGTCAATTTTAAAGAATTCATAGTCTATTATGAATCAGAAGTCAGTTGATGAAATCGATAAAGACTTTTTGCAAATGTGGTTACAAGTTGAAATCCTCTCAATAACACTTCTAATAATTATTAGGGATTAATCAACATACATTATTATTGTAAAACTGTTTCATACTGTCCTTTTTTACTAAAAAAAATATAAATATTCATTCAAATTAATATAAATTATATTCAAAATATTATTTAAATTTGTTAAAATCGATAAATGATAAATTTGCAAATAAACTCACAATACTTAAATTAATGATATAAAACAATAAAATCTCTACAAATACGATATAATTGAAATGTTCAAAATACCTATGTCTTTGGAGCGCTAAGATACAAAAAATCATTGATTGAATTTGTAGTTAATATAAACTGATATATAAATATGAGTACAGAACACCGCAACAAACAAAAAAATAAAATGCTGCGTTGAGACAACGAATAAACACAACACTCTAGTAAGATGGCGAAATCACAAAATAGCACGGAAAGAAAAATTAAATGTATATAAAAATTGTTTATTTAAATAAAAAGATAATAAACACAATATAATGAAATGCTTTCCTACAAAAAATTAACTATAAATCCCCTCTTTTTTTGAAAAAAATGAAGAGCGGATCAAAAAGAGGAAAGAAGGTAGGCAACTAAGTCTGGTTGCTTAATAATTTTATTGTATCATCTCATTTTTTAAAAGATATTTTAAAACTAGTAGTGTAATATTGCAAAATATTAAATCAAACTTATTTACTTCATGAACACATCTCATATTTTCTCCAATTTTTGAAACCAATTAAAAATAAAAATTAATTTTTATGCATCCACGATATGAAACTTTTTCATATAAAATTACACTATAATACCACTTTCTCATATTATTTTCTAAAATATTTTCACAATTTTTTAACCTAAAATACATATAAGAATCTTTTATACTATTGGTGTATGGACATTAAATCCTTAATATCATTAAAAAACTTCTCACACATTGAAATCACACATGAAAATATGTGAATAATAAAAATTACTGCTAATAAATAACGCTACATAAAAGCTTAGGGTAGAATATGTAATATTGATAGGAAATAGGGGGTAATTTGAGTTGCTACTTTGGGTAAATCTTTGTAGCTGATTTTCATGGCCACAATACATAAACGACATAGATCAGTGAAAACCAAGTAAGAGAACAATGCTTTTCTAATTCTTCACCCAAACCTGAGGAGGAGGAAAAAAAAAATAATAGAAAAATATAAAAACACCTTTTTTTGTCTTTAACGAAATGGTAATGAAAACCAAATGTTGAAAAAAAAAGGAGAAAAAAAAAATTACAATTTCCGCTTTAGGGTTTGACTGTGAAATTGCGAAATTTTGTGTTTTCCAAATAGTGGAATCACCGATTCCGTCAACTTCGGTTTTCTACGGTGAAAGATCCATCCTCAATTGCCTCGAAAGTCGCGGATTCTAGAGAGAGAAAAAGTTGGTGTCAGTATCAGCAGCTAGAGAGAGAAAAAGGGGGTTGTTCAGTTTTTTTGAACGTTGCGATCGGAGGGAAAAATAATGTGTTTGTCGTGAAATTAAGAGGGATTCTAAGGTTATTACATTTCTGGGTATTTTTGTTTTATTCAAAGTTTGATTCTTCCCCTTTAAATTATCAGTGTGAGTGATCTCAATTTTGGTGATTTTGGCACGTGTGGTGTGATTACGTAGGTGGTGAATTTTGTGTGACTGCATGCATTCTGGCGGCGCCGGCGGACCCGGCCGGAATCCGGCAGGGCGGGCAGCGTCGACGTCGTCAGCGGCTGCTTCGCCGTCTTCTTCGTCTTCGGCAGCTTCTCACATGGGATTGGACTCATTGCAGCAGCAGCAACAGATGATAGGTTCTTCTAGGCAGGTGTGGATTTTGAAGTTTGTTTTAGCTGTATTTTTGTGATACAATTTGGTACAATGTGTGTTACTTTGATGACAAGTTTTTCTGTCTGGTTGGTAATTCAGTTGTGTCAATTTTTTTAACAAATGATTGGCTTTGGAAATGAGAATGTTTTGCATTTAATACACCTTGTGATGATGGGATAAAAAATAATGTCTTCAGCTAATTGGTTGGAAACTGATTGAATCATTATTGAATATATGGAAATTGATGGAATCATGAAAATGATTGGTTGGAATTTTTTGCTGCTAATGTTTTCAGTTCCAGTCTAGCTTCCTTTTAATCAAACTCAACAACATGCAATGTACTTTTCAGTTGACTTTGAATTTTTTAGTAATTAATTAGTCTTTGGCTTTAATTTCTGTTCATATCTGGTGTTCAATTATAGGCAAGTATGAGTATTCTGCTTATTTTATTTTATTTTCTGCAGTTTTTTAGGGAATTTCCTTTTAGAAGTCATGTAAGATTAGGATAATAAAACCTGGGTTTGTCTTTGTGTTTAATGAACTCTTTTCTCTCTCTTTCTTTCTCTCTGCAAGTGCTATTGTTTAAATTTTAATACAGTGATTAGTTTTGGATGTTGGATCCCCCCTTTTCCTTTTCTTTATCTCTGAAGTAAATCGGTTTGAAAACATTGATTAGTTGTGGATTGTAACCAAACAAGATAAACTTACAGCTTGCTAAAAAGTGGTTTTTCGTCATCTTCTGCAAATTGTTATTTTGTCATAACTGTTCCTGCTGCTTCTGTTATTATTAGTAAAGATGTTTGATGTCAATAATTGAGATCGTCTGTTTCTTATTTGACTCACAATTTTCTATCAAATGCAATCTTAATGGAAAAACCATCATTATGTGAAGTCAACTTTCTCATTATGGTGTGATCATTAGTATATGATTGATTTCTTTATGTTATGTGGTAGTTAAGGAATCCGCTTTCATGCTTGTATAAGAGGACACAGTTTCCTTTTTTCCTATGTATATAACTTTGATATCACTTTGATGTGTAACCTTGAATCATATCATTTGTGCTGTGAGTGATGAAATTTTTCCATCTGTCTGCAGTCATTTCAGCAGCAATTGCTTAGAAAACCTGAAGGGAGTGAAGCAGTGCTGGCATATCAAGCAGGGATTCAAGGAGTATTTGGGAACAACAATTACTCATCTTCTAATGCCATGCAACTGCCTCAGCAGTCTCGAAATTTTTTTGACTTAGCTCAGCATGGACCCAACCAGGGTCAAGGCATTGAGCAGCAAATGCTAAATCCTGTCCAACAAGCATACTATCAATATGCTCTCCAGAGTTCTCAACAAAAGTCTGCTTTGGCAATTCAGTCACAGCAGCAACCTAAAATGGAAATGGGAGGCCCCACATCTGTTAAGGATCAAGAAATGCGATTAGGAAATTTTAAATTGCAGGACCTTATGTCTATGCAGGCAGTGAATCATGGCCAAGGATCATCTTCTAGGAGTTCATCTGAACATTTTTCTCACGGGGAAAAGCGGATAGAGCAAGGACAGCAGCTAGCTCCTGATAAGAAGAATGAAGGAAAGCCTTCAACGCAGGGACCAGCTGTTGGACACTTTTTGGCCGGGAATATTACAAGGCCTGTGCAAGCACTAGCAACTCAGCAGAGCATCCCAAGTGCTATGAACAACCAGATTGCTGCTTCTGCTCAACTCCGAGCTATGCAGGCATGGGCACATGAACGGAATATTGATCTATCAAACCCTGCAAATGCTAACTTGGTGGCTCAGCTCCTTCCCTTGATGCAATCAAGAATGGTTCAACAACCAAAGGAAAACAATACTAACATTGGTGCTCAGTCATCCTCTGTCTCCGTTTCAAACCAGCAGGTTACTTCTCCGGCAGTTGCAAGTGAGGGCTCTGCTCATGCTAATTCATCCAGTGATGTGTCTGCACAGGTAGGTTCTGCGAAATCCAGGCAGGTAGCTCCACTCAGCCATTTGGGCCTACCCGTCAATGCTGGTGTGGCTGGTAACTCCAATGACGTGGCAGTTCAGCAATTCAGTCTTCATGGTAGAGATGCTCAGGGATCTTCGAAGCAATCCATTGTAGTTGGAAATGGAATGCCTTCTATGCATCCACAGCAATCTTCTGCAAACATGAACTTAGGTGCAGATAGTTCTTTGAATGCAAAAGCTTCATCATCTGGATCCGGTCCAGAACCTTCAAAATTGCAATACATTAGGCAATTAAATCAACATGCTTCCCAGGCTGGAGGGTTGACAAAGGAAGGGGGCTCTGGAAATTACACCAAACCTCAAGGGGTACCATCTCAGATGCCTCAACATATAAATGGTTTCACCAAACATCAGCTTCATGTTCTTAAAGCACAGATACTGGCATTTAGGCGGCTGAAGGTTTGATCTCTGCCTTGATTGATTTTTTCTCTTGGTGTCCATTTCACTTGTGATCCTATCCCTTTATTTCTCACTGTCCATGGTTGTTTGCTTCTGCTTGCCTGCTTTTTCTGTCAATATAGGCATAGTGAAGATTTACTGTATAATATCTGATGGAGATTGCACTCACTAATATTCTATTTCTGTTGGTTGATAGAAAGGAGAAGGTACACTTCCCCAAGAACTTCTTCAGGCCATTACTCCACCACCTCTTGATTTGCAAGTGCAGCAGCCAATTCACTCTACAGGAGGACAGAGTCAAGAAAAATCTGCTGGAAATACTGTGGCAGAAACACCAAGGCAGAATGAATCCAATGCCAAGGATTCGCAACAATCTATCACATCTATTGATGGAAATTCTTCAAAGCAGGAAACTTTTGTAAGAGATCAGAAATCCACTGGAGCAACAGTTCGTATGCAAGCTATGCCTACTGTGACAAAGGGCTCTGCTGGAAGGGAAGAGCAGCAGTCCGTTGGATGTTCTGCTAAGTCAGAACAGGAAAGTGAACATGAGATTAACAGAGCTCCGGTTAGAAATGAGTTGGCATTAGATAAGGGAAAGGCTGTTGCTTCCCAGGCTTCTTTAACTGACACCGCGCAAATTAATAAACCTGCGGAATCAAGCACTGTTGCCCAGCCAAAGGATATGGGACCCACCAAAAAATATTATGGGCCCCTGTTTGATTTTCCTTTCTTCACTAGGAAACATGATTCCTTCGGGTCATCAATGATGGTAAACAACAACAATAATTTGTCACTTGCATATGATGTAAAAGAGCTTCTTCATGAGGAAGGCATGGAAGTCCTTAACAAGAGAAGGACAGAGAGTTTAAAGAAGATTGAAGGATTACTTGCGGTAAACTTAGAGAGGAAAAGAATTAGGCCAGATCTTGTGTTGAGGTTGCAAATTGAAGAAAAAAAGCTTCGCCTTTTAGATCTTCAGTCACGTTTGAGGGATGAGATTGACCAACAGCAACAAGAGATAATGGCAATGCCAGATAGGCCATACCGCAAGTTTGTTAGGCTTTGTGAACGTCAGCGTGTGGAACTCGCTAGACAAGTGCAGGCATCTCAGAGAGCTTTTAGGGAGAAGCAACTAAAATCTATATTCCAATGGCGCAAGAAGCTTCTTGAAGCTCACTGGGCCATTCGGGACGCTCGTACTTCTCGCAACAGAGGGGTGGCCAAGTATCATGAGAGGATGTTGAGAGAGTTCTCAAAACGTAAGGATGATGACAGGAACAAGAGGATGGAAGCCTTAAAAAACAATGATGTTGACAGATATAGGGAAATGTTGCTGGAGCAACAGACTAGCCTTCCAGCTGAAGCTGCAGAGAGATACGCTGTACTTTCAACTTTCTTAACCCAGACTGAAGAGTATCTCCAAAAATTGGGAAGTAAGATAACTTTTGCCAAAAATCACCAGGAAGTGGAGGAGGCAGCAAAAGCTGCAGCAGCTGCTGCACGATTGCAGGCATGGTTCATTATTCTCCCTTCTCCTGAAAAATAAAAAAGAAAAGGAAAACTCAAATGGCCTGGGAGAAAACTTTTACATTTGTGCGCCTTTTGATTTTGTTTTCTATATAATCCATTTTTGATATTTCGGTTTTATATGTTCAATAATGCAACATTTATAACTTCTTTTTGAAATCATGTATTTATTATTGACCCATTATATATTTTATGATTAAAGGGTCTTTCTGAAGAAGAAGTCAGAATAGCAGCAGCTTGTGCTGGAGAGGAAGTGACGATTAGAAATCAGTTTACGGAGATGAATGCTCCAAAAGAAGGCTCATCTGTCAGCAAGTGAGTTTTTTTTTTTTTTTGTGCATCTCTAGTTTTGGGCTTTTGGCACAAGAATGCTTGAGGTCAGGTGTAATGTTGTACCGGCTTTTGGCTTGAAATGTACAATACTTTTTCATAATTTTTTAATGCTGTACTATTGTTTATCTAAATTACATATTTTGAACATTTTATTGGTCATATAACATGTCCTATGCCTGCTGGTTACCATCGTTGGCTACATTCCAGGTATTACAACCTTGCTCATGCTGTGAATGAAAAAGTTGTAAGGCAACCATCAATGTTGCGGGCTGGAACACTGAGAGACTATCAGCTTGTAGGTTTCTACAGTTAATGAAATTGTTTATAATTTCTTCTTATCGTCTTCGAGTAAGTTTTTAAGGATATGTCGTGTTATTTTTTAAGGTTGGATTGCAATGGATGCTTTCTTTGTATAACAACAAGTTAAATGGAATTTTGGCTGATGAGATGGGTCTTGGCAAAACTGTCCAGGTTAGTATTATGTGTTGCTGTGTCCCCGTCTCTTAAAATGGGAGTGACCTCTATTGTGTGTTTTTCCAACTGAGTGTTAATATTTAAATTCATTATGTCATACATGGGAGGTATAAGAGGATTACTCTTCTGTTTTTAATTTTTTCTGAAGTGTATAAATAACTACTATGTTAGTTGCGCGCACCTCCTGTCAACTAAAATATTACTTCCTTGTCCAGGTTATGGCGTTAATTGCCTACTTAATGGAATTTAAAGGAAACTATGGCCCACATCTTATAATAGTTCCAAATGCTGTTTTGGTTAACTGGAAGGTGAGCTTCAACTCTTTCATTTCAATAATATTTCCTTTCTTTGTGATTACGCATGCCTTAACCTTTAGGCTTTAACCCAAAAATTGCATTGACCCTGCAGAGTGAATTGCATACTTGGTTACCATCTGTGTCATGCATTTTTTATGTCGGATCGAAGGATCATCGATCAAAATTATTTTCTCAAGTAAGTGTTCGACTGTCTGTTGATGTATACTGTTAGTAATTCAATCAACACTAAGTGTTTTATTTGCAGGAGGTGATGGCTATGAAATTTAATGTCCTTGTGACTACTTATGAGTTCATCATGTATGACCGAGCAAAGCTTTCAAAAATTGATTGGAGATATATAATAATTGATGAAGCTCAGAGAATGAAGGATAGAGAGTCAGTTTTAGCTCGTGATCTTGATAGATATCGATGTCACCGACGCCTGCTTCTGACCGGAACACCTTTACAGGTCTGTTCTGATTTGATATGATATGCATTATTGCTGTGGTTTCTTATAAACTCAAAGAATGTTTTAAACCCCACTCGAATCAAACATTACTATATGTTAAATTTTCCAGTTTTCTGTTATGTTGTGCAGCTGGTTTTAGACTAGACTCAGCTTTTGCCAAAGCTAAGTCCTAGTCTTACCACGCCTTCCTGATTGCTGATGCTAAGATGTGGTTTGAGGCTTTTAGCCAAATAGAAGTTCTTATGGTTCATTTAGCCAAATAGTATTAAGGCATTTCATTGAAGCGTGAATGTTAATTTAATTATGAATAATCTCAAAATAGGTCCCTTGTTGTCACCATAACTTGGGGGTCAAGTATGTATGTCATATTATGGCAGTTGTGGCTGTGTAGTGGTCACTGTAATGTAGTCTAAGTTCTCTGACTAAAACATCATAATTTTAATGTGTCTTTCTTTATAAAATATGTAAGTTAATGTTTAAAATATTAACCCTTGTTCTATATGTTAATTTCACGTATATGTCATTTTGCCGATCGATAGATCAGAGATTCTCTGTGCATATCTTGTTGATGAAATTTTAATGGTTTAATTTTCCCTGCAGAATGATTTGAAGGAACTTTGGTCACTTTTAAATTTACTTCTTCCTGAGGTTTTTGACAATAAGAAAGCCTTTCATGATTGGTTCTCGAAACCATTTCAAAAGGAAGATCCCACCCAAAATGCAGAGGATGATTGGCTTGAGACAGAGAAGAAAGTTATCATTATCCATCGACTTCATCAGATTCTTGAGCCTTTCATGCTCAGGCGTCGTGTTGAAGATGTTGAAGGCTCGCTACCACCAAAGGTTTGACTACAACTCTTAACCTTTAACTCTACTTTGTGGCAAAATACTGATACAGGTGCAGCACTGCAGGTATCCATAGTTTTACGATGTAGGATGTCTGCTTTCCAGAGTGCCATTTATGACTGGATCAAATCAACTGGAACCCTTCGTCTTAATCCTGAGGACGAGCAACTTCGGATGCAGAAAAGTCCACTCTACCAGGCAAAGCAGTATAAAACTTTAAATAACAGATGCATGGAGCTACGTAAAACTTGCAATCATCCATTGCTTAATTACCCACAATTTAGTGACTTGTCTAAAGAATTTATGGTAAAATCTTGTGGAAAATTGTGGATGCTGGATAGGATCCTCATAAAACTTCAACGAACTGGTCATCGAGTTCTGCTGTTTAGTACCATGACAAGACTCCTAGACATATTGGAAGAGTACCTGCAATGGCGAAGACTTGTGTACAGAAGAATTGACGGGACAACAACTTTGGATGACCGTGAATCAGCTATAGTGGACTTCAATAGCACTAATTCAGACTGTTTCATCTTCTTGCTTAGTATTCGGGCTGCTGGGAGAGGCCTTAACCTTCAGTCTGCTGACACAGTTGTCATTTACGATCCTGACCCAAACCCTAAAAATGAGGAGCAGGCTGTGGCCAGAGCTCATCGCATTGGACAAAAAAGAGAAGTCAAAGTTATCTACATGGAAGCTGTTGTTGACAAAATCTCTAGTCATCAGAAGGAGGATGAACTGAGAAGTGGAGGCACTATTGATATGGAGGACGAACTTGCAGGTAAGGATCGTTATGTAGGATCCATTGAGAGCCTCATAAGGAGCAATATTCAACAATATAAGATAGATATGGCTGATGAGGTTATTAATGCCGGACGTTTTGATCAAAGGACAACACATGAAGAGAGACGTTTGACTTTGGAGACATTATTGCACGATGAAGAAAGGTGTCAAGAAACTGTCCACGATGTTCCTTCATTGCAGGAGGTAAATCGCATGATTGCTAGGAATGAAGAGGAAGTTGAATTGTTTGATCAAATGGATGAAGAATTGGATTGGCTTGAGGAGATGACCCAGTATGATCAGGTTCCTACGTGGCTTCGAGCCAATACAAGAGAAGTGAATGGTGCTATTGCTGCTTCATCAAAAAGGAAATCAAAGAACACTTTATCGAGTGATAGTATTGTTGTGGAATCCAGTGAAGTAGGTTCTGAAAGAAGAAGAGGACGGCCAAAGGGAAATAAGCAGCCTAGTTATAAAGAGTTGGAAGACGAAATTGAAGAATCCTTAGAAGCAAGTTCTGAAGAAAAGAATGAATATTCGGCACATGATGAAGGGGAGATTGGAGAGTTTGAAGATGATGGGTATAGTGGGGCCGATGCAGCTCAACCCACCGAACAAGATAAGTTGGAAGATGTTACTCCTCTTGATACCGAATATGAATTTCCTAGGTCTTCAGAAGGTGCTAGAAATAATCATGTGGTGGATGAAGCTGGTACCTCACCATCATCCGCAGATGGACAAAGATTGACACAAACAGTGTCACCATCAGTTTCCTCTCAGAAATTTGGTTCCTTGTCTGCTCTGGATGCCAGGCCAAATTCGGTCTCGAAAAGGATGGTACATGGCTTTATTTTGTATTTTAAATATTTTATTCTTTTGCCAGGTAGTATTTTTGTTCTATTACACTGATTAATATATTCTGATAAATTTTACCAGGGAGATGAATTAGAGGAAGGGGAAATTGCAGTATCTGGTGAATCTCACATGAATCATCAACAGTCAGGCAGTTGGATTCATGATCGTGAAGAAGGTGAGGAAGAACAAGTTTTGCAGCAACCCAAGATTAGACGTAAACGTAGTCTTCGTGGCCGGCCTCGTCAAATCATGGAAAGGCCTGAGGATAAGTTTGGTAGTGAAATGGCATCTCTTCAACGTGGAGAATCATCTCTTTTAGCAGACTATAAATGGCAATCGCAAGCTAGGATTGACCCAGAATCAAAACCACTTGGAGATTCAAGTGCCAGCAAGCATGATAAGAATAAATCATTGTTAAAATATAAGCGAAATTTACCTTCAAGGAAAGTAGCCAATGCATCCAAATTACATGGCTCACCTAAGTCCAGTCATTTGAATTCCACATCCGCTGCTTCAGAAGATGGTGGTGAACGGTCAAGAGAAAGTTGGGCCCGGAAGTCTATCAATTCAAGTGGATCTTCAGCCCATTGCACTAAAATGACTGATATCATCCAGAGAGGGGTATGTGTCATTAACTAATCAATGTTATGTCTACTTTTCTGCATCTAACAGAAACCCTTACTAATTAATCACTTTCACAACATTATAAATAAAATATTAATAATATTACAAATAAATTTTTTGGTATCTGATCCAGGTTTCTTTACCAGATGTAACCTCGAAAATATTACTCTATGTTTTTCACCAAAACTTTCTCTTGGCTATGCAAATTGTTATCTCACCTTCTTTATGTTGAATAATCTATTTGGGTATGTTTCCTGTCATTGTTTTATCTTTCTGCTCACTCACAAATTCATACAACTTGTGCTGTCACAGTGCAAAAATGTAATTAGCAAGATCCAAAGGAGAATAGACAAGGAAGGCCATCAAATTGTACCTTTGCTGACAGATTTATGGAAGAGGATTGAGAACACTGGTGGTTCTGGGAAGAGTCTCTTGGATTTAAGAAAGATCGATCAGCGGATTGATAGATTGGAGTACAGCGGAGTAATGGAGCTTGTGTTTGATGTGCAGTTTATGTTGAAGGGTGCAATGCATTTCTATGGGTATTCATATGAGGTGAGATTTCTTATCATTGTTCTAAATGTAGCTTTTGTAGAAACTTATACTAACCAATTGTATTTATGTTATCTTTTGGTGATGAAAATTATTTGTTATCTTTTGGTGATGAAAATTAATTGGTGTCCAAAGACGGCTTAGTATTTTTTGTACCTAATTCAGCTATATAACAAGTTGTATTTAAAAACTTCATAATTTTTGCAAGATTATTTTAATAGTTCTATTTTCATAGATTTTTGCATGATTGAGATGGCGGTTGGATGTTCATAAATTGATTGATGAGACTAGGCTTGTTTATATATGATCTCTATTATTATAAAGATTAAAAGTTCTGAGTAATCATATCCACAGGTAAAATCTGAAGCAAGAAAGGTTCATGATCTCTTCTTTGACACCTTGAAAATCGCATTTTCTGATATTGACTTCGGAGAAGCAAGAAGTGCACTTTCTTTCTCTAATCAAATTTCTGCCAGCACTGTAGCATCCCCAAGGCAAGCGACTGTTGGTCCAAGTAAGAGGAAGAGAGGGAAGAATGATATGGAGACTGATCCATGCCCTACACAAAAGTCGCTGCAACGGGGATCCACTTCCAATGGAGAAAGTGGCAGGATCAAAGTCCAATTGCCCCAAAAGGTATCAAGAACTGGAAGTGGTAGTGGCAGTGCCAGGGAGCAACTTCGGCAGGATAGTCCTTCACTGCTTGCTCACCCAGGTGAACTAGTTGTATGCAAGAAGAAAAGAAACGAGAGGGAAAAATCATCGGTGAAATGTCGGGCTGGATCAGCTGGTCCTGTTTCACCACCTAGCATGATTCCTGCTATGAGAAGTCCAACTCCAGGGTCAAGTTCAACCCCTAAGGCTGGCCATGCACAGAAATCAAATGGGTCTGGTGGGTTAATTGGATGGGCGAACCCTGTGAAGCGACTTAGAACAGATTCTGGGAAGAGGAGACCAAGCCATATGTAGATTTTTCAAGTGATACAAAGGATGGTATATGATGGAAACATTGCTGTTAGTTTCAGGAAAGAATTTTAGTGGCCCTTTATCATTATAGAGTTCAGCATAAACTGTTAATAATATATAGAGTTAGGTCCTCCTTTGTATTTTAGAGCTACCTCCAATTGGGTTATATTACAGTGATTAAATTTTTTGTTTCGGTATATCTGCATCTTGCAGGAACTGCTTTTACCTTAGATATATCTATTGAATCTCTTGTGTATAGTATAGTAACTTGCTGGTTCATATTAGTCCATTCAAGGGTTAATTATTAGTTTCTACATGGTCCTGCTTTCCCCATTGACAACAAACCCTTTCAAATTATATATACACACTCATGCTATGTTTGAGAATGAGAGTTTGGAGGGAAAGAGAGGAGGAGGGTTATGAGGATAAGCAAGGAATAAAGGAAAGGGGGAGGGTGAATAGTCCCCTCAACCTTGTATAAGATTTTATTTTTATTCATTGAACAAAAATAAAACCTTCAATATAGGGGAATTAAAAAAATGCATCGAAGACGAATTTGGAAGATTATGAATAAATTTTCAAATTTATCTATTTTAAAATTCGACAGTTTTGGTTCTTCGTATAGATTTTTGAATTAAAAAATGTTGTGACATATTTTCAAATGAACATGGTATACGATCTCATGAAATAGAATTATATTAATTAGTTATATATCATTACTTAAATTACAAAAATAAATAATTTGTGAAGTGGAATCTGAAGCTTTTAGTAGGGGTGTTCATGGATACAGGTAAACCTACGAACCCAATCACCAAAACCAATCACCAAAACCAATCAAACTTGCATTTTGATCCAACTCATTTAAGTCTGGGTCTAACTTGAACTAACCAATTGAAACTCATTTATGTTCGATTCGGGTAGCAGATTTAACAATTTAAATCCACAAACTTGTGAACCAAACCTTTGACGTGGTATATATATTTTTAATTTTTTTTTTACTATTGATGTATAATTAAAATTTAGTTGTTGAACTATATTTGAGAATTTATTGTTAATTTAATTAGTTTAAGTGTTTTGTTGTGTTTGTGGGTGTATTTTAAGTATTGAATGATATATTGTGATATAATTTTATTATTTTTTAGATGTTAAAGTATTTAAATTTAATTACATTCTTTTAAAATAAAAATAATATTTTTTTTTCTTTATTATCCACGAACTTAACTTAACCCAACCTGCTCATAATCAGGTTGGTTTGGTTCAGGTTTGATGAAAAAATCATTGATCGAGAGATCAATCAAATCCAAATAAAATTGATTAGTTCAGATATTAGATTAGGTCAAAAACGACGAATCCCGTGTACACCCTTAGTTTTTAGGGTTTTACTACAATTTTATAAGTGTTAATCATTTTAGATTATTGCATGATGTCGTGTCATTTAAAACATGTTATATTGACATTCTATTGGTTAAAAAAATCAGAATAAAGAATTAAAATTGTAAAATTTAAAGATATCAATTTCGTAAATTTGTGAAAATAAGAGAATAAGAGAATAAAAATTACAATTAAACTTTTAATTAATAGTCAAACTAGAATCTGACCCACACAATGCACTCCTTTAATTTTTAAAAAATTATGTGATATTTAGTATATATTTATGTTTACGAAAAGAGTAAATTAGATGGAACAACACTATTTCTGCTGCTATACCTTATAAATTAGATTAGATGGAGTGAAACAGGACTACTATTTTGATATGTTAAAAATGAAAGAAAGACAAGTTATATATATATATATATATATATATATATATATATATATATATATATATATATATATAAGTCTGTCATACATAAAAAAAATGTTTAAAGATAAAAGAATTATACACGTATATTAACTACCTATATATTTGATTGAATTAAATTCAATTATGGTAACATTTGTAGATATTTCAGTAGCACATGCTTCAGTGGCATATATATTTAAAATTGGCAAGAAGATCGGGGAAAAGATAAAATGATAGGGACGTTTAAGTTGATACATTGTGAAGAAAAAAAAAACAAATTGGGCAAAAGTTGCATCTAGAATTCATTTGCAGAGTGCCTCAGTTGATTCAAATGCACTTGTTAATGTTAGCTTTTGCAGTTGCTTGCACGGTAAGAAATTAATAATGCACACACAAGAATGAATCATAAGATTTGCATATTTCTTGGTTTGCATAGCCTATTTATACATGAGTTATTCTTACAAATTCTTATTGAAATCTAATTTACATTACTTGAATTACAAGTCACCTAACACTTGTCTTAGTTCCTCAAATCTTTTTGGCCTCAATGCCTTTGTCATGATATCAAGAGCTTGCACTTCAGTTTGATAATATTTGAGTTTGAACTTGTTTCTTCCAACTTAATCTCTTAAGAAGTGGAACTTTGTCTCTATATATTTGCTCCTTCCATGAGACACATGTTTCTTTGATAGATTATGATGAAATGTTGCCAATCATTAATGGTACTGGCATGCATATCTCAACCCTCAACTCCTCAATCAAAGACTCGAGCCACAAAGATTGGCATGCTGCATAGCTGCCATCAATGTATGCTTCGATATGGACATGATTGACTGCTTCTTTGAGCTCCATGCAATTGACGATTTTATGAATTTGAAGACATAGCCTGATGTGCTTCTTCTATCACTTTTGTCTTCACACCAACCAGAATCTGAATAACCAACCAGATCTTCATCTGCTTGCTTCAATTTTTTGGCAAACAGGATTCCATGATCTAGTGTCCCTTGAATGTATCTCATGATCCTCTTGGCTGCAATCCAGTGAGTGTGCTTGGGATTTTCCATAAACCTGCTAATGACACCAACACTATAACATAGGTCAGGTCTGATGTTGCACAAGTACCTTATAGATCCAGAAACCTGTTTGAACAAGGTGGTGTCAACCAGCTCTTCTTCAACTTCTTTTCCTAGCTTGACTTTGACTTCAATAGGAGTGATAACATGGTTGCAGCTAGCCATGTTGTGCCTTCTTAATGTTTCACCAACATATTTCTTTTGATGCATCACCAAACCTTCTTTAGTTTTAGTGATTTCCATGCCCATGAAATAGGTCAACTTTCCCAAGTATGACATCTCAAACTCATTATTCATGATCATCTTAAATTCCTCAATTTCTTTCTTGTTACTTCCAGTCACTAATAGATCATCAACATATAGACAAAGCATGAGCATTGTTGGCCTTCCATCCTGAGTGTATTGCTTCATATAAGCCCCATATTCTATTGAGCATTTGATGAAGCCAATGCTGATAAAGAATGAGTTCATTCTTTTATTCCAAGCTCTTGGAGCTTGCTTCAAGCCATAAAGAGTCTTTCTTTAATATGAGCATCTTATTCTCCACTCCATTGATCACAAATCATGGTGGTTGAAAATCATAGTTTCTTCTTCAAGTAGTCCATTCAAAAATGCAGACTTTCCATTATGTTGGCACTAGCCAGTGCTATCACTAGTCTGATTGTCTCAATTTTAGCTACTAGATCAAACACTTCAGAATAGTCCATCTTGCTCTTTGTAGAAATCCTTTGGCAACTAATCTAACTTTTTATTTGACAATTGACCCATCTGGATTTGGCTTGAGCTTGTAAACCCATTTGACTCATGTTTGTTTATGTTTTGGAGATAAATCAGTTAAGTACCAAGTCTGGTTCCTTTTAATTGGCTTGATTTCTTTCATAATTGCTTCTTTCCAAGGTACTCTCTTCATAGCTTCTTCAACATTTAGTGGTTATGTATTAGCAAATAGAGCAAAGTGCACTAGATCTCCATTATTATCAATCACAATGTCATTGTATACTTCAAACTCACTTCAATGTGTTGGTGGTTGCTTTGATCTCTAAGATTTTCTATGATGCAGGGACTTGTGTTTGTTGGCTGGTGTTGTTGGCTTTCTACTTCTAGTCCCAATATTATTTCTCAATTATCTTCACATCTCTACTAACTATAATCTTTCCTTTAGTAGGATCATACAACTTGTATGCACCAGTTGGATAATATCCAACTAAAATCATGGCGTCACTCTTGTAATTTTCTTCTCTTTTGGTTTGGCATATGCTTGAAGCATAAAGATCCAAAGATTCTCAAATGTCCTACAACTTTCTTCTTGCCATTCTAAATCTCCTATGGAACTTTCTTAGGCAATCTTTTTGTTGGACATTTATTCAGGATATAAGCAGCAGTTGATGCAGCCTCACCCTAAAACCTGTGTGGCAACTCATTTCTTTTCAACATACTCCCAGTGATGTCTAAGATATTATGTTCCTTCTTTCAGCCAGTCCATTATGTTGAGATGTATAGGGGACAATAACTTCATGTTCAATCCCATTTTTAACAACTAATTCCTCAAACTCATGTGATGTATATTCACCATCTCCATATGTCCTTAGCACTTTGATAACCTTCCACATTGTTTTTCAACTTTCACTTTGAAATTCTTGAAAATTTCAAGTGCTTCATCTTTAGTTTTTATTAGGTATATCCATAACATTCTACTAAATTCGTAAAAAATGTTATAAAATACTTATTAGCTCCCAATGATGGCACCTCAAATGGTCCACATATATCACCATGAACTACTTCAAGACAACAATTTGCTCTTGTTAGCACTTGTGATTGGAAGGAGTTTATTGATTG
This sequence comes from Cicer pinnatifidum, assembly GCA_037974775.1. Classification (NCBI taxonomy): domain Eukaryota; kingdom Viridiplantae; phylum Streptophyta; class Magnoliopsida; order Fabales; family Fabaceae; genus Cicer; species Cicer pinnatifidum. The sequence continues at coordinate 47,341,478 of JBBPBR010000006.1, forward strand.
TTTTTCTGCCATACACACATTACACACTTTTTGAGGAACATCAATTTTAGGAATGCCATTCACCATCTTCTTTGTGCCAAGTTGTTGTAGGCTTCTAAAATTCAGATGGCCAAACCTTAGGTGACACATCCAACTCCCATCCACTAAACTTACTGCCTTCAAGCATTGAATGTCTGCAGCCCGCATATTTATGAAAAGTATTCTATTCTTTGAGAGAAGGACCTTCACTATCATTCTCTTATGTCTATTATACATCTCCAGTGCATCATTCTTCATTATCACTTGAAATCCCTTTTGAATCAATTGACCAATAGATTGATCTTCATGCCTGATACATACAACACATTCTCAATTACCACTGTCTTTCCAATCTTTCTTTTAATTACCATGCTTCCATCACCTTCAACCTCCAATGTTCTTTCATCGGCAAATCTGATCTTACTTTTTCTTGATGTATGAATGTCCACCAACCATTCTTTGTGGCTGGTCATGTGATTGGAACAACCAATATCAAGGAACAAAAATTGAGATTGAGAAGGTTTTTCAGTTGTTGTAGCCATTAACAAGACTGTGTTTGAATCTGAATCATCTTCTTGTGTAGCAGAAGCCTCATCCTCTTCCTTCTTCTTTTGTTTTCCCTTTCCAACTCAACATTCATCAACACGCGACCAAACTTCTCACAATTATAACATTGTACCTTCTTCTTGTCAAATTTATTTGATTTGCCTTTGGGTTTACCATTTACACCTCCTCTTTTTGATGAAGAATCAGATTTATCATCATACTTCTTGAACTTATCTTTATTGTTCATTTTCCACTTCTTTTTCTGATCAACTTTCTTGTTTATTGGAGCATTGAATGCTTGATCTTCAAACTTCCCTCCATTCCTTTCATTCATTCTCGATTCTCTTGCTTCTAATGTCCCTTGAAATTCTTCAAGACTCAGAGTTGAAATGTCTTTAGATTATTCAATGGCACACATAATGTAGTCAAACCTGGGATGTAAGGACCTTAGGATCTTCTCAAACATCTTCTGTTATGATAACTTTTCACCACATCCAACCATCTGATTTATGATGCTTCTTAATCTTGAGATTAAATATAACACTTTCTCTTGTTCCTCCATTTGCAGCAGTTCAAATTGTCTCTGAAGTGTTTGTAATTTCACCTTCTTGACAATTTCTTATCCTGAATAACATTTATCAATAATGTCTCATGCTTCTTTTGCACTTCTTGCTTCAGAAATTTTATCAAAATTTGTTGTGTCGAGACATTGATGACGGATGAATGTAGCCTTGCAATATTCTTATTATTTTCTTTTTAAGTTGTTATTTGTGCTTCTATTGGGTTGGCTCCCAGATCATCAAACTCTTTCTCTATTATCTCAAAGACTTCTTGGAATCCAAATCGGGCACAAATTTGAATTCTCCATTTATCTCAATCTTTTCTATCAAAGTGTGACACATGTGCTAGAAATTGCCACTATTTCCACTTGGATTCATCCTTACTTTACTCATGTTTAATCCTCACACTTCACTCATGTTTAATTCTCACACTTCAATCATATTGTGACGTTGATAAGGATCGAACCCAACTCTTGATACTAATTTGTTAGTATTTGCAGTTGCTTGCACAACAAGAAATTAATAGTGCACACACAAAAATGAATGATATGACTTGTATATTTCATGTTTTCCAAACCTATTTATACATGAGTTATTCTTACACATTCTTACTTAAATCTAACTAACTGATTGATTAGTTAGTTATTACATTGAACTAGAGGTTAACGTGAAGTTGATTAATGCAAAAAAAAAAACGTATTGAGTGGTAGTGTGGAATTAACGTGAAAGATGTTAGGCAAACATTATGAAATAATAATATGACATTACAAAATAATAATGTGGAATTAATTTAGAAAATTGAGTAGACGTTATGAAATAATATCTAAATAGAAGATATAATATAAGATAGTAGATGATGTTATTAAGTTTAATATTAACCATGTTTAATTAATCATATAATTAAATTGTGTCAAACAAATTTTTATTGTCAATTTTTGTGTTAAAATAAAAACTTTTCTTTAAAAATATGGTGGATAAATACATCTTAAAAATCACAATTTTTCTTATAAATAAAATTAAAAAAATCGTAAATTTTTTTTTTAAAATAATTAATACCAAATATAATATTAAGATTTGTATCTTGATTTATTAATCCAAAGAGAATCGAAAGAGAAAAATCTATTTTCTTTGCACAGTTATTCATACCTAAATCACAATGATTCATATCTTGATAGAATTATACATATTTAGAAAGAGAGATGGATATGATTAAACTTCTCATATAATATAATTTTGTCATGTTGTAAAAATTTCAAATATTTTCATCACAAACTAACTAAGGAAGAACAACAACTCTATTTTATTCAACTCAAAACCCTATTGCTAGTACACAAACCAGGACAACCTTTTAATTTATAAGCATTCTATACTTAACATTCAATATTTAAACATATAATTTTGTATTTATTACCATCGGAATTGATATATGAGAACAAACCAGACTCTTATAATATATTAAATTTAGTTTAAATATCTATAAAAAAAATATTCTCATTTAGTATATAAGACAAACAATTGTTAAGTTTAAAGCAATCTACTAAACCCGATGTTGAAATTGAAAGATGTTTTTTGGCCTTTGATATAAATGCAAGAAAAGACATAAATCAATCATTTTCGCATCCATGTTAGCCGGAAGCGATACTAATAAAACCTTCCCTCAGAGCTTCAAAGCCTAGTCGTAAAAGCTTCTTCTCCCTATTTGCAATTTTTCGCATTTTGTTCTGATGAACTCTCTCAGATATATTTGTAAAAGCAAAAATGTCCAAAAAAAAAACTTATAATTAGATAGCAGATAGAGGCGAAAATGTAAAGTTGATTAATGCATAACGTATTGAGTAGTAATGTAGAATTAATGTGAAAGATTTAGGCAAATGTTATGAAATAATAATGTGACGTTATAAAATAATAATGTGAAATTAATTTAGAAATTTTGAACAGACGTTATGAAATAATATTTAAATAGGAGATATAATATAAAATAGTGAATGATGTATATAATTTGTGGAAAAACTATTTGTAAATTGAGGAAAACGTACACGTCAGCTTTTTGGCCTACGTGGGAAATGTCTGCGTACGTGGAGAAAATAGTATGAGGTGATACAAGTTTAAAGAAATCTACTAAACCCGATGTTGAAATTGATAGATGTTTTTTGGCCTTTGATAACAATACAAGAAAAGACATAAATCAATCATTTTTACAGTCATGTTAGCCAGAAGCGATACTAATAAAACCTTCCCCCGGACCTTCAAAGCCTAGTCGTAAAAGCTTTTTTTTTTTCACTGTTTGCAATTTTTCGCGTTTTGTTCTGATGAGCTCTCTCAGATATATTTGTAAAAGCAAAAATATTCAAAAAAACAAAAAAACTTATAAGTAGATGACAGATAGAGACGAAAATGTAAAGTTGATTAATGCAGAACGTATTGAGTAGTAATGTAGAATTAATGTGAAAGATTTAGGCAAATGTTACGAAATAATAATGTGACATAAAATAATAATGTGAAATTAATTTAGAAATTTTGAACAGACGTTATGAAATAATATTTAAATAGGAGATATAATATAAAATAGTAAATGATGTATATAATTTGTGGGAAAAACTATTTGGAAATTGAGTAGAGCCTCTATGAAGACGTACACGTTAGCTTTTTGACCTACGTGGAAAATGTCTACGTACGTGGAGAAAATAGTATGAGATGGCACCAGAGTCTGTTTTAAATATCTGTGTACGTGGAGAAAATAGTATGAGGCCTTTGATAACAATGCAAGAAAAGACATAAATCAATCATTTTTGCAGCCATGTTAGCCGGAAGCGATACTAATAAAACCTTCCCTCAGACCTTCAAAGCTTGGTCGTAAAAGCTTCTTCTCCCTGTTTGCAATTTTTTGCGTTTTGTTCTGATGAGCTCTCTCAGATATATATTTGTAAAAGCAAAAATGTCCAGAAAAAAAAATAAACAAAAACTTATAAGTAGATGGCAGATAGAGGCGAAAATGTAAAGTTGATTAATGTATAACGTATTGAGTAATAATGTAGAATTAATGTGAAAAATTTAGACAAATGTTATGAAATAATAACGTGACGTTATAAAATAATAATGTGAAATTAATTTAGAAAATTTGAACAGACGTTATGAAATAATATTTAAATAGGAGATATAATATAAAATAGTGAATGATGTATATAATTTGTGGAAAAACTATTTGAAAATTGAGTAGAGCCTCTATGAAGACGTACACGTCAGCTTTGTTGCCTACGTGGGAAATGTTTGCGTACGTGGAGAAAATAGTATGAAGTGGCACCAGAGTCTGTTTTAAATATATATAGTAGATTATTACATTACTTGAATTACAAGTCACCTAATAACTAACTCTAATGGTTTGATAAATAGATTAAAAAAAAAACTGATATTGTATAAGCAGATCGTACCTTCAATCTCAGTTATATTTTTCTTAGTCCTTATGAGAAATTTTTATACTATTCCTCTTATACTCTAAATTCATTTCAAAGGTTTGGAATGTTTATTATAGGAAATATTAAATAGGGCACAAATAACGAATAACGAGGGATGGCTTGGGTGGATAAAGTATTCTAACTAAGGTTATAACTGAAGGAAAAAAAAAAATTGTTTGAAAAAAATAATAGGACAATATTTTAAGTTAATTCAAGAAATATTGCAAAGAGACTTGGTTCATCGCATAAACATGAACGCAAGACCAGATTCGTGGTCCCCATTTTGGATGACATGTGCAGATTGCAATGATAAGGAGTAGAACCAGAGTAAAGTGTAGTATCTTCGACTGAGATGTTGTATCTCCGACTGAAGCACTGGTGGTTGACAAATCATTAGTTCACTTTGGTGATTCAATTTAGATTATTTCTATTTTATATCTTTTAAGTTGTAATGGATGTAAAACTTTATTTCTTGTGTATGGTTTTTGTTATGCTCACTGTGAACTAAAACACATTATGTGGTATTTGATATGAATTAGTTATGTTTAAGTGATGTGTATTGTTGCTTAGCATTTTTAGCCCATGTATGTTTATACTATGCATTTAAATGTTGTAGAACCCTGAAGCATCACTCAATAACTTATTTATTTCAAAGGAAGCATACTCCAACCGTTTTACTGATTCAGATCTCAACATTAACATTATTTACTGTTTTAATCTTGTTTTCTTTTGATCATATGAATGTTATTGTTATCCATTTTCCACCCGCTAACTAATTGGATTAACTATATGATTAATGGGAATTAAACAAAATCAATTCCCGTGGAAGCAATCTTCACTTATCACTTTATTACTTGCTTGATTATGTATACTTGCACATGTCTTTGCACAATGGTGAACAAAGATTACTCTAGGAGACTGTGTGTGGACTATAGAGCCTTAAATAAAGTCATGATTCCAAACAAATATCATATTCCACTATTTGATGAGTTGTTGTATGAATTATTTATTGCTACTGTGTTTTCGAAGATTGACTTAAAGTATAGATACCGTCAAATAAGGGTGCATGAAGACCATGTTTACAAAACTACATTTCAGACACATAGTGCACATTATGAGTTCCTGATAATGTTTTTTGGGTTGACAAGTGATCCAACCACTTTATGCAAGTTTATTTTTATTTTTATTTTTAATGATATCCTTGTATATAGTTGTATTAAGGAAGAACGCATGAATAACCTCTCTATTGTATTGAAAATATTTTCTTCTTTTTATTGTGGGAAATAAGAAGAAATGTGAATTTAGGGGAGCAAGGTTGATTCTCTGGGTCATATCATCTTTACATAAGGAGTTGTCATTGATCCTTCTAAAATAAATTGCGAACTCGATTAGTCTACTCTTAAATCAATAAATACAATGTAAATTTATTGAAATTAACTAATAAATATCCTAAGTTTGTCAAGGACTTTTGGAAAATAGATAAGCCCTGAGTTAACCAATATAAACAATTATAAATGGGGTCAACAATTTCATAAGTTTTTTATACTCCCAAAAGGGTGATAGCACATCGTAAGAGGGAGAAGGATAAGTGTTTATGTGATACAAAATAGATAATCAATATTGCATATTTTTCCAAAGCCTTGATGGAAATATTGCTAAATCCACTTGTGAAAAGAAGCTCATAGCCCTAATCCTATTTACTCAAGATTGGTGTGTTTATTTGTTGGGACACCCATTTGTTGTTTACACTAATCACATAAGTTTGAAGCATCTCATGCAATAGCGAGTTACATCCCCATATCAATAATGTTTGTTAGCTAAACTATTGGAGTATCAATCTATTATCTATTGTATATATTTAAAATAGACTCTCGATGTCACTTCATCATAGTTCATCCATGTATACAAATATTTTTACATCATTAAAAAAACTGATGTGTACGTCTTGAGAGTATGCTCTCCTCCTTCAACAATTTCTTTAATCCCTATTTATGTTTCTCCTCTTCCTTCTACAATTTCTTTAATACCTCCAAAATCTATTTGATAATATTATTTTATAATAAATTTATAAATTATAAAATTATTTTACAATTATTTATAATAAATTTATAATTTATAAATTATTTTACAATTTGATAATAATTTATATTATTATCAAATTATTTTATAAGTTATTTTATAATAAGTATATAAATTATTTTATAATAATTTATATTATTAATCATTAAATTTAATGAAAAAATCACCTAATCACTCATAAATATCGTCATAAATGATCTTTATCTAATCGTTCTTTCATGAAACAATTATATTATTCCACTTATGTTGAGTAATGATTTTATACGTTAA
>JBBPBR010000006.1:47366590-47381036 GCA_037974775.1 Cicer pinnatifidum
ATAATGTTAGTACTAATTAAATTTTGGTATACTTTTTTAAATCAGATATGAGTATAGTTGAAGTTCCTGCTATAATATCGACTATAAATTCTATAGATAAATTAACCACTGATAAGATAATCTTAATGATAATTTAATTTTATAAGTTTTAGTTTTTAATGTATAGACATATATTAATATTTTATTTGAAATATATTTTGTAGATATTTTCCTCTCGAGAAGCTATATTTGAATGTGAAAAAACTATTGGAAGATAAAATGGAATAACAGTTGTTACTATTCGATCTGATAAAGCTACCAGAAAGAGAGGAAGAAAAGACAAATTAATTTTGGGGTGAAAAAGAGATGGAAGATATAAATCAAAATTAACAATAACTTGTTTTCACAGGGAAAAATGTCCATTCAAACTCAGATGTATACCATTGATTATTGGTGAAGAATGGAAAATTAGTGTTCGTTGTGGAACACACAATCACAATTTAGCGGATACTTTAGATGATCTTTCATATTTGGGGAGTTTAAATGAATAGGAGATAAATTTGGTTAATGACATGACAAAGTATGAGCTTGCACCAAAATTTATTTTGAATGCTTTGAAAGAGAGAAATAAAAAGAATCTCACAATTTCAACTCAAATACATAAAGCTAGAAGTACTTATCGATCATCTGTGAGAGATTTGTACACAAAAATGCAATACCTCTTGAAGTTAATACAAAATAAAAATTAGGTGCATTGGACAAGAAGACGGGAGGATTCATATATTCATAGAGACATATTTTAGACGCATGTTGATTGTATAAAGCTGTTAAACACGTTTCATTTTGTTTTGATATGTGATAACACATACAAACAAATAGATATCAGTTACCATTGCTTGAAATTGTCAGTGTAACATCTACTGGTTTGATATTTTCTGTTTCATTAGCTTACTTGGAACAAGAGCGATAAGATAACTTCATCAGAGCATTTGAAAAGGTAATACAATTATTTGTATTTGAGAATTTAATTCTAAAGTTATTGTGAATGATAGAGATATTGCCATTATGAAGGCTATTGGTGTTGTATTTCTTACGTCAATCAATTTGCTATGTCGTTTTCATATTGAAACAAATATTGGGGAAAGATGCAAACAATATGTGAGAAAGGATAGACAAGTACAATCAATTTGACCAATAAAGTGATGCATTTAGGAAATACAATGTCCAACAGGTACTATTAAATTATGATTTAGTAATTTATGTAATTTGTGTTATTTAATTTATTTGTAGAGCTGAGTCTGCTCCTTGGAGATTGAAAAACATGCTACAAATATGATGTTGAAGAATCAAATGTGTACCATCAAATCGTCTTTTCACCATTTTATAAAAAATTACATCAGTGTTAGTGTGTATCAAGGAAGTGTTTAAAAAAATTGAAAAACAATTGAATAGGGTAAAAATTGTAGGTATTGTTAAAATAAAATGTGGTTGCTCAATTAGAACAACTTATGGATTACCCTGTGTTTGTGAGTTGGCAAATTTGCAAATATCTGGTAATGTTATCCCTTTAGATAACATTCATGTTTTTTGGAGAAAATTAAGCATGTAACATGAATTGGAGGATGATGAATCTTTATCAGAATATGACTTTTTAGAAGAGTGAGAGACAATGAAAGCATACATGAAGACACAAGACATTGTTGGTCAAATGATATTCAGGAAAAATGTGTGTGAATTTCTATTTCCACATACAACAACAATGCATCCACCACCTGATAAGATAAAAATCAAGGGATTTACTAAAAAGAGAAAAGAATTTGATGCTCCTCATGGTCCTTCATATTGGGAGTATGTTGATGCCTCTCATGGATCTGCAAAGCAACCATCTCAAGAATATGCAAAGCAACCATCTCATCGTTTTGCAAATCAATCATCTCAGCGTTATGCCAATCAATCATCACAGCGTTATGCAAGGCAACCATCTCAAGAATTTGCAAAGCAACCAATTTAAGAATCTGCAAAGCAACCATCTAAGATACATTTTCCTACTTTTATTCATCAATATATCGAGGATATAATAGATGTTGTGCCTGATGGAAATTGTGGGTATCACGCAACTGCATCATTATTAGGTTGGACCGAAGAATCTTGACCTTTAATTTGAACACAGTTGGATAAATAGATCAATCTACATCAAGATCTTCATTCTAATGTTTTTGATGACAACATTTAATCGGTGCCGAAATCATTGAAGATCTCTAGTTTGGGTTCTCAAGAAAAAGATAAGTGGATGACTATACTAGAATTGAGTTACGTGATAGCAACAAAATATAATGTCATATTGGTGTTGTTGTCCCATAATTTTAACATGATATTCTTTTCACATAACAAAGCACCATTAAATGATTCTTCTATTAATTCTTTAATAGCAATTGAATTCATCAATCAAAGCCATTAGGTGCATGTAAAATTTATGCTTGATAGTATTATTTAATAATAAATTAATGTTTAATATTATCTTGTTCAGATAAATTAATGTTTAATATTTTATTGTTCAGATCAAATTGAAGTCTGATTGTCCTTTTCCACATACCTCACAAAAATGGAGAGATTTTTGTAGTGATTGTTTGAAGACATGAGAAATAGCTTATACATGACGTATTAAGCATTGAGAGCACATTGATCCATCATTTAACAAATCATCTTGTATTTCATTAAATGAAGATTATAATATATGTGTGAAGTTTTCAAACAATTGTATTTCTTTTTTGTTATTGAGTTAAAGTCAAAATTTTAGTCATTTACTTATAGCATAAATAAAACAAAATATTAATATTAAAATAGAAATTCATTATCTAAAATATTAATATTAAAATAGAAATTCATTATCCAAAATATTAATAATACAAAATATATTCAATCTTCCATAATACAATCTACTAATCGTCTCTCGGGAACATGCGGATTAACTCACATAATATTTTATGAACTTCACCCAATGGATTTACCATATGTTTGACCCTATGTAGAAGCTCAGATGTGCTACGATCTCGTGTTGAAGATGGACCAACTTGTATAGAATGGAACTCGTAGATCAACATTAACGGCAGTAGGTGGAGGGAGAATCAGAGGACATGAAACATTTACGTATCATGCATAGTAGTCTGTAGTGACCTCTTCAAGAAACGTCACTAGAGGAGATAACCTCTGTAAAGTCGCTATACATGCTCTCATATTATTCTGTCACTCACAATCGATACTATCCGGCACCCGAGAAACATCACATGGAATGCACTAATACAACCAAATTGTCGAAGACATTGCTCTGATAGAAATGGAACTGAAACTCCACCGCAATGAAGGTATCCCAAGAACATCGAAGTTTCTTCAAAAGGACAATTAGTTTGATCATCATCATATGGTGTAAATAATACATCCTCAAGCAATATAGCATCAAGTCTTCGCCGATGTTATCAATCCACCTTCAACAATATGTTTTGCAGTCCACCTACGGGTTATTGGAAGATTGCAGGAACCGTTCCATTATCACCCAACTTACAGATGCTAGGAAAATGCTCGTAAATCCAACATTGCGCCAAAAATAAAACACAATTTAGTAAATTAAAAATACAACATAATAAATAAATAAAACAACTTAATATTTAATATGAATCATATAGTAAATTAAAAATACAACTAAATAAATAAATAACACAACTTAATATTTAATATGAATCATATAGTAAATTAAAAATACAACTTAATATTTAATATGAATCATATACTTGTAATAAAGTCTTGTAACATCCCAACTGTATAGTGTCACGAATAGCTCCATCTCCGAGGTTTTCATATAGCACAACCAATGTAGCGGTACCCTATGCATAATTCCGACAACGATCTAAATCAATGAACAAACTAATATATTTCGCCTCCACACGAGTGTGTGTCTTATCGACGAAAATAGTGCTACCAACTAAATGCAATAGGTACGTTCTAGCAGCACACTCAAACATGTTTATTTGAATGAGTCGTTATATAAATCACGCAACCAATGCAATTTATATTGTGCATATTTGTTATAATTTATCTCAGCAGCAACTTCCTCCCAAGTTGCTCCCAACAACTCATGTGCAGTTCTCGCAATATTATTAGTGTTCATATTTATTGGTGCATCAAAAAATTCACCACAAGGTGGGATGAGAAGAATAGTGGTGAGATCGTCCAGTGTGATCGTCATCTCTCCAAATGACATGTGAAACGAGCTGGTCTTTATATGTCATCTTTCCACAAAGGCAGATATCATATCATCATCAGTCATCGTAAATAAACTGAAGACAAATGTATCAACCCAAATTCTTGAAACCAACGTTGTACAACATCTGGTACCAATACTTCAACAAACTTTTTCAGCTTCAAACCATGTGTGATCACCTTCAAAGGACCACAATCCTACGAGTAATTAAAAAACATAACAATAAAATCATTTACTAAATTTTATTGAAATATGTACTAAATATAATATATACTTATTGTTAATTAAAAAGTTCATTAATTAAAGTATACCTCTCATTCTCATATTCTCCGAACCACATGGTGTTCATACTGTGTCAACACATATGTCACCAATGGTCCTCCAGCGAATCAAAGTTGCTGAAGCTGCTCTTCGAGTGTGAGTTCAGGCTCATGAATTTGCTCTTCTTCAAGCTCCTGAACATACTGCTCTTCAAATTTCTCGTAATCCATTTGTTCAGGCTCATAAACATCCTTCTGAATATCCTCACCACTAACACCACGTCTACAACGATGCTTAAAAGGTGGACGATTTGCTTCATTTATTCGTCTATGTGATGTTGTAGGTGGAACTCTATATGCTCTATCGCCCCTACTACCTCCCCCAACGCATCTAGAAATAGTACAAATAATTTTCCCGAATGCTACTTTGGTTCTAGACACTACAAAATTTAGTTAACATAATTATTACATCAATAATTAAAAAAAAATAACAAAATAACAAAATTTTTGAAATTTTCAAAAGTTTCAATTATTTAGAAAACTTTAAAATTTTCCTATTTCGAAAGTTTCCAATTGTTCGAAAGTTTCGAAAAATTATGGAATTTTTTATTTTGAAAGTTTCGAAATTTTCTAGAAATTTGTTATTTCGAAGCTTTCAAAAATTCTAAAAATTTGCATTTCAAAACTATCAAAAAATCTGAAATTCTTATGTTTCGAAAGTTTCAGATTGCTTGAAACTTTCGAAAATCTAAACAATTTCTATTTCGAAACTTTTGAAAATTTCAAAGGCTAAAATAATTTGTCTAAAGTTTCAAAAGAGGAGTGAAAAATGAGAAGTTAAAAAATTTAAAAATTTTATAAATAATGAAAAAGACAAAATAATATTTTATTGTTAATTATGCAGGTTTAGGGGTGCAGTAAAATCCTATATTTTAATTTGAGCTTCATTCTCACCATTAGCTTTGGGCCAAAGGTTCATGTGAGTCTTGTTGTGGTCTAATTTCTTCAACAAATTTCTAGCTGAGATACTAGGTGAACTAGATATAGGTCTACTTTTCCATTTGTCTTAGCTTAATTAATCATTTAAATAGTCCCAAAATCATTTTCTAAAGAGTTTCAACTGTCCAACAAAGTCATATCACATTTTCTTCACAAGATCCATAACCTCGAAATACCTTTACATATTAATTAGTCACAATTCCAGTTTGACACACTTCCCACATAAGTTTCACAAATTGTCAATCATGTTGGAAGTTCACATAAATATTCATACTATTAAAACACAATAACCAACATCCATTAAATACACAACACTATTTTCAGCTACAAAAAAGTAAACATTCCAAAACCCCCCCAAACCCAACACATAGAATAAGAGTTAAGTCATTGAGGATTGCACACATAAACTGATAAGCTTTGCCTATAACTCATTGTTACACGATTAACAATAATTTTTATACATACAAAATTACACTTTATTACACGATTAAGAAGAAAGTTCCACTATGGCTTACAAATGAACATTTCTGTCACCTAATAAAAATACACAATTTGCAATGATTTGAATCTTTTGGATTTCTACATGTCACTCATTTCTGATTCATGTCCAGTCCATTGCTTCATTCTTTCTGATGCTTGCTCCACCTGAAATTTTTTAGTTGTAAGCATTCAATATCATCAACTTCAAATTATAGTCAATTTGTTTTATTTGATGAAATATGACTTTGATGATCACTATGAAAAAGCACACAATTCTTGCCTCTTTGCTCCAATTTGTTTTATAGATAATATACACCAAGATGCCTGTCTGCAAAACTGTCCCACATATCATTCCAACCCAAATACCCTGAAACAATAAATACTTTCCATCACTAAGGATTGATAAAAGAGTCAAATAAAGTTCAATCACATAAGTTTTTTAAAATTGAGTTTAGTGATATGCACAAGTTTTACATTATCATTCAATCATGTCTGATTATGACGATATTTATTAGAATACTTTAAGAAATGATATAACTAAATTTCTTATGATATCAATATGATTGAATAACTATGTAAACGTATAGTTGTTAACTCTATAATTTTACTAGTACAACTAATATGTTTCCCTAGTTGCAATAACCATAAGAACTGTTAGTTTTAGAGAAATTTGTCTCTCTAAATCTATTTCATCCTACAACTGATGTATATGATTCAAGTTCTTTTACCTGCACTCTGTATCCCCCTTTGTAACCAAGAAAAAATCCAAGGGGAAGTCCCATAAGATAATAACAAAATAGATTAATGTAAGCTACCAAAGCCTGCCATCCTCCTCCTACAGCAACACCTGCAAGAACATAGAAGCTTTCATGATTTTCCTATTGCAAAATAGCGCGCACTCATGCACGCGTGCACATATACTTACACTTTGATTTTCTCTTTACCTGATAAAACTGGCTGAACACTATTTAGAATCATGGTTATACCAAGAAGAGATGCTAATTTAGAAACTGCCTTTTGCATATCTATACTGTCAGTGAAAATGACAGCAAAGTGATCTTTTGTAATTAGAATAATGCATGCAGATACTATTCCAATGATGAGGGACTCAATAACTGTGACAACAACAGAATATTTTGCAGCTCTTGGGTGTCCTGATCCAAGTTCATTGGAAACTCTTACACTGACAAAACAAAAACAACAACAAAATTTATTCAAAGAAGTTGTAAGAAATTTTTTACACTAAAATAGAAAGAAAAAAAGTATCAATGATAAATGAAAAGTTTACCTGACAGCTGCATTGACCCCTATGAATAATATGCCTTCCCATCCATTCACATTCATGCTGATAGAAGAAAAACAGAACTAAATCAATAATTTAACTGTATATAAGAGAATAACTTGAAGTTTGTGTTGTGTGAAAGTATATGTAATCCAAGTTATCCTCCGCACACAACTGTGAAGATTAATCTGTCAAGATAACTAAGATTCATTTGAGGGGTTGCTTTCTTCTAACATATATTTTTCATAAGCACGGCAGGAGATCAAACCTATGACCAAATGGTTAATTGACTCAAACAACTACTACTTGTGCTACACCATGCTGGTAGCTTCATTTATATCATGAATCATAAGGTAAAGTGGAGTTGATTATTAGGTGTAATCTTACCATATTGAAAGTGATCCAACAGCAATAATTGGATTATCCAAGTGTCCAGTGAGAACAATCAAGGTCATAAAATACCAAACCTCCAAACAAAGCATAATAGCTGAAGCAAAAGACAATTTCATAAAACCCCAAAGATCCTTAAAAGCTAACCATGACAAACCCCTCCAACCTTCTTTACACCAACCAACAACATAAACCATTTGAGCCAAAGCAATTCCCCAAGCTGATATATCATAAGCTGCAGCAGCACCAGCTGTACCCCAACCAAGCACTTTAATAAAAAGTATAAGAATCATAACATGAATAATGAGGAATATGAAACCCAACCATGCCAAAATTCCAACTTTGCTTTGTGCTTGCAAGAATTTTTGGGCAGGGAAATTTATGGCTAATGAAAATAACTGAGGGATGGATTGAACAGTGAATACTCCAGCAAGTTCTGCTATGTCACGTTCTTGTCCAAGGAGTATTAAGATTGGTGTTGAATAAATGTAAAGTGGCATGATGAGAAAACATGAACCAAATAAGATTAGGATTGAACGTTGCATGTAAACACCAAGCATTTCTACTTGTCCTGCACCATATGCTTGTCCACATAATGTCTCTAGTGCACTTGCCATGCCAAGCTGCAAGTTTTATACAAAAGTTTAAGGCCTCATTTTCAAACTTGAGCATAGAATTTCAAGAACTAAAAACACAAAAATATTTTTAGAAGGACTAAAAGCAAAAAAAAAAAAAATTGTATATTTACAAAGACCAGACATATATTTAAACCATATTCTTAAATACTATTATATTATACTCCGACTAACTTAAGCATTCATTGTCCTTTGCTGGTATCTCCCTCTCTGGCGTGCAGGACCACCATCAAGGCGTCCGAACCCTCATGTTCCACCCTAAAACATATTTTATTGGCCTATATTTGGAAAATAGGGAAGGCTTTTTATAGTTACCTTTAAAAAATAACATCCAGTAGTAATTAACAAGTGGAAGTCACATATTCATGTGAGGGGTTGTTCGAAAGGTAAACACTGCACGCCATTGAAAAAATCAATGAAAATAACCATGCAAGAACGAATAGCTCTATAGCACTTACACTTTTTTTATTGAAGGTGTGTAAAATATTCTACACGATACCAATACAATATCAACACATGTAATTACATTGAATTAATTTATTTTCTAAAATTATTATCGGTGTCAGCATGTTTGGTGTCAGTATCATGTTCGATATTTCTATCTGAGTATAAAAAGTACATGAAAAATGAACCAAAAAGACAAAAGAAACTAACCATGAATCCAAAAGAGAAGTTTGAAACAACAGATAGAGAGATAGAAACTGATGTGAGTTCCAAATTACCAAGATGTCCAACAAATATATTTGTAAAGGTATTAATTGCATAATTGCATAGTATACCAAAACAAATAGGGCTTGCAATAGACCAAAGTTTTGAAGATTCAACAATGACAACATTTTTAACATCTTGAAAGTTATTTATTCCTGAGTAATCACCAACATTGGTCTCAATGAGACCTTCAGGAGCATGATGAAGCTCTGTTGTATCCATATAAGATAAAACAGTTGGAAACACTGGTACCTCTTCCTTTGATATGTGTTCATTAAGTGATGTCTCAGCAGAGGGTAAGTCATCGCTCACCTCTGCTATGTGTTCTTCATTTTCTGTACCTATTTTTGCAGTTTTCTACGAATCTTTTAGTGAAATGAAACACATGCATGCAAAAGTTGAAGTTTCATGCAAAAGTGAAAAAGAGGGTTGAAAAGAAGAAGAAAAAAAAGGTGTTTTTGTTTTTATGAATTAGCTTCAACCGTTTGTTTCTTTGGTGAGAGAAGAAATTGAAGGATTTTTAGTTAAATTTTTCTTTCTTTCTATAATGTAGGATAGCCTTATAAGAGTGAAATCATTTAAGCCAAGAAAAGTTATGACTAAGTCTCCTCCATTATTACCTCACCAAACCGTTGTTAAATCTATTTCTTTGTAACACCATTGCTTAGTGCATAGTCTCTTAACACCAAGATTCCCGCAGCAGGAAATATAACACGGAAATTTCTTTTAAAAAATTAATAAATTAGAGGATAAAATCATATTGTCTAAGAAACAATATTATCATTGCATAAATAAGTATTTAAACGTATAAATTAATCTCAGCCATTAAATAGCCATTGATTTAAGACGAATCACTATTTATTAATGTGTCACATATTTAATGTTTGGAAATCAAATATGGTCGCATACACACATATGTTTGAATTTTGGAATACAGAAAGTGAGAGAGGGTGGGTGCTAATAGCAACTCCGTAGAAATTATTGAACAATAAATGACAGCAAATTTGTTGAATGAGTAACATATACTCTGATGATGGAGTATTTTAGAAGCATAGATAGTGGACTTGTGTTTTTTCCGATGAATTTCAATATTTGTTTCCTTTTCAAACAAGATTATGTTCCTCTGTAGACTTCTATTATAGTTTTATCAAATTTGTATACTTTATTTATTTATTCAAAATATCTCTATTAATCTCAAGGAAAAAACCATTTGAATATATTAAAATTTATTTTATAAAAAAAAAAAAAAATCAATACATCGGTTTTTTTAATTTGGGAGTACAATTCAACAATGAGAATTTCATCTAACACATTATTGTCCCTATGGCACTACCACTGATTGACACGTGTCATTGCTACCACTTGCACACAATTATATTTTAAACAACAGCCATAAGAATTTAACTTATATACAAATTTAATAATAAAAAATCAATAGATCACAATTATTAGATCATTAATAATATTTAATTTTTATAATAATTATTTACAAAATCACTCATATGATTAATCATGATTTGATTAGATAGACTTTGCATGAAAATTAAACTAAATATATAATTATAAATAAAACATAATACACAATAAACTATGGTCTCTATTCAAAAACAATTTGGCAGATAGAAAATTAGAACTAGCTACTAGTGTGATGAACTTCTATTATATTCTTTGAATGCCTAAGATATATACATACTTAAAGCAAACATGATTTACAAGTCCAGTATGCTCCCCCAACTCCCCAAATAAAAAGAAAAGACAATAACATACAAAAGAAATAAAATTTGATAAAAAAAATTTGGAAAAAAATATGAAAACAACAAATCAACACAAGGAAAAGTGCAAAAAGCCATCTCTGAACATGAATTGTGGCATCAAGAGATAGAACTGCTGCATTCTTCAACTATAATAATAGCCAAATTCCAAATAAAGGAATTGCATTCAGACACAAGCTATACGGTATAGTATTCTGTCAAATTCTCATTCTTCTTTTTAGAGATGGTGAATGATTGAGCCTACTAAAATAATGATTTTGTCATCGTATTGCGAATAGAATATGAATCTGAAGCTACCAACATCTAACCAGGTTATCATAAATTCAACTTCTTCATCTATCTTCCATTTTATATAGCAAGCTTCGATTTTAAAACGATCAAACTAATTCATTGTCTGGTCAAAATATCATTTCCTGTAATATCAAAGGAAAACAATAACATTTCAATAAAGCTCAACATTGTCAACTTATAAGATAAAAATGTGTTAGAACAACAATCCTTGTTCAAAAAAAAAAAAAGGGCAACGAAAAATACAAACAAAGAACACACAAGATTTTGATCACATAGTATGACAATTGTGCCTATGAAGAAGAATAACGTAATATGTTCTCATTATTTTGTCTTTAAACACAAGCTATATGTTTTCATTATTTAAGCTTAGGGTTACAAATTACAACTTGTGTTTAAATACAACAATTCAGTTTACAAGATTACTCCTAAACCGTATTGTAGAGGAAAAAAGATAATGGTGAGTTAGCTAAGACAAAAGGGTAGGGGGGGAACCACAATTTTTCTTCCCTCTTCAATTGTTTCAGACCCTATTCTCTATATTTTGTGAACAACCCTCATAAGACTTAAGAGTGACGTAAGCATGATTATTGTATTAAGGAAAACAAGTCTAAGGCAATCCTTTGTAAGTTAAAATGGAATTGATGCAAAAGCCAAACCTGGTCACATATAGGACAGGAGTCACTTCTTTCCATCCACTCAAGAATGCAAGATAAGTGAAAATGGTGTTCACATTTTGTCAGATTTTTAGGATTCTCATCATCATATTCTGCATTGAAAATGAAAAATCTCAAATGATTGGTTTCAATATACTAACAGAGAGAGCTTACTCTTCTTTGTGCAATAATAGGCTGAAACACGGAAAATCTAACACTTAAGAAACTATACCTTCAAGACAAATTGGGCAGACATCCTCTTCTTCTGTCACAAATACTTGAGTTCCATTTGATTTTAATAGTTCTCCCTTCTTTGGAGATAAAGGTGTAGCTTTGGCTTGAGCTTTACAATTTGATTCTTCAATGTCATCGCGTGTAATTGAAGTTTCAAAACTACTAACACTAACTGTTTCTCTGCCTGACTCGGAATCTGTTGACGCAGAACCTCCTAAGACAATGTCATAAGGCAAAGGTGCAGGAGGAGACCGGAACGTATCCGGTATGGATGCTTCAAGGTTCATTCCAACGAGAAATCCAGCAGCGAGTGATGCAGTGGTGCCATCATTTGAGGTTAAAGACTCGCGCTCTTCAAAAGTTGGTGGACACTGAAACCGGTGTTTTTCAGGTATTAAGTTATAAGCACTTAACAAATTAAGATAAACCATAATCTAAAACAATAAACTAGTAACCAGACCAAATTATTTTTCTACAGGTACTTATTATTAATTAAAGTGACATTAATGACCATTTGACAACAACATTCAGGAGGATTTGAACTCCATACCTTGAGGTTATAAGTCTAACTTTTACCACTGAACTAACACATCATGGACAAAAGTACTTAAATTTGAAGAGAACAATGAAAAGGTGACGATGATGGAAATGAAAATAATGGAGTGAGATTACTAGACAGATTGGTAAAGAGAGGATATAAAACTACTTACATAATAATAAACTGGTGTTCCTTGCAAATGATGTTTTCTGGCAGAACAACAGCAACCTCCCATTTTCCACCAGTTCTTTATTTTTGTTACTTAATCAAAACTATCATTGATACTTTTATTCCTTTTTTCTATTTGTCATCAAAAGGGGATCATATCAGAAGCCACCAGATTTTAGTGGTTCAGTCTGCTACGGCACAAGCCTAAAAATAACATCGATGATTAATTCACAATTCATATAAGAAACAAACTTAAGAATTTCGAAAAGCCACAATGACATCAAAAGAAACATTAAAATATGAAACCAAACACAAAGTATATAATTAGAGGATAATTGAGTAGGAAAGCCCTACATTTTAAAAATCAAAATAACTTGATTTGGAGTAAATAACTTTAAAAATCTACATATTTTTGGAGCTCTTCTAAGCGAGCAACTAACTTTAGAGTGTAAAGTGAATATGCACATGCATAACAAATCATCAATAGTGAAATATCATTCGTTGATTTTTTTTCACTTTACTAACTACAAAATTTAGAGGAGTTAAATCTCATATTTTTATATTTGAGAAAAAAATCAGAAAAAAATTACATTAATTCCTTGGTTAATTTGGTTGAGAAACTTCACCATTCACTGCTTTGAAATTAACCTTGATTTAATTATTTTAACATTCTTTCTATAGTTAAACTAAGGGGAAAGAAATATCACTCATCATTAATTCAATACAGTGTTATTTATGTCTTCAAAATCATAATCAAATCAGTCAACCAGAGGATTTCATTTAAATTATCAATAAGAACATACCAAAAACACATAGCTTATAGATTATAACAGTTGCAATAGACAAAAAAAAAATATCTATGATGAATATATGTATTTCAACAACAAAAATTATTAACATCCTAGTTACATATTACT
The DNA here is from genome assembly GCA_037974775.1 of Cicer pinnatifidum. Classification (NCBI taxonomy): domain Eukaryota; kingdom Viridiplantae; phylum Streptophyta; class Magnoliopsida; order Fabales; family Fabaceae; genus Cicer; species Cicer pinnatifidum. Next base: position 47,380,152 of record JBBPBR010000006.1, read on the forward strand.
ACAATAAGCATATAAATTTCAACAAAAACTGAAACGTTACAAACAGAAAACAACCAACAAAACCAACAGCATAAAAAAAACAATAACCCTTTTAAGAGAAGAAGAATTGGGTGAAGTGGAAAAAATCAACAGAATCAAATTGAGAGCACAAAACCCTATCTGGAAGGCCCAAAAGGGTGGCTAAAAACACAAGTGGGTTAGCAGTTACAATTCATGAAAACTGATAAAGCTAAGAGGAGAAAAAAAAAAGTTACCTTTATTGAAGCAAGAGAAGAGATGAAGAGAAAGGTGGGAAATTGTTGGTTTGTTGTGGAATTTTGATGCTTGAAGGTGGCTATGGTTATGGCTATGACTAATGACTTTCTATCTTTATATAAATTTAATAAATATAAATACCATATAATAATATAAACTTTTCATTATTCACATTTTGGTTCAATGTTAAAGTATTTTTTTTCCAATATTTTTAATAATTAGAGGTCGACTAAAATATGCGTAAAGTTTAACAAACAATTATATCAATTAAGATTTAAATTCAATGATTTTAAAAAATATTTGAATTTAAATTCTCTTAATGTTTATAAATAGAATTCATTAAATACTTAAATAGTTAGTTCCATAAAGTATAAACACACACAAAAAAAGTTACATATTAGTGTTACTTTCTTTTTTATTCAAGTTATATTGACATTTATTATGAAGAAAGGTGAATCAATAAACTAATAAATAACTGAATAAGAATATTAATTAAGGAGAATTCAATATATATTTAATTGATATAAAAATAAGCATTAAAATATATTTTTAAAATATAACAAATGTGTTTTTGAAATATCATAAATGTATATTCCAAAATTAGTATTTAGAATTACTGTTTTCTCGTTT
>JBBPBR010000006.1:47447663-47459963 GCA_037974775.1 Cicer pinnatifidum
TGAGGAATTGAAAATAGTATGTTTGATACACAAATGTAATTGCTTCTCTAGAATGTAAGACACAAGTATATATAACAACGTATGTTACATATACTTATAAAAAAAGAGAAAACTCATAAAAAAACATATATGTTTCATATTTATTGATTATCAAATTTGTACACTTATTACTAAGTAATATTTTTATGTATAATTTATAGTAATTGATCAAATATGCGTTTCAAATTTCAAAACAATTTGAATATTTGTGATATCTAATAGTTAATATTTATATTTAAAATAATATATTGTATGGTGTAGTTTTGTTTGAAACTTTATATATTATATTAAATTAACCTTATAACATCTTCAATTCAACGACTAAATTGATTAAAAAGCTAAAAAGTGATAGGAAGTAGATGCTATTTTATTTTGAGTTAAAGAAGATCGCAAGAGTGAGAAGCAAGAAAGTGAGAATTTCTTTAGATTCTTTAATAATAGGACTTTCAGAGTAGTGGATATTGGCAAAAATAAATAAAAAATAAAGCTACCAATATGCCATAAATTCAAAGGCAGATATATAGTACTATTACTTTTCCAATAATATGTCTTACCATGGAAAGAGAGGGGAAGCTAGTTTGTTGACGTAGAAGAAGAAGCTTTCACTTTCATTCACCATTTTTCACTATTTTCTGTTTCACAAATTATATTTATCTATATATTTCCATTTTGATTCACTACTAGTACTTCAAAACAAAATATATTAATTAAAAATCACGTAATTTGACAACTTTTTTCCTGGTTATTACAATTCAAACACGTGGTTAATTACATATACTACTAGCTTTGATAAATAAATATATCAAACCTCTATAATTTATCAACGATCTACTAAACTTTATCAACCACAAATTTAAACATATTATGTCCTAAATTGATATTCAAAAAATATTTAGGTATTGTAAACTGGTCTTTGTTTTTCTTATTCTATGTTAAATATATTTCGTCTTTCTCCTCACAGTCCCTTCTTTCACACTTGAACTACCAAACCACCTTCCTCCAAATTTCTTTTCCATCAAAGCCAACAGTATTTTATTCACATTTGCACTCTTGAAAATCTTGTATTCACTCCACATAATCGTGCATCATAACACTGCTTTTGTTACAACACAGAGAATAACACAACATAGGCTAGTAGTACTTTTTTCCCTTATTTTTAAAGAGTCTAGTGGTGAAATTTACATATTCGAACCAGCATACTAGCATATAAGATGAAATCATTCACTCTAGGTGAAACCTCTTCTTCCTCTCTTTACAATTCAAGTTCAACTACAAGGTTATGCAGCTACCATGTGTTTTTGAGTTTTAGAGGAGAAGACACAAGAAAAGGTTTCACTGACCATTTATGTGCTTCCCTTGAAAGAAAAGGTATCACAACTTTCAGAGATGACAAAGACCTTGTAAGAGGACAAGTCATTTCAAAGAAGCTAATCAATGCAATTCAAGATTCTATGTTTGCAATTACTGTTCTCTCACAAGATTATGCTTCTTCAAGTTGGTGTTTGGATGAGCTTCAAATGATCATGGAGTGCAGCAATAACAACCTGCAGGCTCTAGAGGTGTTGCCTGTCTTCTATGGTGTGGATCCATCTGATGTTAGGCATCAAAGGGGAAGCTATGAGGATGCTTTCAGGAAACATCAGGAGAGATTTGGTCAACACAGTGACAAAGTTGAAAGATGGAGAGATGCATTGACACAAGTTGCTAGTTACTCTGGATGGGATTCCAAGGACCAGTAAGTTAGTTGTTATCTCATTAATAGATTTATTATCTGTTTTTAAGCTCTTCATTTGAATCTGAGATTCATCTGATTAAATAGTTTGGGAAGTTAAATTAAACATTTAGTGTGTGTTTGATTATGTGATGGTAAAAATTGATTTTTCAAAGTTGATTCTATTTAAAAGTGAGTTGAATGTAAAATGATTTATATTGTATACATTCACATAAAAGTGAGTCGAACAATGAATTTAAGGCTAAAAATCAGTTCTATATGCAAAAACTCCAAAGTCTAACTTAAAATTAGAATTTGAGGCTAAAAATCAATTCTAAAGCAAAAACTCCAAATTCTAGTTAAATGTTAGAATTTGTTTTGAAGGTGAAATCAATTTAACTCGAAGACATCCAAAAATGTCAAAATTAATTCTACACTTCTAGAATCAATTCTGCCTTATGCAAAAGTGAAACCAAACACACATTAGAAAGTTCAGTTTTCACATAATATTTAATTATGTTGGTGCTACACACACAAATGTATGGTTACTTCTTGTATATTATTAGAAGTTCAGAATCTATTATTTTTTACTTATCTTGACCAGTTCTGCCAAATATCAAATGTCAAGCATACTCATTTGCACTAAGTTTGTCAAAAATTCAAAATCACACTCATGTGCTTGGCTTTACCTTATATTTAATCTGAAGGGTCATGTTAAGCATACAAAATTATTTCCAAATTTTCATATAACATGTATTTTTAGTTTGTTGCTTAATTTGCTTATGGTTTTCTTATTGGCTTCTTCTTTCCATCTGTCTGAACAGACATGAGGCATTACTAGTGGAAAGCATTGCTCAACACATACATAAAAAGTTGGTTTCTAAATTGCCATCTTGTACAGAGAATCTTGTTGGGATTTCTTCAAAGGTAGAAAAAGTGAAAAATCTCATAGGTATGCGGTTAAACGATGTTCGCTTTATCGGCATATGGGGTATGGGTGGCATAGGCAAGACAACTATTGCTAGAGCTGTCTATGAAGCAATCCAAGGTGAATTTCAACTCACTTGCTTTCTTGCAAATGTTAAAGAGATATCTGAGACAAATGGTTTGGTTCAAATACAAAGACAACTTCTTTCTCATCTTGGTATAAGTAGGAATGATTTTCATAATTTGTATGATGGGAAAAGGACAATACAAAACTCATTATGCAGAAAAAAGGTTCTCCTTGTTCTTGATGATGTGAATGAAGTCAACCAGTTAGAGAATTTGGCTGAGAAACAAGATTGGTTTGGTCCAGGAAGTAGAATAATAATCACAACTAGAGATAAGCACTTGTTAGTAACACATGGAGTACATAAAATCTATGAGGTTGGAATATTATTCCAAAATGAAGCCCTTCATCTCTTTTGTTTGAATGCTTTTAAAAGAGATCAACCACAAGAAGGGTATTTTGATTTATCCAAAGAAGTGGTGGAATATACTAGTGGTCTTCCATTGGCACTTGAGGTTTTAGGTTCACATCTCTATGGAAGAAATGTTGATGTTTGGCATAGTGCTATCAAAAAATTAAAAAAAATTCCACACCCAAGAATTCAAGATAAACTGAAAATAAGTTATGAGAGTTTAGATACCATGGAGAAGGATATTTTTCTAGATATTTCTTTTTACTTCAAGGGAATGAAGAGGGATGAAGTAATGGATATATTAGAAAGTTGTGGTTATTGCCCTCAAATTGGAATTGAAATTTTGATTGAAAGATCTTTGATAACTCTAGATTCTGTGCATAATAAACTTGGAATGCATGATTTGCTTCAGGAAATGGGCAGGGATATTGTATTTCAGGAATCTCCAAATGATCCTAGTAGACGTAGCAGGTTGTGGTCCAAAGAGGACATTGATCATGTCTTGACAAGAAACAAGGTAGATTCTAATTTTCCTGACATCGTTGGATATTTGCTATGTACTGCCAGTATAAATATCTTTTATGCTGCCAATTAATCACAAATCATTTTATATAAGACTTTTAAGATAGTTAGGAGTAAAGCAAACATTTTTAATTATGACAATTTATGATTGATTGGCTGTATAAATAAAAATCTTTAAGTGTATCAAATTAAAATCAATAAATTTGTGTGCAAACAATGCAATGCAACTATTTTGTTTGCTTAAGTTTGTGTTTTCCTTCATTCAATAAGACTATGTATTTGTTATTATGGTTTTATAGGGAACTGAAGCAATTAACAGCATAGGTATGAAATTACTTCAACCATATGAAGCACGTTGGAGCACTGAAGCATTCTTTAAGACAAGTCAGTTAAAATTTCTAAGTTTAAATGAGATGAACCTTCCCCTTGGCCTCAGTTGCCTTCCTTGTTCATTAAAAGTTCTTCACTGGAGAGGATGTCCTTTGAAAACTCTGCCACTAACAACTCAACTTGATGAAGTAGTTGACATTAAATTATCTCATAGCAAAATTCAACAACTTTGGCTAGGAATAAAGGTAATAAGACTTTTCATCAAAACCTTTATTAAATTCCATCACCATGACAATTGATGCTGAATAACTTCATATTTTTTATTTTTTTACAATTTTGAGCAGTTTATAGAAAAGCTCAAGTACTTGAATTTGGCTTTTTCCAAGAACCTAAAGAGATTGCCTGATTTTTCTGGTGTTCCAAATCTTGAACAATTGATTCTTAAAGGCTGTGAAAGCCTAACTGAGGTTCATTCATCCCTTGTACATCATAAGAAAGTTGTTTTGATGAATTTAGAAGACTGCAAAAGTCTTAAATCTCTTCCAGGGAAGTTGGAGATGAGTTCCTTGAAGAAGCTAACTCTTTCTGGCTGCTGTGAATTTAAATTCCTTCCAGAGTTTGGAGAAAGCATGGAAAATCTATCATTGCTTGCTTTACAAGGAACAGCTATAACAAAACTACCCTCATCACTTGGATGCTTAGTTGGACTTACTGATTTGAACTTAAAGGACTGCAAGAGTCTTGTTTGTCTTCCAGATACCATTCATGGACTGAATTCCCTCATAATTCTGAATATTTCCGGGTGCTCGAAACTCTGTAGATTGCCGGACGGTTTAAAGGAAATCAAGTGTTTGAAGGAACTCCATGCCAATGATACTGCTATTGATGAACTACCTTCCTCCATTTTTTATCTAGATAGTCTTAAAGTATTATCATTTGCTGGTTCCAAAGGGCCATTGAACAAGTCAATGAACTGGTTTGTTCCCTTCAATTGGATGTTTGGTGGTCAACCAGCTCCCACTGGATTCAGATTTCCAACTTCTGTCTGGAATCTACCTTCTTTGAGATGCATAAATCTAAGTTACTGTAATCTTTCTGAAGAATCAATTCCGGAATATTTTCGCCACTTATCGTCGTTGACGTCTTTGGATCTAACTGGTAACAATTTTGTTATCATACCAAGCAGCATTTCTAAACTTCCAAGGTTGAAATTTCTTACTCTAAATAAGTGCCAAAAGCTTGAATTGTTGCCAGAGATTCCGTCAAGTATGATACAGTTGGATGCAAGCAATTGTGATTCAATGGAAACTGCCAAATTTAATCCAGCAGAGCCATGTAGTCTCTTTGCATCACCTATACAATGGTTTATTGCTGACAAATTTTTAAAGAGCTTTATGGAGGTATGTATACTAAATTTATCTTTAGCTGTTTAAAAATTCTTGAAAGTACTTTGACTGTGATACATTAAGCCAATCAATGCATAATAACATATGACATAAATAGAATATGAGCTGTAAGATTAACCGTTTGAACAACAACCCCAGCTCAAAAGAAACAAATACCAATAATGCAAACAAAAACACTCGAGGTTTGACCATGGAGTTCGGCCTCGAGGTTTGACCATGGAGTTCGGCCAATTGTGCCTATGTCTTTGACTACAGAGTGAATGTTGTTCCTTTCTATTATTCAAGCATAAGGTTACAAATTACAATTTGTGTTTAAATACTACAGTTCAGTTTACAAAATTACTCCTGAACCGTACACGGGGGGCTTCGCCAGCTCGTGCGACCTGCCCACTTACCAGCAAACTATGAGCCATATCCAATGTTAACTTTCTAATAAAAATTGAAATACATGAATGTACTATTATTAGTTATGACTCTCATAGTACATAAGAATTTCATGAATATCCCATCTTGTTACTTACTAAACTTCACAATTATGTGTTTCAGGGACTTGGTCTTCCCTCTGCAAGATTTGACATGCTTATCCCTGGGGAAGAAATTCCATCTTGGTTTGTTGCTCAAAGAACAGTTTCATGGGCAAAAATACAAGTCCCTAATAATTTACCTCTAGATGAATGGATAGGATTTTCTCTATGTTTCCTATTAGTGAGTTATGCTGTCCCACCTGAACTGTGCAACCATGAGATTGACTGTTATTTGTTTGCACCTAATGGCAAGCAGTTGATCAGCACAAGGACATTACCTCCTATGGATCCATGTTATCCTCACCTTTATATTCTCTACTTGTCTATTGATCAATTTCGCGACAAAATTCTCAAAGACAATTACTGGACTGACATTGAATTTGTATTGAAATGTTATTGCTGTCATTCATTGCAAATAGTGAGGTGTGGTTGCCGTTTGGTATGTAAGCAAGATATTGTAGATTGGAACAAAGTTATGAGTCAATTCAATGAGAGTTGAAGATATTTGGAGATCATATAGTTAGTACTTGACAATAACATCATTCCTTGATGAACATGAAGCTGCCAGTAGTATGATGTCACAAATTTGACCAGCAAGATGCTGCACAAGCAAACAACATGAAGCTGTATCAGATGCAGAATGAATCTTAGATATTAGAAAGTTTGAAACTTGATTCAGTGGCTATTGTTTAAAGAAGCTGGTTAGATTCAGTTCAAGATAACCAGCAACTTAGTTTGGTTTAAATTTGAACTTGATTTATTAGACCGTTTGAATGATTTATAAAATCTGTCTCACGTAAGATTCCATCAATATTTAGGTAAATTTGAAATGAACCCTTTTTCTTGTCTTTGTTGTCTTTAATGACAGATTTTATTTTCTAAATTCTATACACCTTTCTTTGTTTAGACAAATCTTAGCTTTTAATAAATTAGCAGTTATATAAATTTAAGGGTGTAACTCTGGACCACATGGTTATAACTCCTGCCGTGTCAGTTATCTCATCAGCTGAGCTGCTTATTATTGTTGAATAACATGTTACCACTACTTGATGAAAATAATTAATGCACACATAAGCTACATGCAGAAGTGGAACATTGACATTTTACATTTTTGAGACAATATGAGTAAAATCACAAGCTAAATTCTGCAAAATAAAAACTCCTACACTTGATTGACCTTTTCAGTTCAAACGGTAGTCCTGAAAAAACAAGATGAGTTATTTTTAAAAGAACACTAAAAATTAAAATTAAACAAACCTAATCAGTAATGTATTCAAATTATAAAGTTTACCAGACTTTTGAACAGTACTGTAATTCATATGCATGGTGGAAACCTTTCCCTTATACTGTGTTTTTAGATTAAAGGATATAATAAATTTCTTGGTTTATGAGTTTGAAGATGAGTGGGATAAAAGAGATAACAAAACTTAACATTTTTTGTCAAAAATTATCGAAAACAAGCAACTTGACTGGTGAAAATATAATTAATGGACCAAAATGAAACAAAAAATAATTAAGAGACTACAGTGAAACCAAAATATAAGTTAAGGGACTAAGACTAATTTAGCCTTAATTTTCACATTCCACATATATAAAACCAACCTGAAATATACATCAATGCTGTATCTCTTTCTCTTCCAAACTCTGAATTCAAATCCTTTCTTTCTCTATAAGCAATTCAGATCCTCTCTAGAACAGCTTTCCATCATTTGAAAGACAATGGCCAAAAAAAATGATGGACCTGCCATCGGAATCGATCTTGGCACGACCTATTCATGTGTAGCAGTTAGGCATGAGCATAACAATCGAACTGAGATGATCCACAATGATCAAGGCAATAGAACCACACCTTCTTTTGTTGCTTTCCGTGACTCAAAAAGGTTGCTTGGCAATGCTGCTAAAAATCAGGCTGCCTCTAACCCAACCAACACTATCTTTGGTAATTGATCTTTTTTCTGTTCCTACATTGGTTTATAAATTTTGTTTATAGTTTTTTCTATTTATCTGCTATGCTTTCATTAGAGAAGAACAAGTTATACATCACCAACATTTTTATTTATGCAGATGCAAAGAGGTTAATTGGTAGGAATTATTTTGATTCAACTATTCAAAATGATATAAAGTTGTGGCCCTTTAAGGTCATTTCTGGTATTAATGACAAGCCCATGATCCTTGTTAAGTACAAGGATGAAGAAAAGTGCTTTGTTGCGGAGGAAATATCATCTATGATCCTCTCAAAGATGCAGGAGATTGTAGAGAAATTTCTGGAATTACCTGTGAAGAATGCAGTGATTACTGTGCCGGTTTATTTTAACAATTTTCAGCAAAAAGCCACCAAAGATGCTGGTCTTATTGCAGGCCTCAATGTAACACGGATAATCAATGAACCAATAGCTGCTGCACTTGCATATGGACTTCAAAAGAGAGCTAGTTTTGTAGGAAAGCAAAATGTATTCATCTTTGATCTTGGTGGTGGCACTTTGATGTGTCACTTCTCACACTTAAGGATGATAGCTTTGAAGTAAAGGCCACTGCCGGTGATACTCACCTAGGTGGAGAAAAATTTGATAATAGAATGGTGAGGCACTTTGTGAAGGAGTTGAAGAGGAAGAACAATGTGAACATTAGTGGAAACCCAAAAGCTTTGAGGAAGTTGAGAACTGCCAGTGAAAAGGGCGCTTTCTTCAACATTGAAGCCTCAATTGACATAGATGGTATTTGTCAAGGTGTTGACATCTGTTCATTAGTTACTCAAGCCAAGTTTGAGCAACTTAATATGGATCTCTTTGAAAAATGTATGGAGATTGTTGGAAGTTATCTTAGCGATGCAAACACGGTCAAGAGTAGTGTAGACGATATTGTCCTTGTTGGGGGTTCTACGAGGATTCCTAAAGTGCAGCAACTATTGAGAGACTTTTTCAATGGGAAGGATTTGTGCATGAGCATCAACCCTGACGAGGCTGTTGCTTGTGGTGCAGCTGTTCATGCTGCTTTGTTGAATGAAGGCATTAATAATGCTACAAATTTGGTCTTGCAAGATATTACTCCCCTGTCACTTGGTATATTGACAAAAGGAGATATCACGAGTGTGGTGATTCCTAAGAACATTCCTGTCAAGATGACAGAAGGAAGATGTAAGACAAGTGTGGATGCCCAATTTGGCATCTCGATTGTTTATGAGGGCGAGAGAGTAAGAGCCAGTGAGAACAATTTGCTAGGTTTGTTAAATCTCTTACTTCCTCGTGCTCCTCGAGTGCTCATGGCCTTAGTGTCAAAGTATGATTTGCTATAGATGTAGATGGTATATTAAATGTCACTGCTGAGGAAGAAACCACAGGGAATAAGAAAGAGATTACAATAACAAATGAAAATAGAAGACTATCAGCTGAAGAAATTGAGAGAATGATCCAAAAGGCTGAGAATATCAAAGGCTGACAATATGAAGTTTTATGAGAGAGTTAGAGCAATGAATGCTTTGGATGATTACCTTTACAACATGAGTAAAGTGATGAAGTATAATAGTGTTATTTCCCTGCTGGCTACTGCAGACAAAACAAAGATCAATTCTGCAATTATGGAGGGACAAAGTTTGATCGATAATGATGGCAACCAGCACAAAGAAACATGTGTTTGTGGACTTTTTGAAGGAGCTTGAAAGTATCTTTGAATCTACATTGAACAAGATCAACAAAGGTAACTTACTCTGATGAGGAAAGTGATTTGGAATATTTTAATCTTTTTATTTATTTGTGTTCATCATTTTCAGCTAGTTGTTTGTGTTACTTATTTGATTACATATTTTGATAATATATATTGGTCCTTATTTATTTTTAGTAAAGATCTCATTATTTTGCATGAAAACTAGCCAAGCCAAGCATACCCAGTCCTAGATACAGCTATCAGCAGCATTAGCATATACACCTTGCTATCTTATAATGTTTTTTTCTGACTATCAAATACACTCTTAATTTGGGGCATCAGTAAACTCATATCTACCACTCAACAATTACTTTCAAAGTTCAAACAATTACAATGATAAAAGCTACAATACTAAAAAACTGACAGAAACCGATGAATGGTTGAAAACAAAAATAATGTAGTTGCAAAAGTTATGCCTTAATATTATGATATAAACAAGTAAAACAACTTAGATATATTACAACAATCCCTAAAACGTGGTATTAGTCTAGCTTTCATACTCTGGCATCCTTCATAGCTTGATCTGCAGACTGCAGCATGTTCCTTCATGTTTCTGTTGTCTTGTCAAAGCCACCTAGATGTCTAGATTTGCTGATATTCAATAAACAACTTATTTACTTGCAGATTAAATATTTCCAATCCTCTTGGTCCTTTCAATAAAACAATATATTGCCGGTCTTAACTCTTAACATTATCCTCAGACAAATTCATAGGCAGCCTTGACCATGATACAGATTCCCTTGACTCAATAATCCTCCTACGAATCACTATGGATAAGCTCAATACAATGCATACAGCAGCTGCAAAAGTAAGCAAAATACCAGTATTTCCCCTTGACTGGCTCTTGAGAACAAAATCAGCACAAACATTTCCATCAAGACTCTTGTGTGTATTGTTCAACTTCATAACCTCAATTCCATTCAACATTCCATCAATGGCATGTGGAATACTGCTCTTTGATGGACCTACACTAACACTCAAAGCTCCTAAACTACTTCCTCCATCAACAACAAAGTCAGCATAAAATGGAGAAGCCAGCGAATTCGAAATGGAAGAGAGATCAAAATCTTCAAAAGCCAAATAACCATTCACATAAACATTGAAATATAGCAAACCAAGCGAAATGCTAGCAATATCACAGAAATGCAACCTAACAAGGTACTTATATCCACCCGCAATCGGAAACACCCATGTCATATTAACATTAGGCACAGAATCATTCTTACTTCGAATCAACCGTGCAGTATTGTAAACATTGTCGGGTCCTACCTCACGACTAGCCCCTCCACCATGATACTTAATCCTACCGCCAAAGTAAAGCTTTTCAGACCCAACAAATGATTTCAAGTACTCATCATCAGAAACCCAAGTCCTCCACAAGGAATCATTAAAAGGAGTAACTTTAGGACCCCCAACAGTGACCCTATAAACAACTTCAAGACCTTGTTTGCTTAAACCATGAAAACTCTTCAAATCCCCTGAGCTCAAATACTGTGCTGTTTCAGGAACAAGGTCTTTGGGTGCAGAAATAACCTCAATAGCATTCACAAACGCCAATTTCGAATCTTTACTAGGCACAAACACAATTACAACCTTTTCAGAATCGACCCATATGAGATATTCAACTACCTTAGGATTTCTTTTACTATCAGCAACAAAACGAGTGAAATTACTCAAAACGACATACCCATTAACCAAGATGTGAAATTGAGCGCGACCCAGGTCGATATTCGAGGAATTAAACGCGTGAAAATGAAAACGGACCAAGTGGGTCCCTTTATCTTTAACATTGAAGGAGTATTTTGTAGGGTTAGTGAAAACTCTAGCGGTGTGGTAGATTGGGGGCAAACTGGGAAGTGGGTTTTGGTTATTGATGAAAAGGGAGTGGGGAGAGGAGGAAAAGGAAAGGGATTGTTTGGAGGAGAGATCGCCGGAGAAAGAACGGTAATCGAGGAGGGTGTTTGGGACGGTGGAGCCGCAATTGACGAGGTAGTTGTCGGGGGGAGAGAAGAAGTGGGAAAAGACGGTGAGTGTTGAGAAGGAGAGTAAGAAGAGAAGAGAAAAGAGATTGTTTAGCGTGAAGGAGTTCATGGTTGTTGGATTGTGAATTGTGAATTGTGTGGAAGATGGCGATGATGATGAAGAAGAGAAGACCGATCTGGCAAGAAGAGTAGAGTCAGCTGGATGGGACCCACACGCTCTGGATGGGAAGCACTTTCTTTTTTATTCATTCATTTATTTCCACAAAGTGGAACTGGTCAACTAGGTCCCATCACAGTATACCAACATCTATCTACAGCTAGTAGTAGTATTTCACAATTCATTATTCAAATAATATTACATTCTTATCTAGGTCAAAAGTAAATAGTAAGATGTCTCATTAACAAAGTTTATATGGTAGATTGGTAGCCATAGTGTTTAAGTTTATAAATAAAGAAATACAGTAAAAATAGGAGATCTTGATATATATATATATTTTAATTCTAAAATGCTTCACTTAAAAAATAAATATAGAATTACTTTATTTTTTTTTCAGTTGCTGAATACAATTTGGAGATGAAACTATGTGAATATATTTTTTTTCATCCTTAATATGCCACCATATATTGCTATATTTTTTTTTTGTCATTTTATTAATTTTGTTAATTATTATTTAATAAATTATA
>JBBPBR010000006.1:47464767-47474815 GCA_037974775.1 Cicer pinnatifidum
TTAATAATTTTTCATATATTTGTATTTTATGATTATTTTTAATAAATGTATTTTCTGTCAAATAGAAAATATATTTTTATTTTATAAAACATTACTAAAAAAATAGATTGACCGAAAGAAATTATAAATTGATTGACATTAATGAGTAATTGAATTTTTAACGTATAAAATCATTACTCACTATAATCACCATAAGTGGAATGATATAATTGTCCATAAAAGAGGAAAGTGATTAGTTGATTTTTATTTATTTATTGAATTTAATTATTAATAATATAAATTATTACTATTAGTAAATGACTAATAATATTATAAAATAATTTATAAATTTATTATAAAATATCTTATAAAATAAGTTGATAATAATATAAATTATATATTATTATCAAATTGTAAAATAATTTATAAATTATAAATATATTATAAATAATTGTAAAATAATTTTATAATAATTTATAAATTTATTATAAAATAACTTATAAAATAATTTGATAATAATATAGATTATAAATTATTATCAAATTGTAAAATAATTTATAAATTATAAATAATTGTAAAATAATTTTATAATTTATTATAAAATAATATTATCAAATAGATTTTGGAGGTATGAAAGAAATTGTGGAAGAAAGAGGAAAAATAGAGTAGAATTAAAGGAGATTAGGTATTGAGAGTATAATTGAGAAGGGAGAAAGGATGAGAGGTCCACATCTGCTTTTTGGCTGATGTGGGAAATATTTGTATAGGTGACATATTTGAGGGTGAGGTGGCATTCGGAGATGAGGTGAGGTGGCATTCGAAGATGAGATGAGATTCGGGGGGTCTGTTTTAAATATATATAATAGATTTGATACAATTATTTCATCAAATCTTATAAAATTAATAATGTAATTTATTTAATCTATTTATATATAATTATAGTGTAAAGATTTTTTAAACTATCAATTAATTATGACTGTTAAATTATTAAACATATTAACCTTAAACATAACCATTTTCAAAATCACATATCACATATATAATTAGTTGCTCATTGATGTTAGAAACCAATAATGTTCTGTAAAACCTGATTGATCAGAGTAAACCAAGAACGTTCTTGGTATTAAAAAATTTTGTAATTCAAGTTAAACATTGATTGTGTGTAATCACTGACTAATTAAGTAACCACTTAATTAGTTAGTTAGTTAGTTTGCTAGAAGTTAGTTAGAATGAATGTGATCAAATCCATGTTTAAATAGCATAGCCATTTCAATAAATAAAAACCCCATTCACTCACTTTAATTCATCTTTTTGGTTTATTTGCACTATAAGCAACAGTGTTAAAACACTAACAATTGGTCTCCAAATCAAGGTTCATTGATCCAAATTAAAGAATGATAAGCACAAGTGAAGTGGGGATGAGTTCAAGTGCAAATATTAGGAATTTTTCATCCCATATGTCACATTTTAATTGAAAAGATTGAGATAGATGGAGAGTGCATATTCAAGCATTGTTTGGCTTTCAAGAAGTGTTAGAAATCATAGAAAATAGTTTTGAAGAGCTAAGAGTCAACTCAACAGAGGAGCATAGGTCGAGTTTTAAAGAAAACAAGAAGAAAGATTGCAAGGACACTTTCATTCTTCATCAATGTCTTAACACAATCAACTTTGAAAAAATTTATGATGCAAGAAGTGAAAGAGAAGCCTGAGATATTCTTGAGAAGTGTTATTCTCGAGGAATCAAGGTCAAGAACATGAAATTGCATACCTTACAAAGACAATTCGAGTTGTTGTTGATGGAGGTGCAAGAAAAAGTGTATGATCTTATCTCAAGATTGAGGAGCATCACCAATCAAATGGTTGGTTGCGGGGATAAGCTTATTAAGTTTGACTACATTGTATGTGCCATATAAGAGTCTAAATACATTTCCAAATTGAGTCTTAAATAATTGTAGGCCACTTTAGAAGCACATGAATTGAGAATAGATGAAAAAAGTGGGGTTAAATTTGGAGATCGGGCATTGGCAGTACAAGCCTACTAGAAATGAGACCAGAAAAAGAAATGGAAAAATAATAAGTTGCAATGCTACAAACGTTATGTGTTGTATGTGCTAGGAATGAAAAACAATTTGTTGAGCATAGAACAACTGATTCAAAAAGGATTTCATGTGATTATGAAGGATGATGCCTTAGAAATGTATGATGGACAAAAGAAGATGATACTAAAGGCTCTTTTCTCAAAAAACATAACCATTGTAATCAGTATAGAGGCTGCAGACATTCAAAGTCTATATACGGTGAGCTCAATTGATGAAAATTGGCTTTGGCATTCAAGATTTGGTCATCTCAACTTTAGAAGCATGCAACAACTAGGTGTAAAAGAAATGGTTAGAGGAATTACTATGATTGATATTCCTGATAAGGTGTGTGAAGTGTGTATGGCAGGAAAACAATCAAGAAAAACCTTCAAATCACAAGTGCAAGTAAGAGCAACGTTTTTGAAGTGGTTCAGAGTGGCATATGTGAACCATTTGAGGCGCTATCATTAGGAGGTAATAAGTATTTCATAAAATTTGTTGATGAATTTAGTAGAATATTTTGGATTTATCTGATAAAGACCAAAGGTGAAGCATTTGAAATGTTCAAGAATTTCAAAGTGAAAGTTGAAAAAAAAAAGTGGAAAAGAAGGAATATAATCATTTTAGATATGACTAGAAGTATGTTAAAAGAGAAGGGATTACCACATAAATTCTAGGGAGAGGCTGCATCAATAGCTACATATATTCTAAATAGATGTCCAACAAAGAAGTTGCCATGTGAGGCTTGGAGTGGTAGGAAATCAACAATAGGGCACTTAAGGACATTTAGTGATCTATGTTTTAAACATGTACCAGATCAAAGGAGAAGAAAACTGCAAGAGAAAAGTGAAGCAATGATACTTATAGGATACCATCCAACTGGTGCATACAAGCTCTATGATCATGTCAGAGGCAAGGTGGTGGTCAGCAGATATGTCAAGATCATTGAGCAAGAAAGCTGGGATTGGAAAAGACAAGCAGCAACAGCCAAGACAGGAGCCAACACTAGGATTGAGAACAAGAAACCAACATCTCAAGCTAGCCTACACAAATTCCCTTATAAGTGCAAGAGGATCATCATACCAGTGTAAACAACAATGAAGAAAGAGTAGAGTCAAGCATACCTTAGAGGGCAAGACAACTACCAACCCATTTAAAAGAATTTGAAGTTTACAATAACAATGAAGTTGACAAAAGTGGAGATCTGGTTCATTTTGTCTTATTTGTATATACATAATCTTTCAATATTGGATAAGCCTTGAAGAAATGACCCTGGAAGAAAGCAATGATGGAAGATATCAATGCAATTGAGAAGAACCAGACTTGGTATTTGACTTACTTACCTCCAAAACAAAAGAAGATTGGAGTAAAGTGGGTCTACAAATTGAAGTTGAATCTAGATGGAATAATTGCTAAGTATAAACTAGATTGGTTGCCAATGGATTCTTGCAAAGGACAGACATAGATTATTCTAAATTTTTTGCTCTAGTGGCCAAAATTGAAACAATCAAACCTGTAACTGCATTGGCATGTGCTAGAGGTTGGATGATGTGTCAACTTGATGTCACCTAGGTAGTTAATCCCAGATAGCGGTGCGTCGTAGCCAACCCTGAAAACTGGGATAGTGAGATAGCGGGTTACGGGATACCGCGATGACCTCTACATGAATAATAGTATATAAACATGCATAATTAAACAATGTCTCAAACTCATAGTCTTAATCAAAACATAAATTTAGATACCAAATAGTCTTAATCAAAATATCGATTTAGATATCAAATATCATCATGTTCTTCAACATAGTAGAGTAATAAAATTGACAAAATATTAAAACTAAAATGCATATTATAGGAATAAAAAATCATCATCATCTTCAACATATTGTTCTTCCTCTTCTTCCTCTTCTTCCTCCTCCTCTTCCCCATCAACTTCAATATATTCTTTGTTCTCCTCCTTCTCATCCTCATCAGCTTCAACATAAATTGGTTCAATTTCTTCATCATCTTCTTCTACCACCACTTCTTTTGATATTGCTTCTTGTGCTATTGCCCTAGATGCACTTGCAGTTGCCTTTTCTTTTGTTGCCCGTCTAATGTAGACCACCGGCTCATTAGCCCCACTTGCATTGGCAACATCAGTCCAAATTCATTGATACAATCATCATCATCATTCAAGACGATTGGATCAATCACATCACGACAATCATATCACTCTTTCAAAGCCTGATTATACTTAACGAAAACCAAGTCTTCCAACCTCTTATGCTCAAGTCTACTTCTCTACTTGGAATGAATCTAAGTATTATAATTTTAAATGTTAGTTTACTAAATTAATATGAACCTACATAGTAGAATACTCTATAATTTAATAACAAGTCTTAAGTATTAACTTACATGCTAAAAAATACTCCAATTACGCTCACATCCTGAAGAACTATATGTCAAACTCAACACTTTAATGGTCAATAATTGCAAAAGTGGAGTTTGTACTCCATAAGTCTTCCACCACTCAACTGCAATGAAACAATTATTTTCATTTTATACAAGTTTTTGTGTGCTAAAAGTTTTAAGAAGAAAATAAATGAAGTTCTAATTATCGGGAGCTAATGTTGCCCTTTGTTTTATTGCTCCACCCAATCCAACGAGACCATTAGCAATCATATATTCCAAAAATTGTGTTGTAGTCATGTCACTCATTTGATGACTTTCACTAAGTGTTTCGATGCATAGTGAAGACCTCCCACCAATATGAGATCATTCTCAATTTCTGGTTTGCTATAAAAACACTTCGAATTTAGGTAGTAGCCTGCAACATGCAATGGATGATGAAGTTGCCATTTCCATCTTTCATCAATGATTGCAAATCCACGACCCGAAACGCGGCCCGCGAACGCGCCCAGGTTGTGCGCGAACCCTCTTTTCTTTGTGCCGCTCTGGCGCGATCCCGCTGCGAACCGACACTATTGACTACCTAGGATGTTACATTAGCATTTTTTAATGGATTGCTGGAAGAAGAAGTCAATGTATCTCAGCCACCAGGATTTGTGATTAAGGGAAAGGAGGATAAGGTGTTTAGATTAAGGAAAACTCTTTATGGGTTGAAGGAAACCCCAAGAGCTTGGAACAAAAGAATTGACTAATTTCTAATTGGCATTGGCTGCATCAAGTGCACAATGGAATATGGAGTTTATGTGAGGCATTACACACTGAATGACAGGTCTACAATGATATTGTGCCTATATATTGATGACTTGTTGGTAATTGACAACAACAACAAGGCAATTGGAGAATTCAAAGAAATCATGAAAGATAGATTTGAAATGACAGATTTCGACAAACTGAGCTATTTTCTGGGCATGGAGTTTATTGAGACGGAAGAAGTGTTGCTGATGCATTACAAGCAGTATGTAGGAGAGATCTTAAAAAGGTTCAATATGACTGACTGCAACCCTACTATCATTCCAATGGAAACCAATGCAAAGTTGATAACATAAATTGAAGAAGAACAGGTTGATTCGACGCTGTTCAAGCATGTTGTGGGTTCCCTAAGATACTTGTGCAATACAAGACATGATATTTGCTATAGTATGAGTGTGGTAAGCAGATTCATGGAAAAACTCATGCATTCTCATTGTTGGTAATTAAGAGAATCATGAGATATGCTCAAGGCACATTGAAGCATGGAATTTAATTTGTTTGCAACATATTTACAGCAAGAAAAGGGAGACTTGGTTGGATATTCAAATTCATATTGGTGTGGAGATAAAAAATGATAGAACAAGCATTTCAGGTTGTGTTCAAGTTCATGAAATCTCCAATAGTATGGAGCTCCAAGAAGCAGCCAGTGATAACATTTTCTTCGTGCGAGGCAGAATATATTGTTGACAGTTATGCAGCTTGCCAAACATTATGGTTGGAATCATTGACAACAAAGTTAAAGTTTGATGTATGCAAACCAATTCCATTGATGATTGACAACATCTCAACAATAAATTTGACAAAGAATCATGTGTCTCATGGAAGGAGCAAATACATTGAGACAAAGTTTCACTTCTTAAAAGATCAAGTTGAAATGTGCAAACTAAAGCTCATCTATTGTCAAACTGAAGTTCAGCTAGTTAGCTAGTTGATATCATGACCAAGGCTCTGAGGACAACTAGATTTAAAGAGTTAAGAAGATTGGTAGGTGTAAAATCACTTAGATACTTAAATTAAGGAAAAATATTATAAACCAAGAATGTTATGGTAAAACTAGATTGATTATAATAAACCAAAAACGTTATTGGTATTAGAAAGTTTTGTAATCCAAGTTAAACATTGTTGTATATAATCACTTAACTAAATAACCACTTGATTAGTTAGTTAGTTTGTTAGAAGTTAGTTATAACGAATGTGATCAAAACCACGTATAAATAGCATAGTCATTTCAATAAATAAAAAGTCCATTTCATTCACTCTAATTCTTCCTAGTTTATTTGCACTACAAGCATCAATGTCAAAACACTAACAATTGATGCTACAAAACTTTTTAAATTTAAGAGTATATTAAAATTAAATTCTTAAATTGTTAGTACATTTTTATGGTACCTCAAGTCTAAAACAAAAAAGATTTATCCTTGCGAATGAATGACCTTAACTACAACTCAACAACTTCATGTTCTCTACATTTCCCTACGTCTATCACCAGAGTTCCATCCTCTTTTTTTGATTGAACCCTGCAACAATTTCTTCTTGGAGACTGCTTCAAAACAAACCAAAAATCCAATTAATGTCATCAACTCATTTCATAAAATCAAAGTAAAAGTACACTAATTAACTTTTGAAACAAATAAATAAAACCAAAGTTCAAGTTATATTATATTATAAAATTTAAAATGTTAGCATTTTTAAATGTACACCAATTTAATGCAAATTTAATTTAACAATGAAGATGACAAAATAACGACAATTCACTATAATGCTGGAAATTAAATGAAATAACTAAATAATCTTATCTAATATGATTTCAAACCGCATAGTATTTTATATTCTTCCTACAAAATGAGAAGAAAATATATTATCTTTATTTTTATCCAAACTTTAAAATTATATAAAAAAAAAACATATTTTTAGTGTTTCTTAAATAAAATAAAGTTACCTTATCCCACAAATATGGGTCAGGTTTTTTGTAAACTTTCACCATTTCAATGTGAGCAGGATCCTCCATTCTCCACTTGCATTTGGAATTAGGTTTAGATTGGACGTTTCTATACATTGTCACGGTTTCATTAGTGATAGGATCATAGGTTGAATTAGACAAATGGAAAATAAAGGCTTTTTGACAATCGTTGCGGCTAACAGCGCGTGTGTTGAATGGATATCCTTTATAATTAGCTTTACGATACCAATTCACGAAAGTTCTCGTGGGCATTTCCATATCTCGGGCCGATAAAATGCCTCGAAATATTTGAACTGCATAGCCCCAAGAAACGGATACGGTCCATTCATTGTTTTTGTCATAGCAAATGGATTGTTGCATAAGCCCATATGAGTCCATTTCTATTGGGTCTTCGAATTTCTGTAAGGCCTGGACTTGACTCATATTTGGAAATATAGGCTCAATTAGGTCCAAGTGATGTAGGGTCACTAGTGGTGTAACTGGATGGGCTGCTAGGAGTCCATACACATTGCCATAAACATCAAACTGAAGACAAAAGAAGAAAAATAATCAGGAAAAAAAAATCAATTTCAATTATTTAGTTATATTTCAACACCAAATTGAGGAATGTCTATATTTAATTAGTTTATTCAGTTGTTACTCAACTTCTAATGGTGCCAAAATAACGTAGCTAGGGGCTCACACTAACTTGTTTGTAGATCAATTATAATATTTAAATTAATCGATTTTATTTGAGTTGAATTGAATTTTAAATTTATGATATTTACATTAAACTCGAATTAAATCTATTTGATTATAAGTGAATATAATTGGGTTGTGTTAGATTCGCATGTTATAACAAAAAACATTATTTTTTATTTTAAATAACAAAACTTAAATATTTAAACATTTCAAAAATAAAAAATAAAATACTATTATAATATATCGTTCAATATTTAAAATAACCTACAACCATAATAAAAAATTTAAATTAATTTAATCTATAATAAAATTTCGAATATAATCTCATAATTAAATTATAACTATACAAAAATAATAAAAAAATAAAATAAAATATATTCTACTTAACGTTTTCAAAACATAATCATACCATATTATTTTATACTTAAAAAAGAATCATTAATTTTCACGAGTGGGGTAGGGTTGACTCAGCTACCATAATATGACACCTCAAAAGAGTATGAATAAAGTGGATGCTATGCATGCCTAAAATATTCCAAAAATTAAATTGATTTTAAATACCAAATACAAGGATCTAAATAATAAAAAATAAAATAAAGGAGACACCAAGTCAACAACAACTTTCAGAATAAGGTTTTCTGATAGTTGGATATAGAGGTGACATTAGAGAGAGTCAACCATATGCATGCCTATGAATTATTTTAAATTTTAAACCAACTATATGAATCATCCAAAATGCACCTCCTTGTTTGTCCTTTTTAATTTATAGCATTGACCTTAATTACTTCCATTAGTTGACCAAAACTAATTCCATAAATTTAAGTGTAAATTTAAATTTACCTTAATTTTAATTTTGCACGGTAAATCACTATAATTTTTATGTAAACTATAGTCTACATATAATAGTTTTAATAAAATTAAGATGTTAGTATGAACATACATTAAACATTTAAACTGACAAAGTACTAACCTGATGAAACCCTTTTTCTAGGGTGAGAGGAATACCAAGCTCAGCCATACAAGCTTGAATCCTATCATCTGAACCATACAATACAGGATACCTTTGAATACACCTATCTTGCATCTTCTCCAATTCAACGGCTAAAGGGTAACTAATAGCAAATCCACCACCACCATAAGCCATATTATAAGAAAAATAAATATTTTGATAGTGACTTTCCGAAACTGCCCCTATATAATAAAATTGATTATGATCATATTTTTGCAGCACCTTCACCAAATTATCAACCACAAAAAATGTATCATCATCTCCCATAACAAACCACCTCACATTTTCCATCCCAAGTCTCACAGTCTCCGACACAATCCTAGATATTCTAATCCCTGACCTGTCCCCATGTGTGTTTTCGTACTTGAATTTTGATATGTCACTTGATATCTTCAATGTTGGAATAAGATTTTCTTCACCAGGCTCAATTTTCACTTCTTTGTCTAACCATACATTTCCCCTTGTTTCATTATTCCTCCACCATAATTTAATGTATTCTTTTCTATGGTTCCATAATTTAGATGATGCTCCTATTCCAAACACTATGTGAGAAATGTTGGTTTTTTCTTCAAAGGGTAATTTTGGTGTTTGTTCAACTAGATTTTTAATTGGAGAAATTGTGTAAGACTTTTTGTCACATTCATGTGAATTATTAAAAATAAAGAAAACAAGGGTGTAGAAGACGTAGGACATAATGATTAAGAGGAAAATCAAAGGAACTAGTTTTGTTATGGCCCATGGAGATTGAAAGTATTTTGATTCTTTAGAATTTTTCATCATAGATATGATGTATATTGGTTTCAATTTAATGGATTTTGAGTTTTCACATAAAAAAATAAAAAATAAAAAATAAAAGACCAAGGAGGTAGAGAGAAGAAGAGTAGCTAGTGTGGTCAAAATTTGTGAAGTTATGAGATTTTGATGGGTTTTTTAAAGCATTTAAAACATAAATAAATATCCTATGATATTCAAAATTAACCATATTAGTATTTATATAGTCTAATGTCAAAAGATAATTACTATAAGTCCTTTTTTCAAGCTAGTTATATGATAATTATTGAAGAAGATATGAACTTAACTTTTGATTTTTTTATTTTTTTGACTCAACTTACTATTGATAAAAATGACAAAAGTTGTGTTTTAA
>JBBPBR010000006.1:47478364-47489319 GCA_037974775.1 Cicer pinnatifidum
GTGAACAAAAAAGAAAAATGGCGACAAAGTAGATAACCGAGAGATGAAGGCTTATTTTATAATTTAATTATTGTGTTATTTAAACAAATACTACAATATGATATATGTAGGTTTAACTGGTGTCTTCTAGAAATATGTACTAATTTTCATAAGAATGCATTACAATACATTTAAATGTAATGTAGTACTATGCTATTAATCGTAAATTAGGGATTTCATGTAATAATACAATTTTCATCTATGAAAATAATGTATAATTCAAAATCTTTGTGGTCGGTTTAAGTTTCTTTGATCCAAAAAATGCAAATGTTGTTGATTGTGAATAGTATTTCATTTTGAAAACAAACATGTAATAAATTCGCAGGAAATAAAAAAAATGTTATTATTGCACTAATAATTGATTTTTATTCATTTTTTATTTAATATAAATATTCCTTATTTGATATTTGTGAATTTTTTTTAATAAAAAAATATGTACTGAAAACCAGCTTAAATGAGAGCCGTTATAAATTATAATAAATCTACAATACACTATAAGAATTCTCAACTATATCAAAAATATAAATTTGTCTTTCATAAATTTAACCTTCGCAAAGATTTTAGAGTCACAATTGTAAATCACTCTAGCTCTCTGCACATAACCCAACTTCTTTAAATTTTTGTCGCTTTAAAATATTTATGGTTTACACACTGCAATACTGCAACACTCCAATATTTCTGCAAAGCAAACAAATTCATAGAGAAGAAAATCAAATAAATTCATGGAGAAAAAAATCAGAAAGATTCAAGAAGAAGAAAATCACAAATGGAACAACATAAAGCCAAAAGAAGGGGTTGCTACAATATGTGTTACAAGTTTGGTCAAAGTTTGTCACTTCCTCCTTCAAACACATTCTAATTTTCAGTTCTTCCTTCTACGAGTGTTGTTTCCTATAATTGCAACTAAACTTCTCTTTCGTTCGATTTCAATGAGTGTTGTTTTTATTTGGAATTGGAAAATATGTATTATTCCTAAATTGGTTTAGCACTGTCAATGTAGTCTTTAGTAAGATTAAAACATATAATATTATTTATCATAATATAAATAAAATTTTAGATTTAACATGAAAAAAAAAAAATTAACCTCCATCATGAAACAATAACTACCTCCATCATGAAACAAAAATTAACCTCTATCGTGAAAAATAAACCTCCATCATGAAACAAAAATAATTGTATATCTATATCATACAAGAAATCATAAAAGATAATATGAATGATATTGAAAATGTTCAGTCAGCTACACCGTCTTAAAGACCTCCAACTTATGACGAACAAGATAATGGGGTAACAATGCAATTGCAAGTGCCCAACTATCATCATCAAAACTACTCAAGAAAATCAAATGTGAATAGGAACTACAATGAAATTATATTCTACAAAGTAGATGATGACATCAATTATGTTAAAAACTATTATTATATGTTGCAATCCTAAGGTCTAATTAGTTTTCGTCTCATGAAGTCTGAATCATGGGATATATATATTCTCAAATCATACATTGTTGTAAACACTAAACACAAATATACTTTTTGGTTCAATGTTATTATTATAGGATGAATGTTTAATTGATTAACATCAATCTTTAGGAACAATAATATGGAAAATATTGATATATTGTCTATTGAAAAAATATAAACTCAGTGATTATCTTTATATATCTACATTTAAAAAATTATATATGACTAAAGAGCAAATTGATTACTATCTTAAATAATAATATTTTGTTGTTGTTGCATAATATAACATAAGTTACACAATTAGGCTATAAAATAACTCAAGCTTTCATACTTTATAAATAATAATAATAATAATAATAATAATAATAATAATAATAATAATAATAATAATAATAATAATAATAATAATATATTATTATTATTATTATTATTATTATTAAACCTTTATTTATATAATTATAGTTATTGAATTATGTGTATATCCAATTAATACCATTGTTTTATTGCACTAATTATAGGAGAAGAAAATTAGTATTTAAGTTCAGATTCTATTGATCGTTCAGAAAGTCATGGAAATGAATCTTTTGATATCATTACACCTAAATTTTTGAGCACATTAACTACCTCAGACCTTCCAAACCACAAAATAAAACTAAAAGTTGGAACTCCAATCATGCTTTTGCGAAATCTTGATCAATCTGAAGGTTTGTGTAATGGAACAAGACTTATTGTTATAAGGCTTGCAAATCATGTGCTTGAAGCAAAGATAATTTCAGGAAAAAATATTGGGAACTTGATATATATCCCACGAATGTCTATGTCACCTTCTCAATCACCTTGGCCTTTCAAGCTAATTAGGAGACAATTTCCCATAGTTGTTTCCTATGGTATGACAATCAACAAATCACAAGGACAATCATTGGACTACATTGGGATATACATGCCAAAGTCAGTCTTTAGTAATAGTCAGTTATATGTAGCTATTTCAAGAGTTAAAAGCAAGAATGAGTTGAAGATCTTAATATATGAAAAATATAAGCAGACATTATATACAACAAACAATGTTGTATATAAATAGTTTTTTCAATCTCTTTGATTTGTAAGTATATTATTTTCTTTAATTATTCCATATGCAGACTTAAAAAAAAATACAACTATAGACATTGAAAGCATCTAAATGATCAACATAACCTATAAATTTAGATCATCACTCACTTAATCAACTTTTCAATTAGTTAAAAGGTGTTGCTCAATTATTTTGTAATTCAATATTATACTTTAGACTAATCTATTGAGTATTTCATCATGAATATGCCACATTAGTGCTTTACAATAATATACATAAATCTAATTTAACAAATGTACTTAGTTTTATAGTAAACAATACAATTAGCAATTTAGATTTTTTTTTTGTCGATTTTTATAATAGAAAGACAATTTTCAATCATTATTATTTTGTTGGGATGGATCGTCAACTAACATTGAACATGACATAGAAAGAATATAGTCAACTAACATTGAACATGTCATAGAAAGAATATACTATATATAGATAATGTAGTCGAACCATTAAAAGTTAAAGTATGTTGTTAACTCTATTTCTCACATTTTGTTATCTTATCAAACAATCAAAATACAATTGAAATTACATCATAAGATCATATTAATTAACATGCAGATTATGTTACCCGACTTTTGGTGCAGACTATGACCCTTGATGCAAAAAAATACAACAAATGCAGTTGTCTTTTGACATTAGAAAAGTGATGATACATTACTAATTTAACATCAATATTCAACCTACAACGATTGATAATGCATGAATATCATTTCTACTGTAGATTTCTTTACATGTAAGACATATTTTAATAAATTATAATTTATTATTATATATCTTTATCAATAGCATTCAAATTCTATTATTACGTTGGTTTCATTGTAACTTGCATGTCCATTGTCTTGACAAATTGTTTTCTACAAATCAATATTATTTGAGATGCTAGCAACCACAATATTATCACTAATAAATCTTCATGAAATTTTAACTCTCACAACCACAACTAGATCATAAATTATTTTGTTGTCATGTTAATAACTTTAAGTCCAGTTAATATATTAATTTGATAATTATCGATTACGGTAATTAACTTCATTTATTTTGTTTTATTTATTATAAAAAATACTTAATTAAATACAAATATATAAACCACGTACCACGGGTGCGATAACACGTATATTGTACTAGTTATAATAAAAATACTATTGAGAAAAAAAATCGATATTAAACTGACACGTAAAAGACAACAACAACGAAATAAATTCCTTATAATCTTATTATAGAATTCCCCAAAGTGAACAAACCAAATTTTAATATCTTCCTTCCCTAAGACCAAAACAAATTTTGAAGTCTCAACTATTCACAACACATTGGACACCAAATACACTAAGCAGTTGTTAACCAAACTAGATGGAATAGTTTCTTAGCCCTTCAGTAAATATTTGAAAGACAAAAATTTCCCCTGAAGTCCAAGTGCCATTTCGAAGGCTGTCATCCAAGCCAAGTGCTCATGAATTTCTACTTCCTCCAAACACAATACACACCTATGTTGATGTATGTCTCTAGTTACACTTTTTTGCAATAATTCCACACTAGTAAATTTTAACTTTCGAAAAATGAACGGATCCAATATGATGAGACAAATTTAGAAAAAGGAAAGAGCTGCATTAGAAAAAGGGGGTGTGGAAAGTAACCTTCGATTTTATTGGGTCGATATTGAATAATAACAAGGCCTCATAACCATATAACAATATCTATTTATTAAAAAAAAAACAAATAAAAAAAAAACAAGAAATAGTTAGTTATTTTAGTTGTAGTGAATTTCGTTAACAAAAAACTATATGTACGTAACGATATGCATGGTGCATGATGTCGATGGAAGGGAGGGAGGCAAATGCAGAATGCGAACCGAACGAGTCGGACGAGTCAACTCACCCCGAGGAGAAAGAAAAAGAAGAAGAAGAACTTGACGCGGTTGTTGTGGTGGATGAGATCCAACGAATCATGGAATCGGTGGTTCAATTCGGAGAGTACAGAAGGACACGGAGGAAGGAATCACCCACTCTCGCTCTCCCACTAAGTCAAATCAAGACTTTGATACCACTTGTTCAAGAACGCGACAACAACAATGAACTTATATCCAAGATCCCTTAGAGATTTTTATACCACATCTCATGTCCAAGATCCCTTAAAGAAAAAATGTCACAATTTCCTACCGTCAAGTTAATTAATTATTCATAAATAATTTTTTGTCATTATTATCATGTTTTTGAAAATAACTCGCATTCTTTATACGGTATTGATAAATATATTCAAATTCTATTAAACAAGGCACTATCTTCGATAACAATAACTATTTGACTAACTATTTTAGTAAAAAAAGAAAAGGCAATATGATCAAAAATCTGATTATTTGACTATTCATGATATTATCAGTTAAAAATAAAATAAAATAAAATAAAATATTGATGCTACTATTTAAGTGTTTATAAAATATTATATTTTGTGATTTTATGACATAATTATATTTTGTAATTTGTCTTTATAATTACTTCAGGCGTCAATGTATTTTATCACAATCTTGTTAAATATTTAAATTCTTTAGTTTTAGAGCAAACCGAAAGAAAATATATATTCACATAAACTAATAACAGCACAAGGTGTATTAGGGTTGAACTTCGTTCGAGTATAAGTGAACTTGGACCTAATTTATTTTGTTAAACTATTTAAAACGAAGTTTGCAACTTACAAATTGAATTTCCAACAAATTTTGTATTGATTTAGGTGTGTTTTAGCTAGTGCAAGTTCGCACCGTATGTGGGTGAAGCAAATTTTAGTTAATGCGGGTTTAAATGTTATCTGAATGAATTGGTATCGAATGATGAGTTTTATTTTTTATTGAAATTTTTATTTTTATTTTTTATTTTTTGTTTATTTTATTTTCAAATTTATTTGTTATGAAAAAAAATTATTGAACTTTTAATATTTTTATAAATATTTATCATATTGTTATTGTGATGACTAAGTGAAATTGATAAATTCACCTTAAAAAATTTAGATTTTTATACTTAGAGTTTTAAGCAAATCAAGTCCGATAATCGTTCTATTTTTTTCACCTATGTTTTTGAATTCATGTAATCAACTATAACCTTCTTGCATATCAAATTAGCTCATTTAAATAATTTGAGTTCAGATGGATCAACTAATTTTGTCGAGTCTTACGAAAAGAAAAATTATATGATAACTACCTAGCAACTTCAAATAGTAACAACACCTTAAGCATGAAAGACAATGCTCACCATAATTTAATCGTTATATACTACGAGTATAAGATTTTTTTGTATATTAACTGCACATCGCAACTATTTATAATTAAAGATGACTTTAAAGATTATTTTAGTAAAAATCAAATATCTCTAATAATCTAACAATTATAATTGATTAAATATCTCTTAACACACACAATATATATAAATTATATATTATATTTAAATTGAGATCAAGAGAGAAATTCAATTCTTCTTATAAACAAAAGAAGATTATTGTAAACACAATCAATAATCAAAATCCATTACAACAAATTCAAAGTTATAGAAATTGTAAGCAAACTAATGAGCTGCTAATGTAGTTGAGCCCCTACGTGCGTGCGTGCGTTACACGGGATAGATAAATAGTTATTTAAATAAAATATTTTAATGAAGAAGTATATGATAAGAAAATAATTTGATCATATCTTAAGAATTCTTTGTGCGTTTTCTAAGAATTTAGATTCTTTAAACGCTCTAATGGTTGAAGTTTAGACAATCGTATGTGACTTTAAAATCACTATTCAATTGGACTGACAACAAATTATTAACGAATTTGACTCTGAATTGGTTGTTGACATAATTTATTATTGTTATATCTCTATTTGACATCTACAACCGGTCCTTATAAAAATTGTTGTTTAATTTTATTCATTTCCATAACTCACAAGTTAAAGTGGTGTCTATTGATTGTAAAAGTAATAAATGTGTTGATCTTTTTACATGTCAAACTCATAATGCATATTTTGGTATATTTTGTCAAGTTCATATTTTCATTTTTTTTTTAATATTATGTGTATGGATATTGAGAACCCCTTATTTATATTCTTAATAAATTTCTCTATTCAACAAAATGAAAATACTTGTACAAAAACCATTGTAGTATGATAAAATAAAAACAAGTTAAATGCTCAATTTGATAGTGACTTTTCGAACTGCCCGTATATAATAAAATTGATTATGATCATATTTTTGCAACACCTTCACCAAATTTTCAACCACAAAAAATGTGTCATCATCTCCGATAACAAACCACCTCACATTTTTCATCCCAAGTCACAGTGTCTCCGATATAATTCTAGATATTCTAATCCCTGACCTATCCCCATGTGTGTTTTCGTACTTGAATTTTGATATGTCTCTTGATATCTTCAATGTTGGAATAACATTTTATTCACTAGGCTCAATTTTCACTTCTTTGTACATTTCCCCTTGTTTCATTATTCCTCCACTATAATTTAATGTATTCTTCTCTCCATTATGAAGTATTTTGTGTGATTTTTTTATATGATTATTTTTATTTATCACCATTATCAATTTTTTTTATCATCTTTCGGTGTTGGTAGTTCGGGGAGCACAACATCCAAAATGGGCTAAACATGGATTCTTAAGAGACTTAGACACCATCATGTATACTAGAATTAGAATATCTAGAATTGTGTCGGTGTTGGTAGTTCGGGGAGCACAACATTTGGAATTGGCTAAACAGGGATTCTTAAGAGACTTAGACACCGCATCTCAACCCAAAACCTTAAGGCATTACGCATTATATTTCATCTTCTTCAATTCAACAGCCAAAGGGTAACTAATAGCAAATCCACCACCACTATAAGCCATATTATAAGAAAAATAAATATTTTGATAGTGACTTTCCGAAACTGCGCCTATATAATAAAATTGATTATGATCATATTTTTGCAACACATCCATCAAATTAACAACCACAAAAAATGTGTCATATCTCGCATAACAAACCACCTCACATTTTCCATCCCAAGTCTTAGTGTCTCCGATATAATCCTAGATATTATAATTCCCGACTTGTCCCCATGTGTGATTTCATACTTGAATTTTGATATGTTACTTGATATCTTCAATGTTGGAATAAGATTTTCTTCACCGGGCTCAATTTACATTTCTTTGTCTAACCATACATTTCCCCTTGTTTCATTATTCCTCCACCATAATTTAATGTATTCTTTTCTCCATTATGAAGTATTTTGTGTGATTTTTTATATGATTATTTTTATTTATCACCAATAACAATTAGTTTATCATCTTTCGGTGTTGGTAGTTTGGGGAGCACAACATCAGAAATGGGCTAAACATGGATTATTAAGAGACTTAGTCACCATCCATCTACACTAGAATTAGAATATCTAGGATTGTGTCGGTGTTGGTATTTCGGGAAGCACAACATCTGGAATGGGCTAAACATGGATTCTTAAGAGACTTAGACACCACATCTCAACCTAAAACCGTAAAGTATTAGACATTATCTTGCATCTTCTCCAATTGAACAGCCAAAGGGTAACTAATAGCAAATCCACCACCGCCATAAGCCATATTATAAGAAAGATAAATATTTTATAGTGACTTTCTGAAAATACGCTTATATAATAAAATTGATTATGATCATATTTTTACAACACCTTCACCGATTTATCAACCACAAAAAATGTGTCATCATCTCCCAAAACAAATCACCTCACATTTTCCATCCCAAGACTCAGTGTCTCCGACACAATCCTTGATATTATAATCCCTAACATGTCCCCATGTGTGTTTTCATACTCGAATTATGATATGTCACTTGATATCTTCAATGTTGGAATAAGATTTTCTTCATCAGGCTCAATTTTTGCTTCTTTGTCTAACCATACATTTCCCCTTGTTTCATTATTCCTCCACCATAATTTAATGTATTCTTTTCTCCATTATGAAGTATTTTGTGTGATTTTTTATATGATTATTTTAATTTATCACCATTATCAATTGTTTATCATCTTTTGGTGTTGGTAGTTCGGGGAGCACAACATCCTAAATGGACTAAACATGGATTCTTAAGAGACTTAGACACCAACCATGTACACTAGAATTAGAATATCTAGAATTGTGTCGATGTTGGTAGTTCGGGGAGCACAACATCCGGAATGGGCTAAACAAGTATTCTTAAGAGACTTAGACACCACATTTCAACCCAAAACCGTAAGGTGTTAGGCATTATCTTTCATCTTCTCCAATTCAACAGCCAAAGGGTAACTAATAGCAAATCCACCACCACCATAAGCCATATTATAAGAAAAATAAATATTTTGATAGTGACTTTCCGAAACTCCGCCTATATAATAAAATTGATTATAATCATATTTTTGCAACACCTTCACCAAATTATCAACCACAAAAAATGTGTCATCATCTTCCATAATAAACCACCTCACATTTTTCATCCCAAGTCTCATTGTCACCGTCACAATCAAAGATATTATAATCCCTGACATGTCCCCATGTGTGTTTTCAAACTTGAATTTTGATACGTCACTTGATATCTTCAATATTAGAATAAGATTTTCTTCACCAGACTCAATTTTCACTTCATTGTCTAACCATACATATCCCCTTGTTTCATTATTCCTCCACCATAATTTAATGTATTCTTTTCTCCATTATGAAGTATTTTGTGTGATTTTTTATATGATTATTTTTATTTATCACCATTATCAATTTTTTATCATCTTTCGGTGTTGGTAGTTCGGGGAGCACAACATCCGAAATGGGATAAACATGGATTCTTAAGAGACTTAGACACCATCCATGTACACTAGAATTAGAATATCTAGGATTGTGTCGGTGTTGGTATTTCGGGAAGCACAACATCTGGAATGGGCTAAATATGGATTCTTAAGAGACTTAGACACCACATCTCAACCTAAAACCGTAAAGTATTAGACATTATCTTGCATCTTCTCCAATTGAACAGCCAAAGGGTAACTAATAGATACCACCACCGCCATAAGCCATATTATAAGAAAGATAAATATTTTATAGTGACTTTCTGAAAATACGCTTATATAATAAAATTGATTATGATCATATTTTTGCAACACCTTCACCGATTTATCAACCACAAAAAATGTGTCATCATCTCCCAAAACAAATCACCTCACATTTTCCATCCCAAGACTCAGTGTCTCCGACACAATCCTTGATATTATAATCCCTAACATGTCCCCATGTGTGTTTTCATACTCGAATTATGATATGTCACTTGATATCTTCAATGTTGGAATAAGATTTTCTTCATCAGGCTCAATTTTTGCTTCTTTGTCTAACCGTACATTTCCCCTTGTTTCATTATTCCTCCACCATAATTTAATGTATTCTTTTCTCTACTATGAAGTATTTTGTGTGATTTTTTATATGATTATTTTAATTTATCACCATTATCAATTGTTTATCATCTTTTGGTGTTGGTAGTTCGGGGAGCACAACATCCTAAATGGACTAAACATGGATTCTTAAGAGACTTAGACACCAACCATGTACACTAGAATTAGAATATCTAGAATTGTGTCGGTGTTGGTAGTTCGGGGAGCACAACATCCGGAATGGGCTAAACAAGTATTCTTAAGAGACTTAGACACCACATTTCAACCCAAAACCGTAAGGTGTTAGGCATTATCTTTCATCTTCTCCAATTCAACAGCCAAAGGGTAACTAATAGCAAATCCACCACCACCATAAGCCATATTATAAGAAAAATAAATATTTTGATAGTGACTTTCCGAAACTCCGCCTATATAATAAAATTGATTATAATCATATTTTTGCAACACCTTCACCAAATTATCAACCACAAAAAATGTGTCATCATCTTCCATAATAAACCACCTCACATTTTTCATCCCAAGTCTCATTGTCACCGTCACAATCATAGATATTATAATCCCTGACATGTCCCCATGTGTGTTTTCAAACTTGAATTTTGATACGTCACTTGATATCTTCATTATTAGAATAAGATTTTCTTCACCAGACTCAATTTTCAATTCATTGTCTAACCATACATTTCCCCTTGTTTCATTATTCCTCCACCATAACCTAATGTATTCTTTTCTCCATTATGAAGTATTTTGTGTGATTTTCTATATGATTATTTTTATT
Source organism: Cicer pinnatifidum (assembly GCA_037974775.1). Taxonomy (NCBI): domain Eukaryota; kingdom Viridiplantae; phylum Streptophyta; class Magnoliopsida; order Fabales; family Fabaceae; genus Cicer; species Cicer pinnatifidum. Next base: position 47,489,170 of record JBBPBR010000006.1, read on the forward strand.
TATCACCATTATCAATTTTTTATCATCTTTCGGTGTTGGTAGTTCGGGGAGCACAACATCCGAAATGGGATAAACATGGATTCTTAAGAGACTTAGACACCATCCATGTACACTAGAATTAGAATATCTAGGATTGTGTCGGTGTTGGTA
>JBBPBR010000006.1:47505195-47526527 GCA_037974775.1 Cicer pinnatifidum
TTAAATGTTATAACAAAACAACAACTAAAAAATTTAAGCAAAGTCTCGAGTTGTCTTTTAAAAATTATTTCTTTATAAAAAATATTTTATCATTCTGCTTCTTTTCTTTTGATAGAAATATCATATACTCCCCTCACTATAGAAATATATGGATGATTAACATGAGAAAACTTGTTAATAGTCGAGTTGCTAATTAAGGTGTTAGAGTTTAGAGTTTATTGATTCTAGATTAATTAGTTTATTCTTCTCTATCATATTATGTATATATAGATGTTTGTTATATTAATTTTATTAATAAAAAATATTATGTATATATAGATGTTTGTTATATTAATTTTATTATATTTTATTAGTATAAATTCTAAAAAAGAGAAAATACATATAAAAAAGAGAGGCAAAAATTACTCAAAATCATATAATTTAAGGATATTTTAATAATTTATCACTATTATTTTTAATAATATATATATAAAAAAAATTAAAAAATATAGAGGTGCTATGTCACGTGGCCGCTACTTCAATTACATGATCAGTTAAGACTATTCATTGGCAATGATAATCCTTTTTTATTTTAGACTTGAGGTGACATGAAAATGCAGTAACAATTAAGAATTTAATTTTAAGTTTAGTAGCGTCGGTTGTTAGAAAATTTGATTGATTATCTCACAAATTAATCAAATCGACTAGTTCGTCTTACAATCCATTTTGTGTACCATTTTGTTTGTGCATGTGGCTGCGGCACATGACTCCTACTTTCCTTTCTGGCCTGCTCGATAACCGCCGTGGAGCATTTCCTTTGGTGACAAAAGTTATCTATTAAATTCATGTATTATATCGATCTTTTCACTAATTTATAATTTATACTAAAATTTATCTTATTTTGATTTCAATATATTTTTAATCTTTACAATTAAAATAAAATTTATTCTTATATTTTTAAATTTCGGATTTTAATTTCCTAATTTCACATATTTCATAAATTTTTCCCACAGTATAATTTAATTTTTTTATGATTTATCAGTTCAAATAATTGACTTGAAATAATATTTAATGATATAAAATTATAAATTTATATTTTAAACTTAACTATAATTTTTTCTTTTTCAGTTTTATTGATTAAATATAAATTTATAATTCTAAAATTTATTACCACTAATTTAAATGAATAATGTCACATCATCAAAGATGTAACTCACCTCATTAGTAAATATAACATATCATAAAAATTGAGTCCCAAAATGTATAATTAAAAAAATCTTGAAACTTGTGAACCAGAACTACAATCTCAAATTTAGAAATGAGGTCATTTCTCTTTAAACAAAGAGACTAAACATTTAGTTAAGTTTTTTTTTCATAAATTAAAACATTGAAATATTAAATAAATAAACAGAAATGGGCTAACTATTGGCCTAATAAACTGACATGGATTTGTAGCCGAGTTGGAAATGAGTTGATTATAATCCGGAAATTTTATGTGTTCTAGGCTAGACTAGACTGGTGTAACTGTTTAACATCTCTATGTATAGATATTTTTCTAGTTTCGAATATAATCAATAGAAATATATTTTCAATGATATAGTTTTTGGATAATCATAGACGGTAATTTAGATATTAGACTTAATTTATTATTAGGATGATATAAATTAAATGTGATCAATTATATTTTTAATATACATAATTTGATAAATTTTTATTTATATTTCATTTTGGATGAAATAATTCTTAAGAAAATTATTTAATGTGGTAATTCCTATGATAAAAAGAGTTTTATCAATTAAAATAATTTCATCATCAAAGTCCTTAATGTAATAAGGTATTAATAAATAGGTTTAATCGCGGTTTTTATCCTCCTATTTTAACTGAATCGCGAAAATAGTCTCTCTATTTTGTTTCTCTAAGTTTTTGTCCTTCAAACAAAATTTTGATCCAAAATTTGGTGAAATTTCATTTTTTAAAGTCGTACTACAACATTTATGACTATATATTTCATGTACAATTGTTGCAAATGAGATCTTGAGACATGATGTGACTTAAATAAATGCAAAAAAAAATAAATTTTGGACCAAAATTCTATTTGGGAGACCAAAACTGGGGAGAAACAAAATGGAATACTACTTTCGCGATTCATATAAAATAGAGGGACAAAAAATGCAATTAAACCTAACAAATAATATAGTTTATACTTTATTTGTATTTTGAAATAATAATGAGACAAAACAAAATATAAAATTAAACATTTCCTCTATAATAAAATTCAAACAAAACTAGTATTTAAAAAATTGTTGTAATGGATCTATAGCATGTAATCAGCTTTTTAAATATATTTTTGTTTAATTTGACCCTAGAGTATATGCATATATGTGATTTAAGAATGACAAAAAGCTCATGAAATTTATACTTTTAGGAATGAATAGACCTATTAGCCTCTACTGAACTTCAGCTATAAATACTTGACATAGCTTCACTCTCCAAATACAAAAAAAAAACAATTTCCAGAGTTCTTTTTCTTAAGATGGAGCTCTTGTGGGAAACTCAAATAAGCGAGGAATAGTTAATGTTTGTTTATATTTCATTCAAAAAAATTTAAAGTTGTTTGTTGTTTATAACTTATTCTAGATGAGGGAGTGGAGTATATGTGAGAATCTTAAACGGGTTGGTGTTTGGATTAGGAAAAGTAATTTTAGATCCACTACCGACCAATAATTCTTGTTTTTAATTTAATCAAGGCTACCCAACTTTGTCAACAAATAGATAAATCAAGGCTACCCTACTTTGTCATGCGTTACTCTTTCTTATTCAACCACTCAAATCCAAGAGAGTTGCTCCTCCTTCAAAAATACAAATGATATTTAAATTAAATTTATATGCACTGTAGTTATGAATAATTTTTACATTTTTTATTAATTACAATTATTAAATTATTAAAAATATTTAATTTTTATTATAATTTTTTGTAAAACCGTGTCTATAAATAATTATAATATTAAATTTTGTCACATTGACAATACATTAATTCAACTTATAAATCTTACTATTATTTTCCAATAGTACTCCCTCTATATTAAAAAAAAAGTCATATATAAAAGATTCATTTAATTGTGTTAGTTTTGATTTTTTTTTTCTTTCTAAAATAACATTGATATTAAATATTTTTACACTAACTAAAGTAAATATTAGTTATATTTCTAGTTTTTTGTAAACACAAAAGGGTATAGAACACATTTAAGTAATAAATATACTTTGAAATTTTAGTTTCTTTTATGATAATAGAAAAAGTCCTTATATAATTAAAATGAAAAGCAAATTTCAGTACGCTAATGAACCAAAAGGAAATTCTTGTAAAAAAATGTACCATCAGGAAATAATGACATACATGGTCTCAATATTTGATAGTAAATGCAAACACATGTGTGATTTTTATTATATCCTATCATGAGTTGGATCTCAGCACATATTCAATTGGGATAACATCGAAGCTTAAGATTCCAAAAATGCTTACAATGATTAAGATAGCGGAATATGATTTTTTTTTTAATTAAAAATGAAAAAGGATAAATTTTATTTTTAGCTTTTATAAAAAATCTCAAATTTTTAATCCCTATTTAAATTTTTTTTGTTAAAAGATTAATATTTCTAGTCCTTCAAATAGTCTCTATAAATTAAAATTAAAATAAAAGTAAATAAATTTTCTTAAAGATTAAATTTGAAATGTTATAATTTTATATGGACTAAAAAATATATTTAATCAAATATAAATATATATTAAATTTGTAATAAACAAGAATAATGTTTTATTCTAAAATTAAATCCTTAATATATCAAGGGAAGTCAATTTATAGTCCATCAATGTGACAAGAGGGAACAGAACAAACTCGTGACGGTTTTGATTTGAAGCTTTGTCAATGAATCACATCCACAAAAGGCCCCCCACTATTGGAGGCATTGATATATAAGTGCTATTCTGACTCGTGAGTGGAACAACACAATTTCAACATATGGTAATGCTCTATAAGCCTTATAATGCCAAAATAATTAAATACCTTACCACTACTTTTAGAAAACAATTCAAATGTATAAGTTGGTTAGTATTTAAGGTTTTCCGTTGCTTATAATCAATGCTTTTATACATAAAAAAGTACTAGTACTAACAAATAACAATCACTTATGTTAATTTTAAATTGTGTGGTATTAATATTGTTAGATTAAATGTCTATTTAAAATTTAACAGTTGAGTATAAGTTTATGATGATATTTACTTTATTTAAAAAAAAAAAATTAGTATATAGTTAAGGTGCTGTTTGCAGGCTAAGTAAGACTAAAAAGAAAAAATAACAAACCGAAATTAGTTACTTAACTAAAATGAATTGGGTATAACTCTTCAACTGAACCAATAGTAGCTTTGTTACTTTTGCATCCAAACATTACATTGGCTAAATAATTTGCAATGGATCCTTAATTTTTAACTTTTTATTTTTCCTTTACAATTATAAATAATAAATAAATTTCATGTTCACCCTCCCCGAATACACAATGATTGAAGCGTAGCAATACTCTATTTGTTTTTTTATGTAGAATTTGTCTTTTAAAAATTAAGATTATTGGTTTTTTTTTAAAAAAAATATATTTACAAATCAAGAAATGACGTTGACCAACAACTTTTACGTACACTTATCATTGATGTACATGTAAAAGAATTAATAACATAAATATATTATTGACAAAAAAATTTGAAACAACACATAAATAGAAAAAAGAAAATGACGATTAAAAATGAATGGAGAGAGTATATTAAGATATTGATGTAAAGTTGTGGAACTTAATTATTAACTACTCCTACCTCAGTCAAAGTAACCTTGTTAGTGAATCAAAGAGAGTTAATATTGTAATAAAATTAATAAAATGTGAGGATCATTTTGAAATTCACTTTGTGATCACAACTCAAAAAATGAATTGAGAATGAGAGCACAACAAGATTTATCCACCCGTGAGGAAGTGGGTCGGCAAAAAGGTAGTGGGAGCATTCACGAGACCAAATACTATAAAGTGACACTAAAATTCTCCAATACCATTTTTAATATCTCTTTTACAAGATAATGTAAAATATAATTGGTGTTTCCTTCATTCATTTACATATATATAGTATAAAGGATACATAATATTTTTCTAATGAATGTGCACACTTTCACAACATAAAATTTATTTACAATCAGAATTCGATTGTATGATACAAAGTGAAATTTTGATTGTACCAAATGAAGTGTGTTACAGCAATTACTACGCATTTAATATAGAAGTATGAAGTGGACAAAATAAGATATAAGATATAAGATATATGGGAAAGATGAAATTCTACTACTATATATATGATGAATATTCGAAATCAACATGCCTATGTTTTATTACATCTATAATCGTCTTTTAATAAAATTATATCTATATTCCTATAAATAGTTTGACTGTGCAAGATTTGAGATCAGGAATGTTTGTTAAATATTCCAAACTCAAAATTAGACAGTTCTAAGCTTCATGAATTGAATCTTGGACAACTCTTTAAATATTAAAAATATTTACCTAATCCTTCAATTATTAAAAGCAAAAACAAACATGCGAACATAAAAATAGACGGTTTATAATTTTAGGGAATTCATATATATTTTCAAGTGGTCCAAAAGTTCTAAATTAAACTCTAATATTATATTAAATTTTGAATTTGCATCCAATCAATCTCTAAATGCTAACTCATAATAAATTGTCTTTTAGAAAAACCTCCAGTAAAGAAAATCATCTTCCACTCATAAATTTGGGGAACAAATGATGTCAAACACAACTCCTATTCCAAGTTGCAATAAAATGACTTGCTCTTGTTGGAACAAATTACAAAGGACATTGAAATCTAATTTCACACTCTAACAATACAAGATCAGAATGATGAGAATCAAAATTTTATTATTTCACTTATTCAATTTGCTTACATATACATTGTCGATTATAGCTTTTAACAAACTAAACTTTGTTCCAATTAACTTTTCAGTCAGTTCTAACTAACTAATTTTGAATTACATCATATTTTTCAAGAGCACTCAACTATCACTTTTTATTATTTGCTTGGTAAGTTATGTTTTATCTCCTTTGGAGATAAGGATTTCTTTTTCAAGCATTTTCTCTTATTTAATTATATAATTTTTAAAATATATCTTATTTAATTAAAAAATTATATTTTCAATGACATAGTTTATTAATAATCATAGACGGTAATTTAGATATTAGACTTAACTTATTATTAGGATGATATAAATTAAATGTGATCAATTATATTTTTAATATACATAATTTGATAAAAAAAATTATAATTCATTTTGGATGGAATAATTCTTAAGAAAATTATTTAATGTGGTAATCCCTATGATAAAAAGAGTTTTATCAATTAAAATAATTTCATCATCAAAGTCCTTAATGAAATAAGGTATTAATAAATAATGTAGTTTATACTTTATTTATATTTTGAAATAATAAATAATGAGACAAAATTAAATCTAAAATTAAACATTTCCTCTATAATTAAATATTAACAAAATTAATATTTAAAAAATTGTTGTATTAAATCTATATCATGTAATCAACCTTTTAAATATTATTTTTGTTTATATTTGATCCCAGACTATATGCATATATATGTGATTTAAGAATGACAAAAAGCTCATGAAATTTATACTTTTAAAAATGAATAGACCTATTAGCCTCAACTGACCTTCAGCTATAAATACTTGACATAGCTTCACTCTCCAAATATACCAAAAACCAATTTCCAGAGTTATTTTTCTTAAGATGGAGCTCTTGTGGAAAACTCAAGTAAGGGTATACTTAGAAATAGTGCATATAGTTAGAAATATATATTCTACAAGAAAACACTTAGCAATATCATATAAAGCTACTAATTAACACAATTTTTTTAACCAATTGTTTTCATGTATGTTTTGATTTTGCAGGTGATTAAAATAGTTTATGTTCTCTTTGTGGTAACACTGTTGTGTCCAAAAAGAGCTGAGAGTAGAAAAGCTAGAATTGTGACAGCTTCTTTTGAGTACAATGGTATAAACTGCAGAGCTCAGAGTGCTTCATTGACAGATTTTGGTGGTGTTGGAGATGGAAAAACATCTAATACAAAGGCTTTTGAGTCTGCAATTAGTCACTTGAGTCAGTATGGTAATGAAGGTGGTTCTCAGCTGTATGTTCCTGCAGGAAAATGGCTTACTGGTAGTTTCAGCCTTACTAGTCATTTCACTCTCTATTTGGATAAAGATGCTATTCTCCTTGCTTCTCAGGTATATCTCTCATTTTAGTTTTACTTATTTGAGTTTATTTATTCACATAAGCACTTACGAGACTCGTGTAGAGAACTTACAAAAACAATTTACGACATATCCATAAACTCATTCAATAAAAGCTAAATGTTATGTTATAAACAGGCTTAATTAACCAACATACTAGATTTCAACACTTTGCAATTGTTCATTATGAGTGAAAATAATTGAAGTTTGATTCAAATTCATTTGAGTGTGTTATGTTGAAGCCTTTTCCAAGCTGCAGCTATCAAACATTTAATTCATAACAGAATAACAGCCTCCCCTTATTACCAATTTATGAATAAAGAAAATAGACTTTTATAGAGGGAATCACGTGAGTTACAAATGGGGGAATTTATATCCAATAAATAAATGAAATACAAAGAATGTGTCACAAGTTTCCTCACATTTCTATTAGAGCTAGCTATATATTCTTCAATAATTAAAGTTATAAACTCCAAACCTTTGATTCCCTTAAACAACTTTATCGTGACACACTTTTGTTTTATTCCTAGACTAGATTCACACATAGTGTGGTCCATTACATGCTTGTCTTTTCCTATATAGAAGAACTATTGTGAAGTGTGCCACATTTTTGGCACTTTCATGTGTGCTGCTAACTTTATGTATTTTTAATAAAATAATAATATAGGATATAACTGAGTGGCCTGTGATTGAACCTTTACCATCATACGGTAGAGGAAGGGACGCACCAGCAGGAAGATACACCAGCCTCATATTTGGAACTAACCTCACCGATGTTATTGTCACAGGTATATGAAAAACAACTATTCATTCAAACCACTAGTTAACTGGTTTGTAACAAAATCACAAATACAAGTACCATGTATCCAAATGTTTTATTAAAAATTATTTCAATCTAAAGCAATTTATGTTTCATTACTTTCATATAAAAACTCTTGATATATAAATTAAATACTTAAAAAAAGATTATTATTTGTTGTTTATAGAGATGAAAATTAATACCAACTTTGAGCCTTTTGTTAACAGGGGAAAATGGGACCATAGATGGTCAAGGTGCATTTTGGTGGCAACAATTTCACAGAAAAAAGTTGAAGTACACTCGTCCCTACCTGATTGAACTTATGTTCTCAGAAACCATTCAAATCTCAAATCTAACTCTCCTCAATTCTCCATCATGGAATATTCATCCTGTTTACAGCAGGTAACTTACACCACTTCACTTGTAATTCCACTTTTACTTTCAAAGACTATATGACAAAAATTTCAACATTATACAGCAACATTATTGTGCAAGGTATCACTATTATTGCTCCTGTCTCATCTCCTAATACAGATGGTATCAACCCAGGTCAGTATTTTGAAGATTTTTTTTTTCAAATTAAGGCCATGCTTGAATAAACACTTCAATTAAGTGTGTATAGCATACATGTTTATCATATAAATGCTTAAGTATAAACTTCTATAACAAAATAAAGTAAAGTCAAACTATTTTCATATAAATTATCATAGAAAACTTGTGAAAATAAGCTAAAAGCAGTTTTAGACATCACATAAGATTTCCCATAAGCTCTCTCAAAAGTCTTGTAAGTGTTTATAAAAGTAGGTAAGCTCAAATAAGTCAATTAAATCAGGACTTAAAAATAATGTTGCTCCCAATAATAAAAATAGAACAACAGTTAGCATGGATCATTAGCATTAAGAATTAAAAGAAATAGCTAGCAATAACAAGCATTTGATTTGATACAATGCAACAAAAAAAGTATTGGATTGAAGATTGATAAATATTGTGCTCTTTCCTGTATGTTCATGTTAGACTCTTGCACAAATACAAGAATTGAAGATTGCTATATAGTTTCTGGGGATGACTGTGTTGCTGTGAAGAGTGGATGGGATGAATATGGCATAAAATTTGGGATGCCAACCAAACAACTAGTAATCAGAAGGCTAACATGCATTTCACCATACAGTGCAACCATAGCCTTGGGAAGTGAAATGTCAGGAGGCATACAAGATGTTAGAGCTGAAGACATCACAGCCATTCGAACAGAATCAGGTGTCAGGATTAAAACAGCTGTTGGTAGAGGAGGTTATGTGAAGGACATATATGTGAAGAGAATGAACATGTATACTATGAAATGGGCATTTAAGATGACAGGTGATTACAATTCACATGCTGATACACATTATGATCCTAATGCTTTGCCTGAGATTTCAAATATCAACTATAGAGACATTGTGGCTGAGAATGTTACAATAGCAGCTAGGTTTGAAGGAATTTCTAATGACCCTTTTAAGGGTATTTGTATTGCTAATGTGACACTAGGGATGGCAGTTAAAGCTAAGAAACAGCCATGGACTTGTACTGATATTGAAGGGATGACTAGTGGTGTGACACCTCCACCTTGTGATTTGTTGCCTGATCAAGGGATTGAGAAAATCACAGCATGTGATTTTCCAAAAGAGAATTTGCCTATTGAGAATTTGGAGCTTAAGAAGTGTACTTACAGCATGAAATATATTGAGATGTATTAGTCTATGTTGGTTACTATTTATGAATGGTGTTTCAAATTAGAGTAACCAAACAGTTTTTTATTTTCTCTTAGTCTATGGAACTTGATGATTATGTAAGATTCAAAGTTAATATTGATAAACTTTTTCAAGTCTTGCTGTGTGTAACTTATATACAGATCTAACTAATTAAGCAAGAGAAAAGGGATTTGACTTCCCAGCAATAAGGGATTCCCCGTATACATGCAGTTGAGACATTGACAATCAAAAAATCCAAATTCAAGCTCGGTATTTTCAACTATAAAATAAAAATCTATGTTTCGATGGACCGTCTGATCAAGATCAAACTATCACTGATATCTCAAATGTGAGTGCGGGACCCACTAACTGCCAAGAACCCGAATTCGAGAAAAAGTGGTCATGGTAGTTGGCAATCAAAGGTATTTATTCAAAACATTTTAAAGCACTAATAAACCATTCTAATTTATTGTCTTTGTATAATTTACCAAACAAAAAAGTTCTCAATATATCCAATGTTACATATTTTTGTGGTGACTAACTTCCCAACAGTGTTGTAAATCAGTCATCAAGTATTTCACTATACAGATACAATGAAAATTTTCAATAAATAGGAGGATCAGGATTGAACTTCAGAGATTCTGTCCAAATGTGTTCCTTGATATTTTCTTCAGTGAAAGACGATTTCTCAAAATCAAAATTGAAAGGTTTAGAACAAACAGGTTCCTCAATAATGTCATGGAGAGGTGCCAAGTATTGGTGGCACAGAGCCTCATCAACTGCAATGAATTAATGTGCCATCATTAAAAGTATAGACATAAAGAGAAACCAAAGTTCATAAAAATCATACTGCAAATATATTTGTCAAGAATCATCATATAATGTTTACATAATGGACTAGCTTATCACAAGCAACTAGTTGAAACAAAATAGAAATTTATAAATAAAAATAAAATAAAAGATAAAGCATGCTAGTTTACCTGTAATGCGCCGGTTCGGATCAAAAACAAGCATCTTCTCTAACAAATCAACTGCACAAGGAGACATGTTGGAAAATCTAGCAGCAAACTGCTGCCTTGGATATTGAGGAAGCTGTTTTAAACATCTACGAGCATTATCACTTGGCAGAAATCCAAGGCTGGTGTCATCAGGAGAACCTATAAGCTTTTTAAATTAAATAAAATTTGTCAAACTAAAATCAATTTTCAAGAAGACTAAGTCCGAAATGAGGATCAAAGAACATGACATAATTTGCAACACAAGTTGCTAATACCTCTGTGATCAATCTGAGCTGATGAACATAATCTTTCCCAGGAAATAGGGGTTGTCTTGTCATGATTTCACCAAGGATGCAACCAACAGACCATATATCAATGGCTGCAGTGTATTCCGAACAATTTAGAAGCAATTCTGGAGCTCGGTACCATCGAGTAACCACATACTCGGTCATGAAATCAGTTTCAGACGTAGTTCTAGCTAGACCGAAGTCTGCAATCTTAAGATGACAATTGGAATTCAGCAGCAAGTTGCTAGGCTTTAGATCACGGTGCAGAACATTCGCCGAGTGTACATATTTCAGTCCTCGTAACAACTGATACAGTAAATACTGGAAAACTAATCTTATCAGTTGCTGTATGACAGTGTAATCACAAATCTATGCATGTCGATTACTATTTTGATTCAAAAAGAAAAGTAAAACTTTTCAGCCAAAAGCTATATCTATTTCCATTTGGATTAAACTAATCAAATATGCACATTTTCTTTGGTTTCAGCAATGATATTACATTCAAAAGCATATGCTATAAGAAATAGTTGCAGTGCTAACCCGACAATGATCATTAGTCAATGGTTGATTGGAACAAATTATTTGATGCAGATCAGTATCCATTAACTCATAAATAATGTAAACATCGTTGAAATCCTCCATCAGTGGTGGACGTATAATGTCCTTAAGGGTTATCACCTGCATTGGAGAAGGAACCAGTGAGTTATAAGCTTTGTTTGAAATTGAATTCTAATAAAGATTGTAGAATTGAAATCCAATCAGGAAGTTTTCACGAATCAAGGAGATAGTAAGTTCCGTTCGAGAGATCACCATATGCTAATCCATTAAAGCAGATGGTGTGTTCTCTCAAACAAATTCTCGTAAGTTATATGTGATGATGAAAGTAAAAAGTTTATCAAATTACATTTATATGATCCATGTGGCGGAGAAGTTTGATTTCTCGTAAGGTCCTTTTGGCATCTATTATGTTGTCAAATGCATTGCCAATCTTCTTAATGGCAACTTCTTCCCGTGTCTCCGCATTTACAGCAGCACTGAAGGAAAATGAAAAAATAATGTTGTCTTTCACATTGCTGATAACAGAATCTAAATCCACATGAATGAGAAAGAAAAAAAAAACACAAGTTATTGTTTAACACCAAGTTTTAAGAAGACATCCAACATATACATATTATCTTCAATTTAACAAGTCTGAAAATACTTAGGATTGTGTTCTTTACACTTTACAGAGACAAATTGTAAATCACCTGAAGTCTGAAATAATGATCCTATCTCATTTTAAATTCAGCTTAAGAGGATAGCATCAACCTCTTTGTTCTCTCTTATAAAAAACACATGCATGCAACCAACAAGTTCAAACTTAGGAAAATTTATAACTAAATAAAATACCATAAGTCCAACAAATCTAATAGATTCTCTTTCAATTAATCTGTTCGAATCAAACTCAATGGATGAAAATGTTTGAACTAAAGAATCTCAATAAGCTCAGCACAATAGCCCACATTCAGTTTAGGAATCCCATCAATCCTATCTCAAAAGCACTGAAGAAAAAATTACAAATTCTGAAAAAGTGGTCTTCAACATCATCAATATAACCACTTCTAACCTCATTCATACAACTAACAGATAAACCCTATAATAAAAGTCTAGAATCACAAACAAACAACCATCAAATGAACTAACAAAAACATACTCTAAACAAATACAGAACCAACTATGATTTCTGAACTCCCCCTTACATTAAAATCCAAAATCAACAAAAACTGTTTAACTACCATCAGAAGCTACCAAAGCCAATCATTCCAAACCCCCAAAAGATGCAACCAATATATAACTTTAAAAAGGACAAACCTTTACCCCCACAAACAACAAAAACAACACAAAAAACAAATCAATCCACCAAGAAAAAAAATCAATCTAATCAAAACAACTTATGACATGAGCTTATAGTTTATATTAAAAACAATTTTACACTATATTCCATCTTTTGTAATAGAATTTATACATATACATTTATTTACATAATAAAAACTTATGTTATAATATAAGTGTGTTTGATTAAGCTGTTTCTCCAAACATGAAAATGAAAATCCTTACCAAACAATACCATAAGCACCTCTTCCTATAGGACGGATAGGAGGAACATACTTATTAGAGACTTCAAAGAGGTTACCATAGATATTGTACTGAATATATCGTCCACCATGAGTAAAAACTCCCTTGATGATGTTGTTGTTGTCAGCTGAGTTATGAGACATGTCTGTGTTGAGTGGAAGTTCAGAATCCAAACAAAGAAAGCAGTGATTTTTAAGAGATAGGAGCTAAATTGGTGAAGTGGGGTGCACTGAATTTATAAGGTACTACTAGTACGTGTCTTAGAAACTTACGACTAGTAAAAGTCTTTAGCATTTCGCTTGGGCACAAAACTTTGGTTTTTAATACACGGTGAAGGACAGAGAAAATGTGTATGAGCTTTGACCAGAGTGAGAGACTAGGCGTCTTTGTTATGTTTATGTTAACAATGAAATTAAGACTTTGGGTCTTAAATTATATCTCAACTCCTAAATGTTGATAGTCTTAGATTATTAACATGTTTGTTTTATTTCGGGATTAAATTTGAGATCTTGGAACTGTTTGTGGTAATTATTGCTTCATTTATACATAAAAATGGGAGATTTTGAAGCTTACGTGATTCCGTAAATTTTTTTGTTATTCTTTAACTATATATAATTGTTATGTAGTATTCGTGAGTTAGAAGTCCCAACACAATTGACACACATTTAAGGGGGAGATTATTATGTAGCAAATGTGACTTAGAAGTTCAATAGAATAGACTTGCATATGAGGGAGAGATTATTGTGTAGTAAATGTGAGTTATAAGTTACACATTGTTTAGAAAAATGAAGGTTGAACAACATATAAATGAGACTCATAAACCCAACATTAAGGTTGTTGGTTGAGATGTGGTGTCAAAGTTTCTTATCGTCATGGAGCATCTAGCCCGTTATTGCTCTTGAACTCCCCCAACAAGTGGTATTAGAGTCGATGGTTACTAAAGAGACTGACTTCTTGTATTGAAAGTTTTTCTAACCATGGTTGTTTAAGCGGCCCGTCCCAATATATCCCAATTGAATTGACTCACACTTTAAATTTGAGTATTCTAATGACTTAAGATTTTGAGTTAATATGTGATATCTTAAAAGGTGTGCAGGTGTTTATTGCGTTGCAGATCATTATTAACTCTATAGCATGAAAGAATACAACACAGTCAGACTATGTGGTTAATTGTGTTAAATAAAAATATAAGACTTGATAATCATTACATATTTTAACTTGTATTTGCATTGATATTAATGACCTCATTTAACGAGAGATAATTATAAACCACATAAGAAAACAACACACTACAAAAATCATTAACTTGGGACAGAGATTAGTTTGCGTACTAAATTACAATTCAACCCTCCTTAATACATGTTTTGGAGGAAAATTGAATTTTGAGACTTAGAGTTTAGTGAGTTAGGATTTGAATTAGTAAAAAGAATTTATAAATAGGGGATATCCATCTTCGTAGTAAAATATATGAAGGAATATCACCAAGCTCCCTACACGGTCAAACTGAACTAAGCCAAATTTCCGTGTTTGTTCCTAGTCGGTCTTCGTTTACTTTTTATCATGTTAGTTTTCTTTTCCATTTCTTGTCACAAAACGAGTAGAAATAGAAACTAAAAACTAATTAATTTGAAAAGTCAAAACGAGTACAAATAGAAACTAAAAACTTTCCACGTATACTAGTCATGTTCACATCTAATCTAATTAGAATTAGTTTGGTCTGAATTTATCCACAGAATAATGGGATGGCGACACAGTAATACTTTTGCATGCTATTGCTAATTTTGTTATTTATTGTACTAAGAAATTTATCATATTTTTTTTGAATTAGAAAAAGAAAGACAAATATTAATTAATATGTGTTTTATCTGCTTGTGTATCAATTGTGGTGTCTAGATATCTTTTCCTTTGAAATAATCTGCATTTTAAGGAATGCAATCAGATTTCAGATCCTTACAGCCCAATCTACCTTCATGTTTATGGGCTAAAAGGTGTAGGACAGACAACCATTTAGGAGTTCTGATCATTTATCGGATGTACTAGCTTCACTTATTTCCATGACAGAGCATTCCATCCAAACCTCAACATTTCAAGGTGACAAACTAACCAACCTCTTTGAGCACAAATAACATTTTTCATACAGATTTTATGGTACATTGTTACACAGAGTATCACAAATATACATTTCAGCTCAATAATACAATTACATAACCTATAACTAAAGATAACTTCAATATCATAAGCCAAACAAGATTGAATAACATTATCAATCATATAACATAAAACCCAATGCCTAGATCGATTGGTATATACCAGAGGTGGGCTACAACATATTCAATTGACAACTTGTGCATCTCTGTTACCCCCCAAGATGCGGTCATTGACAGTTGCACCTGACCTCAGACTAGATAGCAAGGCATCACGGCCAGACATGACCACCTGGAAAAAACCATCCACTTCCTTTGCAAGAAGATCTAATCCCTGAGAGAAATTCTTTGCTGTTCCGCCTAATTTATCAACAATCTTTGCATGTGATTCTGTCTCAATGCCATCTACAACGCCTCGGATTGTAGGGTATAATTCCCTTACAGAAGAATCAACTGCTTCCAACTCGTACAATATAGTAAATTTCCCATTTGAAAATCTAACTTTAATTTCCTCATTTACAAGATTCTGCAGACCTTTAAAAGTAGGAGCCCAAGAATACACATCAGCTACATCCAAATCCATCAAGTTCTTTGTAGAACCTGAAAAAGCAGTAGCAAACACACTGCAAACAAAAACTGTCAGCGCCTTTACTCCATAAATAGCTTGCATCAAAACCTTCCCTTTGTCTGACTTTTTAACCTTTGGCATATCAGATGACCCGACCAGATTATCCAAAATGGTGCCACATTTTTCAATTCTAGGGTTTTTAGAACTAATATGCTGCCTCCAACCATCAAGTAAAGAGCATGCCCTGAAAAGCTGATCTGATGAGGAGGAGCCTAGATGGTGCAATGTGCACTGAAGTAAAAGATGGCCCTGGTTCAGACGTGATAACTCAGAGCTAAATGCATTGCATATATCCAGCAACTTCACACTAATGTCCAAGTACACATCTATCCATTTCTCATCCCAATCATGCACGGGAAGCTCAAGGTCTGTCATGAGTGTCTTAATGCCATTGTGACTTTCACGAAGTGCCTGCATAGCCAAAGTCATCCAAGACAAGCTGAGGACTTCATCCTTGCATTTGGGAATAAGATTTTTCAGCCTCTCTTCCAAAGTTGCCTCAAAAGCACATATTACTGCCAGCAGTTGCGGAGATAACTTAGTGCCTTTAGGTGAGATATTCCGGAAAGGATTTCCAAAAGGGAAAAATGATCTGGGTGGATCCTGTGGACGACTCATTTAGACGTTATCCTGCCACAAGAAAGATTAGAAAGTAAATTCAACATTGCTGAATGGCCACCATACAAATTCAATAATCTGTCACACAAGAAGCAGTTTGTGGCAAATGAAAATCAATGGTAGGAAAAACCTCAACATATATTGAATTATTTGTGCCCAAAGTTTTAGAATAATGATGCCTAATTAGTACTTTCCACAGTATTAAAAGAGAATGTAAGGAAATATGAAATTTACATGATACTGGCAACACAATGTCAAATAACTAGGTTTATTGGTCACTTTAAACACCATTTGCTTCCCCTCTTTATCTAGTTACCACATTACTATGATAAAAAAACATTTAGTTATCATTCTAAACTTGAACTGTAACACTATAGCATATGTTTCACCCATAGTTGTAAATTGCGGTGTACAACCACAATAGCAGCCACAATATGAAGGTTTCAGAAGCCTCTGCAACTGCATAGCAACCCACATCGACCGCATTTGTCCACATTTATCTGAAATATCAACTATCACAGCTTAACTGCAGCCACAATTTAAAACCTTGTTTTGACCAACAAATGCTAAGCATCCAGCCTATTGATGGCAAGTTAGGCAAAACTCAAACGTACCCAAAATTTTATTAAAAAAATTTCAAAACCAAAATTGTCACTTCAGCTCCATCCTTCATAATATAGAAAACCATAATGAAATCACAAATTAATAACTACCTAACTAAACCTTACCTACAAAAGCAAATTTTCTGTAAAAAAAAAAAAAAAACAGAACAAATTAGGTATGTATATCAACAAATTCCAAAGCCAAGACCCATAAAAAACATTTCCTCCTTCCACCCTTCCATTTTCCTACAACACCTCTAAAAATTAAAACCCCAAACCTCAAATAAAAAATTTCAAACAATACCTACCCATCACACCTGAACCCTCTCATCAGCCATATTCAAACAAAAACTTAACTTTACAAACACACTTCATGGATTTATAAAAAAGATTACAGTTTTCAAGCAAATCAAAAAAAAAAAAATTAAACAAAAAAACTCAATTTAACCTCATCAAATACGTAAATCGTGGATATAGAAAACCGATCGAAGCGAAAGAATGAATAGATTTACAAAATTTTCACTAAAACGCACAGGGAAAATTGGGGAAATTACATTCATAGAGATTTTTTATTAATGAAAGAAAAATTGGAACAGCAGTTGAGAAATGGAAGGAGATAGATAGAATGAAAGAATGAACCTGAGTGGAATAGATCGGATCGGAAAAGTGAACTAGGGTTTGAGAATTTGCCTTGTTTTCGGCCGTTGGAGTTATCAGAATGAACGATGGATCCGATTTTTTTTTTTTTGTGAGAAGGATGGATCCGAATTAGTTAATGTGGTATTTCTATTTTTTCTATATGTATTGTGAAAGAAATGAGAAGAATGTGATAAAGTTGTCAAGGTTGGCCTCACATTTCTGTCCAACTCCTAAACGTGTTTTCGTTTAGGAAAATTTAATACTATGCTGCCTAAAATTACTCTTAAAATTGAATATATTTATTTCATTAAAATTAGTTTTGAGGATATCCACTCACCTAGCTTTACCTCATTCACATTAATTAACGTTGTTATATGATTATGGTTAGATTTGAATTATTTATTACGGATACTTTATATTTTGTATGAAGTTATATTAAAAGTTTTATTGTTATACTGCAAAAAAAAAATTATACATCACTGATTAGTTATGGAAATTTTTAATAAAAATTAAATATTTTTAATAATTTAATAATGGTAATTAATTAACGGTTTAAAATTTATTACATTAATAATATTTGTAAATTAAATCTTATATTTAATCTCTAACATATATTAGAGTTAATAAATATTATATTACATTTAACAACTTTATTTTTTAAAATTACTTTCGATGATCAACTGATAAGTTAATAAGTGTCACATACAACTAATTAATAGTTTTTATTTCTTTGATTAATAGTTATTCATTTCATAATAACATATAATAAATTTAGACAATGGTACAGATGACACATCATTTATATTTTCATGTGTTTCATGTAGTTTTAAAAAAAAAAGTATTATATTTATTGATAATAAATATTTATTTAATATTTTTTATATTTATTAATGTCAAAGAATTATTCAATATTTTTTTAAACTCTTTTTCTTTTGGACATTAATCAACGACTCTTATTCATTCACATGATATTCGGATCGTTGAAGAAACGTCATCAAGTGGGCCCTACTCTATACGACATACACCGGCCCAGGCCCAGGCCCATTACTGTTGTATTTCTACAGTTATCCATTCTTGTTGGATACATTGCTCTTGCATTCTTGTTAATGTACAATGCTCCCTTTAGATTACATCATCTTTCGGCCTTCTATTCATAGCAATCTCTTTTGAGAAAAGTTATCTACATTAACCAAAAAGAAATGCTTTAAGTGATAAGAACTCAATTTGACCAAAGAAGATGGGACAAGAACTTGAGTAAAATGACACTATTCAAAAGTATAATTGAGAGCAATTTTTTTTGTATTTACGATTAAAATAATAGTTTGATTGATATCAATTCGAGATAAATTGAGTTTTTGAGACACATACGTTTTTATTTTATTTTATCGAACATCGAGTTACTGTCTCAGCCGTAAAAATAAAAAAATCGTTAAATTGTACATTTTGATAAATGTCATTGATATTGTTAGGATTTTATATAACTTTTAAACATTGATTTACACATATTATCTTTCTTGTTTGAGTATAATAGTGTAAAATCATTTATTTCTAAACATATGAATGTTTAATTAGTACATTTAACCATTTAATTTTACATGTCAGCATACAAATAATTATAATATATTTTCTTATATATTTTGTTGGTCTTAAACCCTTCGATTTTTAAAAAAAATAAATTTTGATGATATAAATTACGAAGTCTAAACGAAATGTAAATAAAATTCAACAAATAATTATTGCAATATCTTCGTCATGATGATATATTTTTGTTTAATACGAAATACCAAACTATTGACTTTTCAAAATTTTATTTGAATTCACTAATGACATTATGTTTGTTTTAAATTATAATCAACGACAACTAAAAAAATGAACATTTTACATATAAAGACCACGACCCAATCTTATATTATATACAACATGGTCTAACTATATATCTGTCGTTAACAATTTAAATTAGTTCAACTACCGATATTAGATTAGAGTGTTAATAGAGTTGTAGAGCATTAAGTCTAATTACTTGCTTAAAAATATCTATTATTTAATTCACCTTTTGTTTGTGTTTACACTTATACACCCTTTTTGGGAAAAGTTCTCCCTTTTTATGTTTCCATGAAACAATAATATTTGTCCACAAACATACATGATTCCTTACCAAACTAGAAGGTGTTCAAACAATCCATGCCATGCGTTTGCAAGGTTGTCCCTAAGTAAAGATGAGGCATAGACAAAAGTACCTTAGTTTGCAGCATTTAAGCCATAAATAAATTGTAACGTGACATGACTTCAAAGATAAGCAATACTAGCTGAATGGAACTGAATTAGGCATAGAAAACCAACCTTTTCCCATAAAAGGGTCAATTACCACCACATCACAAAGTGCTTAAAAGAAAGGGGATCATTCCCTTTACACCAATATGCATGTCAACATCACAACTCATGCTATATTCTTAAATTAATTCATTCCGCGTTAAAATTGAATTTTTTAAATTAATTTTAGATCCAAATTAAATATAAAATAATTTATATTTGTATATTATATAAAAATAAGTTGAATAAAGATTTAAAATTACAAATATTTTTTGAGACAAAATTTATAAATACTAATATTAATATTAAAGAATAAAATCAATTTTATTCGAAGATAATCGAATATGTCAAAATCAATTTTGACTTTTTAAAAATAGAACTAAATATATATAATTAGTTGAATAGTGGTTTCTTGAAGGCATTGCTTTGCAATAAGTTGTGTTTTGTTTTGATTGCAAGAAACTCTATAAAATTTGGTTTGAACAATACTTTCCCTTCCATATTCCCACTCCTCCAATGCCAATTAACATAGCACGGGTAGAACATGGTATTGGTATTCCACTTGAGAAGAATATGAGAAAAAGAAGTTTAAACCATACCCTAAAGAAAAGCCAACTGGATTGTTTAATATTCATATAAGTATATAACCAAAATATGCCCCAAAATTCAAGTTAGAGGAATTGCCCAACATATCAATAAATAATATATTGTTATGATGACATAATAATTATCGATCTCTCGTACTCAACTAGTTTCATTTTTATCAAATAATTTTGTATAGTCTTTTGTTCCAACCTTTTCTCTTAAAATAAGTTCAATCTAATCTACTTTAAAAAAATTGTGAAAATTCAATAGAGTTAGAATTTGTTGACACTGCAATGTCAAACATAAAACTACAACACTTCTTATAATTTTAAATATTTTAAGACTCCAACAAAAAAATTTAACAACAAATTTTATATATCATATTTTCACCTAAAATCTTAAAATATTAAATATATGAAATATCTTTTTTATATATAATATTTAGAGCATTTATAGTTAGTGTAAAACTAACTACTCATATATGAATCAAATAATATCTCCTTTAAATGTAAGTCTCTTACATCAGCATTAAAAACTTTTAATACAATGATT
>JBBPBR010000006.1:47535338-47547987 GCA_037974775.1 Cicer pinnatifidum
TTTAAATATTTAACAAAAATATTAAATTTTAATATAATAATATAAAAAATATTATTTATATTTATTTAAATAGACGTAATAAACTTAAAAGAGTTATTATTATGTGGTATATATTTTGATATTTTTAATTAAATAAATTTTATTTTAGAAATTTTAATTTGTCTGTTTAATAAAATTAATGATTATTATTCACTATCAATATAAAATTAATGTATATAGAATGGTCCGGTTAAAGTAATATTATTTTATATTCAAATTTTATTTTGAAATTTAATAAATTAATAATAAAATCTATTTGAATTATTCAAAGTTACAAAACTGCCGATTGCATTTAATGAATTTTGAGTGGATGCAATCAGGATCCAAAATACTATCACCAACAGATTGTATATTATATTTTGGCTGATATTTTGAGAGCATTAATTAGTATTTCTAAAATAAAATATTGGAGAACGAATATAGAATTGATAAAACAGAAGGGAAAAAAGGGTTTTATAATATAGGACAGGATAAACAAGTTGTTAAAAATAAAAAAGGATGGGAAAATTCCAATAAAGATGTGTGAGAGAGAGAGAGAGAGAGAGGAGAGAGAATTAGTAACGTTGAGATTCAGAATTGTTTGAATCCGGCAGCGTGCCATTGCCATTGCAACGTTTGGAAGCATCTCACGCTGTTATTGGTTTCCTTCAAAAATCATTCTTTTTTTATTTAAATTTAAATTATTTGAGGAGCGGGGGCAATAACTTGTCAATTTAATTCATAATAACTTACAAGATTAATAGGGCTGTACAAGTGAAGTCAAAATTAATTAAAATAATCGGTTCTACAAATAATACTAATTATTTTCTCATAACTTGGGAACAAATCGAAAAATGTTATAGATGGGACCAATTTTTTTTTTTTATAATATATTGTAATATTAAACAATTATTAAAGTTAATATCTTATAAATTAAAATTGATAAACTACAGGTGGTCTATTATTACAATATTTGTTTACCTATTCCTAAAATCCAAATAAACCTCTATAAATAAAATAATAAAAAAATCAAATATTTATATAAAAAAAAAAATTAACTCGTATACTATATAAATGTAAAGAATTTTTATACTATTTATTAATTATAACTTTTTATAAAAATTATACCGTGACAATTAAACTTAGATTAAAATGATCAAATATTTTTTAATTTTTATATAAGCAATTAAAAAAACCTTCAATAACATTTATTATTCATACCAACCATTATTTTATGACTTTAATAAGCTATCATTGATTTTAAGTTGTCACTAGTAAAGTATAACAAAGAAATAACTAGACTATAGTGTGATTTTCCTTTTTAATTTTTATGTATTATAAGTACTATTTAATTATGTCATTTGAAGAAGAGGCAGGGGCCAGGGCACTCCCCTGCCCTACCCTGGACACTAAGTTATTGGCATTTGACACACATTTTTGTTGATTCATATTTTCTTTTTTCAATAATATGTCATGATTGTGAGTCAAAAACTAAAAATGGTTTGTTGATGAACTTGAGAAAATTTTGAGCAGACAAACTTTTTCATATTATTGGGTTTGTGGTCTTTTTATCCTATTTAATAGAATTTAAATGTAGCATATTAATGTACCCAAAAAAAGACTAGCATATTAAGAAAACAAATTATAAATAGTACATAAATAGTCCTTCCATCATTATCAAAAAATAACTGGTCCATCCATGTGCATCAAAATGATACATTAGGAATGAAACATGTTATTGAAAATGATATCTAAATTAGTGGAATGGTATTATTAAATATTATTTAATCAATTCAATTTTGTCTATATTTTACATCATCAAACTTAAAATTTTTGTTACTTATACTTCAAATTGGAATAGTTTTTGTGTGCATAAAATTGGAATAGTATTATATAACAAAAAAATTGAATCACATTTGTTTTTATGCTTAATTATCATATGGTGATATAAAACATACTTAGATTATAAATTTCCTCTTTGAATTTAAAAAAAAAGTTTATAAATTTCCCCCATTATTCCCATTGTTATTACTGGAAAACGTGGCAAAATTGCTGACTGGAAAATGGATAATCTAAGAACCAATTAATATTAAATACTATGACTTCGCCAAGAAGAGTAATATCACTAATACTTATTGGTTTTCTTTTCAGCTAAGATTGCATGATAAGGTGAAGGGAAAAAAAAACTATGATTATAAACACTTGCTTTTCTGTCACTGAAAAATATAAAGTAGGCAAGAACTTTAGAATCTTATAAACCACTAAAAATAAAATAGAATATAATAAAGCACCTTATCTTATATAATATGCACAACACATGAAAGGGGAATTTGTTTGTTCTTTTGTGTAGTGACAGTTGGCACTTTTTTTTTCTTCTTAAAGTACTATATATTTGAGTATTGTTTACTCTTTCTGATTGGTTCCACTTATTTCTAAATTAGTTATGACTTAATCTAGAAAGCATGGTATATTTATGAAGCCGTTAAGTATTTAATTATTGCAACTACATAATACATATTCATATAGAAAAAATTGACTTTAGTGCATATCAAAAGAGCCTAATTAGGCATTGGATTGGAGAAAAATATCACTTGTAGCAAAAGAAGACAAAGATGGAAGAAGTAGGGAACACATAAGTGGAGTAGGGTAGGTTTTTTGGGTTGAATTTGTGACAGATTTAATTATGATGCCGTTGTATTTTCTATATATAATAATGATGATGTCTTTGTATTATGTACCTCTCATTGCAAATTGAGGATTTTTCAGTGTCTATTTATAAAATTAGTGTTTATTTTTAAGTGGTTAATAAGAAGATGGAAACAAGAATTGTCAAAGAAAAAAATATGCAAAATCAATGATTTTTTAAGGATTGAGACATTTCTCCATAATATTTTTTCATATCTATTGAACTTGGTATCTGTGTTTCTACGGTAATTTGAATTTTCTAATTATTTTATTGAAAGTAAATTGATTTTTTCTTATATATTAATCTAATATTATTTATTTATTTTAATTAATTATTATAATTGAATATAATTTTTATTTTTTAAATTTTTATTGTGATTTTATATTATAAATTAAACAATTCGATTTTTTTAATTAAATTATATAAAAAATTCATATTGAACTGTACCTATCCCATGCATCATAGAATGGACAATTTGTTGAAAAAATTCAATTTTCTTTCACATGTGATACAGGATTTTCGTTATAGGGTCAAGTTATTAAAATAGAAGGTTTTTATTGTTCTAGTTTTGTACTTAATAGAATATATTTATTTTTTCATACCAATCCATATACCACCGCACTAAAATCTGAATACCTACTATATATATGACCCTCTCTCAAATTTTAGGTGCCTTATTTAAGACAATGATATCTTACTCGACATATGAATATTATTTTTCTTGCATTGATACTCATGTTCTTTAAACGAATTATACATTTCATCATAATTAAAGTAAAATTGTTTTATCTAGCATTATAACAATTTTAATTTAGAAATTCTTTTCTAATTGATAAAACAATAACAGAGACTCTGCTAAATAAATAAATAAATAAAGATCAATAACTATTTGTTTATTAGTAAAACGATTAAAAAAATTCAAAGAATTCAATACCATAAAAATTTAATTACTTTAGAGGTCTCTAAATTATACCTCTAAATTATATGAAGACTTTAAAATAAGACCTCGAATTAAAAAGTTTGTAATTAAATCACTAAATTTATCGAAATCTTGTAATTACACAAGCCTTTAAATTTGAAAAGACCCAGTCAGGATGAAGAGAACCAGATAGAGAGAGAGATCAGCAAGAAATTTAGTGAACAATTTTACTCACCCCTCTTTTGAGAAACCTACACATTTAAAAAGATACCTTCAAACGGCATAATTTATTCAGAAATATGCATCTGAACAGCACAACTGTGTTTTTATGTAATTTAATGGTGATTTAGTGCACTGATGGAGTATAGGCAAAGATACCCAGAAGAATTTTATGTCCCTCAACCTCACCATGACTTTTATGCATCTAATAGAATTATTTGCATATTTAACGATTAAATTCACTATATAAGAAAAAATAAACATCAAAATGGATGAAAAATATATTCTACAAAACTATATTTCGAAAATTTAACTGAAATCAACGCTGTAAACTACTTTTATTAAACCTTCAAAACATTTAAACAAGTGTTCATGTTATAAAATGAACTCAAATAAATTATAATTAAGTTATTCCAAATATTCTCTTAATTCTCTTGGTCTAAAAACTGTTGAGTTCAAATAATCTACCCATTTAATTTTAAATTTATAGACGGTCACATTAAAAGAACTGAAAATGTTACTTCAAACAAATGAATGTTTTTAGAGTTGTAAATTGAAAAGTTTTCATATCAATTTCAACCCAATGAAAGTTAAACCCTACATCGCAAGAGTTAAGTAATCCATGGTTTTGATGTATAATACGAGGATTTATAAGATAAGCTCATGCAATAAATTACTCTACTATGATTCCGTCGCTACATACTGTTATGAGGCCTAATAGGGTGTGTGCAAAACAAGCAACTGGACACAAAAAAAGTCATCACCCTTGAGATATTATAACACTTAAATCATTGCAAGTTGAAGTACAACGAATTTAGGTTTTCATCTATAAGTTGCTTGCACTAGTCTGACTTATCTAACTTATCTGGTTCGTCAAGTGCAGCCAATCGTTCAACAAGGGGAGGATGAGAATAGTGATAAGCAGAGTACCATGGATCTGTATTCATAGCTGACAGATTCTCCTCCTGAAAGACAGCACAGTAAATAATGTTAATACAGTCAGAGAAAACTACATCTAACAAAAAAAAAATGATACACCTCCAAAATAAAATATAAACAAAAAATACATCTACATTTTTTATTATATTTTGTTACAGATGGAGTATAAGGAAAGCACAGATGTTGAAATGGCACCTGTAGTTTCACGAGACCAGCTCGTAGCGCAGATGAATATCCAAGCTTCTTAGCAAAGCCATCAGCCTGCATAGGACGTTACAAACAAACTAGGTCAATGGTTGGCCTTGGTTGAGTTAATAGGAACAGGTGAAAAACGGCAATGTAACTGGATGCAATATTATATAAAGTTCATAAACATGATACATTGCTATTTCCAGCACACCCATATTCACCCCCAATAAAGAGAGAAAATGAGAAGCAGCGTAAGATTGTAACCTGAAATTCAAATGATCTGCTGACAAGGTTCAGACCAAAGCTGACTAGTTGTTGGACTGGGATTACAGTGTGCTGCAAACGAATTCAGGGAAAAAGATGTTAATGCTTTCGAAATAAAATCTTGGTGAAATTAAAGGAATACTGGCATGGAGGTTCAAACTTAGAGCCTCCTGCAAACTGCATAATAAAAACTCCTAGTGTCCTTCATGAAAGTAGTGTATTAATATACTATAAAGGCCTACCCAATAGCAAGGATTAATATCTGTAATTTAAAGCTTTTGGTTATGTAGATTTGTACTATGCATGAGATTTTTACCCTTAAATGAAAACTTTTAGGTGTTTGAATGACCAATGCAAAGATACAATCACAAAAATTAAAACTATTGAACAGGAAATTAGAATTCAGAAGACAGCATCCATTCAATTCAACCGCACGGACAGTTAACCAGCAGCAAGGATGGCCCCACAAATTAACCGGAAAGAGGCCAAAATTATAAAAATCAGGATCAAAATATTTAAAGGAAAATTTGTACTCCTACTTGACTTTTGAACATCAAAAGCATATAATCAAATATTCTATGTTGGTCTAGCTTTATAGAAAGGAAAGGAATAGTGCACTGCTTTTACTTTTATGGCAACTTGGTGTAACCATATTCCATATAGCCCCTATTGAGTTTTATTTTCAAGTATTTAACCTAGTGTGATACTCTAGGACCAGTCAATCCCTTATTTAGCTGATAGATTCCACATAACTGCAGCATATTCTAGCACGAACAAGGCAAGATGCAGGAGAATCAAACGTCAGGGGTCAAGCAAATGGTACAATGAAACCATGAAGAATATTTCAAACCGAGGAGTACAGCATAAAGAAATGCTAATGTAAGAGGTTTTATATTCTGGAACCCCTCTTACAATAGTTCCAATTGAAATTATCCTGCTTCTTTTCCCAATTTCTATAGTCTAAGCTATCCTGCTGCTTTTCCCAAATTCTATAGTCTAAGTTATCCTGCTTCTCCCAATTTCTATGGTCTACGCTGCTGCCTATCGTCCATAACCCATTAAAGTAAGTTATCACAATTGTTCAGATTCATACCAGTGACTAGACCATGCCATGGTGTGCATGCTTAAAAAAATGTAAACATCACGTTTAAGCTATAATATCTATAGATTGAATTTCATAGTAGCTATTAAAGGAGGGCAAACAAACAAAAGGCACCTTCTTAACCAATCACATTATTTGCAGACATTAAATTTTGAATGCTTAGAGATTAGATGAATCATATCAAAAGGAACAAAAAATCATTATCAGAACAATTGTACAAAAATTTGACAATATATCTCAGTTATGCTTATAACAAGATGTGTATTGAAATAGAAGTCAGGCAAACTTTTTTGCTTCCATATTGACAGAACGACCATAGTTTAAAAAGCACCTGAAATATGATGAGTCCAATGAGGACTGGCTGTGTATCAAACCCAAAACTTTGGAACAGATCGGTTGAATTACGCACTAGCGTATATCCTCCAAATTGCAAGAGAGTAAGAATCTACACCAGATTTTAAGAAAAATAAGAAAAATATTGTGACGCAAATATCAATAGATCAATGCATTCAACAGAATCTCAGACAAAATATTTCAATGCTTTTTTCTTTAAACATTAATTCTTCTTGACATGATGCAAAACTAGAACAAAGCTATGTTTTTGAAAGAGACAGAAAACAAGAGGGACTAACCTATGAAATGATATTTTAAGATTTCCCAAGTGAAGCATATATTTGGTTTTCTAAAGGAGCTCTATAGAGGGACTTTCATAGTTTCATTGAAATTATAAGTTCGTATAACAATATAAATTATATGAAATTGTTTATAGTTACATCAAATGCAATCATAATGAGTTGTTCTTGGTGGTGTCATGCTTCATGGCTTCACAAAGTGAAAAGCCCAAATTATTTACCATAGGTATTAATTACAGAGGCAAACAAGTATTCACTTTCAAGTCAGGAATGCTATTCCACAAACCTGCATAGCAATGAAGGTGTACAGAGTATGGTTGAGCTTCCAGTGTCCAAGCTCGTGGGCAATAACAGCAACAATTTCCTCATCATTTTTGCACTGCATAACATCATCTATAATGTAAAGATCAATCATATCTAAAAAGAATGATACCCACAACTCTCACCTAGTGCATTTGATAGTGCATTTGATATGGACACTAAACTACCAACATATATTGCAGTGCTACTGAAAGTTGAAATAAACTGAAAAATGATGGAAAGTTAATTTTTTTATCCTAAAAAAAGAGTGAGAATTCTATAGAAATTACACATATAAAGAGTACGAATTAAATAGAAATAAAACTATTCTAAATTTCAAAAACAATATCATAGTCTGAAAGATGAAACAACTTTATACAGTTAGTATTTTCTAACCTGTTGAACTAATGTGTCATAAAGCACAATCCTCTTGTTCTTGAAGAATCCATACATATAGGCCTGCAAAGCATTTATAAAAATAGACGACAAAGTGAATAAAAATTACGTTAAGGGAAACTATTACAGGAGTTCAATATTTCCTTACATTGCTGTGACTTGATCTTGTGGATCCATCAACGACAAACAACTTCTTCAATGGAAACTTGAGGGACGAAGCAAGTTTCTCAATTTTCTCCCTGAGTGGGCCATCTGGAAGCTGGTTACCAGAATATCATATCAGGTAGAATATAAGAAATTAAATAAAAAATTACATTGACCTCCCTGAGATTTGCACTCATTTACACCCTCTACATTTCAAAAATTGCACTCATCTCTGTTAATTTCAAAAATAAATTTACAACCATGTGATTTTTATTTCCAATTTTTTAAATATCAAACATAGGAGAGTTTTGTTATTTTCCTCTAGGATGCATCTTTTTCAAACCAAGACAGCCTCTTTCTCATTCAGGTCAAGCTCTAAGCTCCAACATCTCCCAGAACATCCCTGACCCACTCCCCAAAATTGAACCAGACCCTTTACCACGAGCCAAACATGCCATAGTTCTCAAACTCCTAAAAGGTGTCATTCCTAACCTCACAATTCAAAACATAAGCTCCCCATATCCTTCAATCTCATGAGTCAAGAAAACTGTGCTAAACAATCAACCCATTGATCGCGAATTGGTACACACCTCTACCAGCCAACACAAACTCCACCTAAACCAAACGGAAACCCTTAGCAACGGATGAGAGACTGAGAGTGAGACTGTCGTCTGTCTGGTGTATTCTTTTGATGCTGGGCTAAATTAGGCATTTCACTCAAATGACCAAGTGTTCCACCAAACAATGTTTATTTTAAGGTGGTGTGTGTGAGTGTAATTATTCAACCAAGGAGGGTTGAGTGTAATTGGCACTAACTTCTAAGAGAGTTTAATCCAATAAACCCAATAATAAAAAATAAACATGTAAGGAGCATGCATATTATATATAATTATTGTCAAAAATATTGAAAGTCAGGAAATTCTCACTGGAGTGAACTTATTGAAGAGTGGAGCTATTAGAATTGGATAAATCGTCAGCATCACAAGAGAAAGACCAAACATAAATGCCCAAAGATAGATGGCCAAGTATGGACCTCCTTTCTGCAAAAATTCAAATAAACATTAAAACAGAAAACGAGACTCTTCGATAGCAAATAAAGCGAGGTACGGACATATAACAGAAATTAGTAAATATCACAACTAAAATCCAGAATAGCAAGGAAAGCCAAATTTAACTATTTAAAGCCAAGTTTTTAGCAAGTGACAGTTACTTCCAAAATCACAAGATTTTACCTGTACTATTACAATGATTGCAGCCACAATTGGAGGACCAATTATTATGGAAAGAAAAATTCCTTTTATCATGTCCCTGAAGAATAACCATGGTGTTTGCTGTAGGATAGATGTTAAAAATGTAAGAATGCAAACAAATATGAATTTTACAACAGATAAACTTATCAGTATTAGAAAAATTAAGATATCAAATCAAACTCAAAAGTAGTGAACTAGAAAGGTCGATGAAATAATAGATAGCTGGTTGATTTGAAGGAACGATGTGAACCTTATTAAAACCATGACGGCCCTCAATCACAAAAGTTGAGTACAGAGAAAAGGGCAAATCAGTTATCTGCACAAAAGGTAGAAGATCACAATAAATTTCATTGAAATAAAGATGCCGAGATTGATAATGATTTCCAATGCATAGTTATGACGAGCACCAGAAAGCTAGCATATACCACTGAGCCTCCAAAATCAAACATGTAATACAAATGAAAATCTTATTCCAAAACATAATGCTCTAGAGGAGGATATCAAATAGAGGAATAATGAATTACAAAACATCCAAAATAGTCCTGGTGAAGTTGAAATGTAATAAAGCCGGTAGTCTCCATTACGTGTGATAACCTACTTAGAATTTGAGTTAGGCCTAAAAAGCTAACTCAAGGGGTCAAAATGGTCAAGCGTTATAACAACTACTTTAACTATATCTCTGGACGATGTGGGATCAAAACGCACCACCTCACCCCTAAAACTGGATATCAGAAGCATGCATAAATGTGGATGGTCCAATACTAGAGATCTCAACACATTCCTTCATGCACAGACATCTAGAGCATGACAAAAATTGGTGGTTAAGCAACAAATTTAAAATAGGTTTTGATTAGTGTTATCAATAGCGGATTGCGAAAAATAGCGAAACATTAAAATCTGCAATGTGAAATCGCGGACGCCGCATAGAGTTGAAATAAGTAAATTATATATATAAAAAAGACATGTTGCATACAAATAAAAAAGGGAATGGAGCCATAGCGTAACTTAAAAAATTGGAAGGTATACTTAATAAAGTGAATATATAGGAGCAATTCTCACTAACTAGAGTTTTTTTATTATAAAAATAGGCTATGTTTGGCACTCATGCAGTTTTCTTAGCAGATTAATCAAAATCCGCTATGCTATAGCGCCGCTAATTGACAATATTGGTTTTGATGTCATCTTAGAATTTGTGCTAAACCTAACTCAACTCCAAAAACTAAGCTGAGGGGTGAGGACTGCTCGTGCTTTATAAGGACTACTTTAACTATATCTTTAGTTGTTGTGAGATCTCAACACCACCATCATGCCCAAAACTAGACCTCAGAAATGTAGCCCAACAACATAGATCTCAACAAACCCAAAGTTACTTTAGTCTCTAGCAATAAGAAGTGTGAAAAACGTACCTGCGACCAGATCATCAAACCGGCTAAGAAGGCAAGGGTATGAAGTATTTCATTTTCTGCATTGAGACCGGCTATTGTCGCAAAATCTCCTGATTTCTGCAATCAATAGACATCAAATAGCAATTTTATATTGGGAACATATGAGTTCATACTTCATAGACAATACACCAAATCCTCACCTTCCAAAACCAGGGCAATACTCTGAAGTACAAAATCGTAGAGTCTGTCACGATTGTCACAAACGCGTGAATGAAATGGAAGTGACTGAACAAAGTAAAAAAATGGCCGTGTAAGAATGCTAGTAAAAAAGACAATAACAGAAATTTGCAATTGTGAGAAAATTCCAAGCAACTTTGAGATTACAATATGTTACCACCACTCGACGAAAGAAATTCATATGCGATCAAGAACAAACCTCTTATCAAGACTATAGGCTCTGGATTTCTCAAATTTCTCTTGGTTGATTACTCCTTTTAAGGACTTTGGAAGAGTAGGAAGTTTGAGTGCTACGTGTTGTCGCAAATCCAAGTAAGTTTCAAAAATGTACATTAATATCATAAACCCTGAAAATGGATTAGAAGAAAACACAAAACAGTTAAATCCTATATTTTATTTTCAATATTTCACCTTACCAAAGGAGTACATCAAAACAATATTGGGGAGTCAAAACCAGGTCAAATCAAATGACACAACAAACAACAAAGACTTCTCAACAAGAATAGCGCAGTAAAGATGCATTACAGTTTGGCTTTAAGATTTGAGCAGTTGCTCCTTGTAATATTCATTTTATCTGTTTCACGTTTGCCTGTGGGTGTAATCCTATAGTTTTCTATAATATCAACCACAATAAAATTCATGTCTATTGTCTATTGCATACTTGATTACAAGGGTTTATGATTTCCATAACATACAAAAAGTTTCCACGAGAAAACTGCAATGAAACACTGAAGTGTAGCCAAATATGTTCCACGGCATCCACCCAATTCAAAAAAATGCTTATGGATTTGTTCATACAACCAAACCCAGCATTTCATTGGAACCGGCAAACCAGCAATGTTGATTAAAAAACTCAATAAAGAAAAAACACAAGACCAAACAACCAATAAATTTAGTCCAATTACCTTGAAGACTTAAGCATCAAAAACAACAACCACCAAAGCCTTTTCCCATTAGGTGAATTCAGCTATGATGAACCATCTATAACTATAAGGATATAAAATTTAAATCCAAATCTCTACTAATAGTTTGGTCTATAATACTTCATCAAAATCTCTCTTAATGGTAACAGCCACCACAACCGCATCAGGGCAATAGAGTGGCCCTCACCAACCACACAACCACAATTGTAATTCCAATTTAAAACCCTATTTCCAACTCTATGTTTCTTCATTTCAAAATTGAAGCTATAGTTAAACTAACAACAAAAAGACAAAACACCGTATTAATGATGAACAACCAAAGGGGTTTCCATTTCCAATCAAAACCCCAATCATACAATAACAAAAACACAAATGCATGATGTTCGATGCTAGTTTCAGCGAAACAAGAAGGGCGACAAATAACTACAGCATTTTCAATTCAAATATCAAATAAAAAGGGCCAAATTTCACGATGAACCCAGAATTTTCAAAAGCAAGCTAAATCCTAAACCCTAAATCATAAAGTCCAAGCAAAACGTTATAATTTCGTAGAAAGATAGAAACTTTGTTTGCAATAGCATGATGCAGTAGTAGATGAATGAAATGATATGAAAATGAGAAAACGAAAGCATGAAGGTGCTAACCGACAACAGCTTCCATGTAGGGAAACGCCATGGCTGACAGAGTCGGTGATGAAACAAGTTTAGCTAGCACGAAACCAAAGAGTGAGAGAGAAAACACAAATGTTAGACTGGGAAAAATCACTTATATAGTTATATGTAAAAATATAATATTATTTATTTATATTTTTCAAAATATAATTGTTTCATAAAAAAAATTGAAAATATCTATCTATATTTATACTATATATATAAAAGCAATACCCCACCCTTCAAAAAAAATTATTCTATTTTGGTGTAGTCTATTTTACTACAAAAAGAAAACAAGTTCTTACATAATAATAACCATGAAGAAGACAAAAAAGTAACTACCATTAAGAGAAAAGAAAATAACTAATAAACAAGAAAGAAACAAAAAAAAAAACA
>JBBPBR010000006.1:47562752-47575300 GCA_037974775.1 Cicer pinnatifidum
AAAAAAAGTAGATAATAAAAACTCTATAATAGCAACAATATCTTACCGTAAAAAAAAAAACTCAACAATCTCTCTCTCCTATTTCTCTCTTCAAATCTCTTCTCGCTCACTCCCTCCTTCTTCCTTAATCGCGATCCATCACTTCAAAATCACCCCAATCGATTTCACGCTATTCCGTTCATAGATTTTCTCTCTAACATTCGATCCGCATATTTCATATTACAATTTCAAAACCCTAGTTTTCTTTTCCCTTTTCCATTTCTTTTAAATTTTTCTATGGCGCAAACCCTCAATAATTATTGTCCCTTAGCTTTTCATCGGAACTAAATTTCTCGGGTATTCCGCAAGTTATATTTTTTTTTGAATTGAATCTCTATCTCCCGTGAATCTGTTTTCTGATTTTTGCTCAAAGGGGCGATGATGTGTATATATCAATCTTTACGTTTCTTTCGGGAATTTCATTGAAGGAGAGAGTGGATTTTTCAACTTTGTTGGGTGGTGGATATCGCTCGATTTTCTAAAAGGTGGAAGTTTGGGAGGGTTTTGGATGGTGGGTCTTGTTGTTGATTGAGCTGGATCAGTGAGTGAGATTACTTCTGTTTGTTTATATTGGTTTTAGGTTTTAGGTTTTGATCTTTAGAGATTTTCATTTTAGGGTTTTTAGAAATGGATGATGAATAAGTATTTGGGATCAGAAATATTTGGTCAAATATAATTATCAACAAGAGTATGAACATATGCTATGAATTCTGTTATTGATAATTGATGATGACTAGTGATCTCTGTGGGTTGTAGTAAAACTCTGCATTGTTCATCGATTGGAAATATTTGACAATTGATTATCTACTTTGTTTAGCATAAGTATTGTGTAGAGGGAGCAAAATGAGCTTAGCAAACGAAGATCAGAGCATGTTGGATCAGACAACTCAGATTGAATTGCAAAAGTAACCTTCTATCTTGGTTGATTAGCTTATTGTTTTTTTTTAAATTTTTTAATAATGTTTATGCTTATTATATATACATTAAAATGTGATGCATGTTATGATATGCCTATCTGTTGATGGTTGTGCAGGAAGTTGAAAATTTCATACACAAGGGAGTTTTTGTTATCGTTAAGTGGTTTGGATGTATGCAAAGAGTTTCCAAGTGGGTTTGATCGGTCACTTTTAAGGTATAGTATGCTATAATGCCGGAGTGCTGCATTTTTGCTTTTCATCATCTTATATATATTATTGTCAATTTGTGCTCTTTCACTTATGTGTTATGCCTTGTTTTTACTGTGTGACGAAACAGTGAATTTGAAGATGCTTCACTGGATCGACAGAGAAGTACTGGTGCTCTGTCATCGCATAGTTTCAGGCGCAATGAGTATAGTTCATCCCCTCCAACCAGAGGGGATATGAATACCTTTTCGCGGGGAACCCTTGGGAAATGGGATTCTCGCTCTTCTGGACGTTCTGACAGAGACAGTGATTCTCAAGCTGAATGGGACTCAGGTGTTTACACTTGATCAATAAAAATACTCATTTTCTTTTTAATTTTTTAAATGGCATTACTAATTACAAGTATTTGGATAAATATGGAATTCTTCTGTGTCTGTCTGTCTTTTTGATGGGTATTCGGGTAGAAGTTTCTCTTAAGTTTTATGTTGATCTATTTCATTATTACTGTCACTTTTCAGATTCCGGAAAACGTTTTGGCAACCAATCTCGCAGAACTTTGCAAGGTCCTGAGCATGATGGACTTCTAGGCAGTGGTTCTTTTCCAAGACCCCCTGGGTATGCACCTGGGTCGTCTGCTCCTAAGTTTCGAGCTAATGACAATTTCCAGCCGAATCGGTCTAACGAGCCTTATCATCCTCCTCGCCCTTATAAGGTTAGCTCACTTATTTGTAGTTGTTATTCATTTCTCAGACAGATGTAGGTTGCCTAAAGTGTAATATTGCTTACCTCCAAAAGTTCTCAATCATGTATGATTTTCATTTGATGTGTTGAAGCTATGGACAGTATTGAAATCACAAGGATTTTATTAACTTCTAGTCCATCACAATTTGTGGCTTTTGATACTTGCTAGGCACCTCACTCACGTAGAGAAACTAATGATTCTTTCAATGATGAAACGTTTGGTTCTTTGGAGTGTACAAATGAGGACAGGGCAGAAGAGGAAAGAAAGAGAAGAGGTACACATTCTTATCTAGAAGATATTAGAAGATATTGTCCATTTGTTTGAATGATGTCTATGTATCTAATTATTTGAAATATATAGAAACCTTACATACAAAATTTAGGGGAATCATTCCCATTTCTGGACGAGATTTGCTCTAATTTCCTAAGCTGCACACGTTTAAGAAGGCTAATTATATAGAAATGCATGCCGCACTGCATGTTGTCTTCTGTACTGCATAGCACGTAAGTCCTGTTAGAAAACCACCACAGTGTTTGAAGGGGCCTGAGATAATTTTCCTGTAGCCCTATTTAGGGTTGCTGCACGGCCCCCTAATTCCCCTTTTAAATTGATTGGTTTGATCAAGAAGAATCAATTTGCCTATGAGAAACTGACTGCTAGGCCTAGATGTATGTCCTTGTTTAAGACATTGACAAATTGAAGGTTTGATGTATGGAAGAGAGATAACTTGAATGAAAAATGCATCATGAATAGAATGACGATTTGAATAGCCTTATTATTATTTGCATTGAGCGGTGTGGGATTGAATAAGTTAATCCAATCTTAGCTAATAAACTGTGAAGTTCAATAATCTCAGAACAAGCAGCAGACATAACACAATATTTAGAGAGGAAGACTTGGATTCTGGGCTTGTTTCTTACTTTTCCAGAAAATGAGTGTAGGGCCGGAAAAATACATAAACCTAGAATGTCTGGGCAGCCAACTCCAATTAATTACCCTTAACCAATCACTTGAAAAGATGATACGATATGACCTACAAAGCACATACTCCAACACAGATGCCTGACACGACACAAACACGTCGACACTCCTATTGGAAAAATCTCTTGTTGTGTTTTCTATTTTTTGGAGAATGGTTTGTGCCTTTATTGAGGCTACTGTACATGGAGGAGATGGTGAAGACGGTGAAACTTTTTTTTTAGTAAGGATGATGAAATTGGTTGGTTACTGTTGCTCTGAATGGTGTTCATGATTTTTATGAGAATAAACATGTTTCATGAAAATTAAAATCCCCCAAATTTTGATGCTTCAGAGTCAATTGCTGGGAAACATAAGCATTGCATGGCCCAACTAGAAAATGGAAGAATTGAAAATAATTATATGGTTGAATGGTTGTAAGAAGTGTGTTGGTTGGGATTTGTTTGGGTTCAATATCATGGATTTGTTTGATTGTGTAATTTGTGTTATTCATTAGACCCATTCTGGGGGTTTGATGGTGTACGTGTTGTAGGTGGGAAAGAGATTGCGTGGGTGGGGGCGGCTGAGGGAGATGAATATATATGTTTTCTTGTTGATGATTTGGTTCATAACTCAGAAGAAGAAATTGAATGCATAATTAGGTGTTGGGAGATGGGAGGGAAGGGAAGAGATGAAAGGGGATAAATGATTAGGTATGAAAAGTGTATCCTATTATCATGGACTTCAAGTAAATCCAACTACATATGAGTTGGGGGGCTAGGAAATCAGAAAGGGGGTAAATGTGGTGGGCCAAAATTGCTCCTAAAAAAACTAAGAATTCCAAAATCACACAATTGAGAAGCTTAAGGGGCTAAAAATGCATTTAAGCCTAACATTTATATAGTAGTAATCTTGAGAAAATTTCAGTCTACTGAATGCTCAATGCAAATATTCATCAAACAAAACTATTAATCTTGAATTGAGAAATCACCCTGGCTGTAATCCAGGAAAGAATATGAGGACCTTTTGTCTACAAGGCACAAGCTTGATTTTGATGTTTTGTGCAATAGGAAAGCCTTCGAATGAATACGATCCCACTAAAATACACACTGAAATTTTCTGTTGCCACAGTGAAGCAGAAAACCAAAAGAATGCATAAAAAATGTACACTGAGATAGAATGCTTTGATACTATGTTAATTCATGAGTTTTGTTTTATTTCAAATATATAGAAACTTTACAGAAACATTTTAGGCCTTAGGGTATTCTTTCCCATTTAAAGGTGACATCTGTTCACGTTTCTCTTTGTGGTACGCTCTGCTTCGGGAAGGATAATCAAGTACATGAAAATAGTAAATAGAAAGCCCATTGTCTGGCACACACTAAGCAGTACACAGAACATTAAATCCATTAGAATATAAAAATAAGCCACAAGGTTTTATAGGCCTGGGCTGATTTTGCAGTGACCCTGGTTGGGCTTTCCTCATGTCCTACCAACGGTAGCCGGGTAGGCTGTATTTGTTCTTATTATTTCTTACCTTAATGTTTTGTTTAACTTAGTTCACGTCTAATAAATTATAATAAAATGAATGACAACTTTCTTTCCAGCGTCTTTCGAATTGATGAGAAAAGAGCAAACAGAAAAGCTTAAGATGAACCCAGACAAGAATAAAGTGGATTTTGACATTTCTTCACTTCTTGACGATGATACAAAAAAGCTAGTTGCTCGGAACAATGAGCCAGTGGAGCCTCCTTTGACTTTAGCAGCTTTAAGCAATGATGATAAATCTTCTTCCCTTTCACATGCGTCAGCAAGACCACTTGTACCCCCTGGTTTTGCAAGCACAGTGTTGGAAAGGAATACGGGTACCAAAATTTCCTCTAACACTTATGCAGCAGAGGTAACTAGTTGATATCTTTTATCCACCTTATTTGTGGTCTTCTGTAGCTTAGTTACTCTTAAATGCTGTAATTTTTCAAATGTTCAGCTCAAAGATACATTGTCTGAAGCCTTAAATTTGGCATACAATTTGGTTTTACTTTCTAAGTTGTAATTATTGATATTGTCTTTTATAAATGATATGTCTCTGAAGAGGGAATTTTAGATACTACTGTTCAGAATTATGGTAGAAGGCCATTGTTTGATATTGGAGAACTGAGTCCTCATTATGTGATGTTTTGGCAATGGTAATCATGATGAGCTTTTGTAGTTAAGTTCACAATGACTTCTCTGTGAGCATGGAAATTTTGAAATTTCTGAAGGTCTTTGTCATTCCAAAGTGTGTTTTTAGAGTGTGGTTATATAGTAATGCTCTCAGT
This sequence comes from Cicer pinnatifidum, assembly GCA_037974775.1. Taxonomy (NCBI): domain Eukaryota; kingdom Viridiplantae; phylum Streptophyta; class Magnoliopsida; order Fabales; family Fabaceae; genus Cicer; species Cicer pinnatifidum. The sequence goes on from JBBPBR010000006.1 coordinate 47,567,933, forward strand.
GTTTGAAGAGTAATCTTAATCATATAAAGTTCAAGAGTTTTAAAGAAAGGGTGGCTTGATTCAACAACACACTACTTTTCTCAATGCTGTGAGTTTGATGGCAACAATCGAGTTATAGTCTGACATAATAGCATTTTTTGACTGTGCTGTTGTTTTGTTTCGATCGTTGGGTTGATGTCTATAATCGGGGAAATAGTCTTTAGGGGATTTTGAGGTTTTTATATAGTAACCTATCATTAAGAATGAAATCGAGTAAGGAGATGGTTTAAGGTAGTGAACTGATCTGACTGATTGTTACCAACATTGTACGGGAGGACACAACTAGATTATGATATACCATTTAAAATTACCCTCTAGTATTCAAGTTTGAATATCAAATCTCAACATTTAAATTTTGTATGGTAGAAGTTTTTTATTCAAGGTCTTAATCTTAGTTGGATTAGGATTTTGTCATTTCTTTACTTATTGGATGCCAAATCAATGTGGGATATATTGTAGGATTTTGGTGCTTCATTTCTTACTTTAATACTTCTTTTCCCCATATAGACGGGGAAGCCTTGAAATTGAGGACTCAGTTTAAAATAAATGAAAATTCTAATTAAACTTTTAAGTCATGAAATTATTCATCTTAGCATGTGAATACCAGATGAACTCTAGTTTTTTTTCCTTGCTTGCTGTGTTACTTCAATGGCTTGTGTTTGATCATATTTTGATCGCTACATCCCATTATTCATAGCTCTCTTATATGTGTTTCATTTATCTGGTACTTATACAGGCGGGGCAGCTTGAGCCTGGAGAAACCAGAGGTAGCCGTGTATTCAGTATAAATCCTGAAAATAAAGAAGGAAAACTATCAACCAAGAAAGCGGATAACATTGAACAGAATCTTCAAAGTGCAGATATAAATGTTTCAATCAACAATGAGAAAGAAAATATTTTAAATTTATCGTCTTCTGTGGATACCCCCAACACTAAAATTGGAACGAGTGATCGACTAAGAAAGAGATCCGCTCTTTCAGAAGCCTTGGATGCATCAGATGACAGTAAATTTATTCAACTTAATGCTGAAGTAAAAGGAAAGGAGGCTGTAGTAGCCTTCAATCCTGAGAATTCAGATTCTATCTTATACAAGCTTTTTGGTAATGCTTCAATGCTAACCAGTGGGAAATCAACTAGTATTGTTGAGGTGATTGCAAAACTTATTGGAATTCCCTATACTTGTTATGCCCAGAAAGTGTTAACTGCAGTTTGCCAGACATCTTTCTGAAAATGGACATTTTACCTATTTGGCTAGCTGTATTGTGATTTGGACGAGTGTTTTGTTTTCTGCTTTGCTGTACATTACTATGAATTTGACTATTTATGATTTTGCTCTTGTAGCAGCCTGATCACAAAGCAGATGAAACATGGAGTCCACATGCCTTTCAATCTTCGAAGCTTGCTCATTTGTTTGCTGAAGAAGGTATGTCTGTTAATATACCAACTACCTTCATTAATTCATTTTCTCAAATTTTTATTAGTGTCGTATCTGGTGTGCGTGTCTGAGTTGGTGCTTTATAGATTAAAAGTTATACCTCATAACTTTATGTTAACTTATTATCTTCATTTTCCACTTACCTTAACGCAGAAAAGAATTCGGTCGATGACTTCATCCCTAGGCCAAACGACTTGCTCTCACTTATTGTTGGTGGTGAAAAGGGTGGGCTGCAGGTTTCCAATGTAGAGACAACCCATCAAGTTGCAGCTAATTTTACTTTCCAAAATCCTGAACCTAGTGAGCATGTGACAACAAATGTAACACATACTACTATTGTTAACTCCGACCTATCATACAAGAGTGATAAACCTGAGATATTACCAGCAGTTCTTACATGTGAAGATCTTGAACAGTCAATTCTATCACAAGTTAGTGACAATGGTTCGTCATCTCAGCAACTCTTGCAGGACAATAATTTTGGTGCAAAGACTGAGCTGCCCGCTTCAATTGATAATCATGCATCCGAACACCTCCTATCTTTGTTACAGAAAGCATCCTCACATAAAGATATGGAACTATCATCTGTTCTAGATACTGCTGACATGGTGCGCAACACTAAAGGAGTAACTACTGGCAACCTTCTCGATAATCCAGAGGAAGTAAATGCAGCTACTTCTAATTCATCAAAAACACTGACACTGGAAACACTTTTTGGATCAGCTTTTATGAAGGAGTTGCAATCAGTTGGAGCACCCCTTTCTGTTCAAAGAAGTTCAATTGGATCTGCAGGGGCTGATGTTTCAGAGTCTCTGCTGTTTCCTTTCCCTAACTCAGACAATGTTCATCCTCCTACTGGGGAGCTTACAATGAACAGGCATGGAAGCAGTGTCTTTCCATCAGAAAAAACTCATCAACCCAAATCAAACAGATTTGAAGAGCAGTGGTTAGGTTATGGTGATTCTCAGGGAGATGTTAATTCATCGCTACTTCAAAGTGATATTTCCAAGGCTAGAGGTTTCAATAGGTCTCATGATATTCGCCTCCCTGAAGAAGATAGCTTGATTACTCTCGGGGATCCTCTGCAAACCTTTTTATCTGTTGGAAATTCAGCTAAAACAGATTTGTCTCAAGACACACCTGCCGATATTACTCGAAAAATGGCAGCTCTGAATCCTGCATTTAGAGATGAGCGACTTATGATGAGAAATCAAGAAGGTCAAGCATATCCTCGCGGTCCATATGATATAAGGGAACCTGGTATTCCATATCAAAATCTTAATGTCCAACGACCTCCACAGCTCCAACCCCCTCAGTTGAATCACATTGGTCCAATGTTCAATCAATTAGATTCACATCCTCCTCATATTAGTTCTTATATGAAGCTTGCGACTCCTGATGGCATGGTTCATCACGACTCTCCAGTCAACCGTCAATTTCCGGGAAATATGCTTCGTCCTCCTTTCCATCAACCAAGTGGTGGGGTAACTGGGTTTGATCCTCCTGCTCAACACCCTCTGTTACAACAGATGCATATGCAAGGGAACCTTCATCCGTCTCATTTATTACGAGGTTTCCCAAGGGGTGCCGCTATGCCCCCTCATCCCAGTAATCCAATGACTGGTATTATGCAGGAACCAAATCCAATGCAAGGCTTCCCATTTAGTGGCCAGCAGCATCCTAGTTTAGGTGGCCCCGGAATGCAGTTGCAAGGTAAAATATTATTTGATGTGAATTGCTACTATGCTTGTCTTTGTATATGATTATCCTAGCTTTAGACTGATATTAATCACTGCCTGTTTTTCAATGATGACAATTTACGCTTAATTAGTTTTACTACTTGTCAATAATTTATTTGTAGAAAAATTTTATTGGGCACGATCTCAAATCCTCTGTGGGTTAATTGCTATTGTCATTTTTCTTGCAATTCAATTTTGGATACTTGATTCTTCTGAAGTTCTTATTTTTTTAGTGGGTGTATTTTTTTTTTTTTTTTCATAACAGGATTTTAGTGGTTGTATGTTATGTTTATGGGGTTTGATGGATCTTAGATTTATAGATTTAGCATTTTGTTTGAGTTATAAACTTTTACTCTTCTAGTTGAAGGTGGCTTGGATTATGAGTTCGCCAATTCCCACTGCTCCATATTTTCACAAACACTATTGTTTTACAACTGCTCGAGGAACATATGACTAAATATTCATCATCTCTTTTAATCTCTACATGTTCAATTCCTGATGTACATTTTGGTTATTTTATCAGCTCCCGGGGTTGCTGGTGGAAGGAATCATCCAGAAGCACTTCAGAGGCTTTTCGAGATGGAGCTTAGGTCAAACTCAAAGCCAATTCATACTTCAGGGCAAAACCAGGGGATGTATGGTCATGAGCTAGACTTGAGTTTTGGCTATAGATAGTGTATTATCATTGTTGATGTGTATACTAGATTGTATTCACCAAGTTGCTGTTCTATAACACTCCTGCATGAAAGATGATGGGTTTACTGTGGTGTTTTTCTTTGGGAAAATTAACTTTGTTGTAATTAATGAATTCTCTTCAATTTGCATCTTACTGGAATTTCAATTTGCCTTAATATTTTTGTCAAACACACAATCATATTTGCTTCCAAGATTTGAGTTTTGGAACAAAAGCCAAATGGAGGAGGAAAGCATTTAATATTTATCTTGAGGGAATTCAAAATATTTTGAAAAACTAGTTGACAACATGATAAAATAAGTATTTGAGTTGGTATAGGAGATGACTATCAAACAGTGGCAGTCAAATTTGATTGACACCTCACAAAACAGAGAACTAAAGAAGGGCGTGAAGATGATTAATTCCTTTTACTTATGACCATTGTGGTTTTGGTTATAAAACCTTATCCAATGTATGGTTAGCAGCTCTTTTTTGTTTTTATTTATTTTTTATTTTATTTATTTTTTTAAGTTTTAACCAATATAACACTTAAGAGATTCTTAAATAGCTTTTAAACTCTATAAAATTTTATCAGTTCACTTGTGCATTAAGCAATGTATCAAAGCTAAGTTAGAGTTTAAAAATTTATAAAGTGAACTGATGAAATTTTAGTGACGTGATAAAATTTTTAAGTTTAAATTTTTGTTAATCACTTGAATGTTATAAATTTATTTAAAAATTGATCACTTTTATTTTTAGTGACTTTAAATTGCATTGTTCTCAATACATATAATGTATATCAGTTTAAATGAATAAATACAAAATTTTTAATAAAAAAGTAATTTTTGTGGATAGTACGAGTGATAAGTATCATATCTTTGTAAATTGAATACTTTTTATGGCAATGCATGCTATCCATTTAAATGCTTCGTGATACTTTAATGGTATTGAGTGTAGGCAAGGAATCATTGATATTCTGTCATGCGATTATTCCTTGTACAATTTTTCGTTGGGAAATTTAATATGGAGACTCAATAAGATTATATTATGAATTTAATTATATAAACCAAAGTCAATTACAATCACCATCATGAATGAACGTGATTTTTATTATTTTATTATAATACACAACAATCAGACTCTTGTATTATTATTTTTATCGTTTATAACCGTTATAAAAATATATGTTTACTAACTCGCAAAGCATCCACAAAATAGAAGACAATCATTTTTTTCAGTTTTCAATCACAACAAACATCGATCGTTGTTCCTATATTATGAATACAAAATCAGCCATCTTCTACTCCGTCTTTGTGAAATTGCACTTCTCATTAATCATTAATCATGTGTCACGCCACACACTTCATAGACGACATATTTTTAAACAAACTAATAAAAATTAATAAAATTAAATTCTATTTAATATTTAAGATGATATTTTAAAGAATCCGACTATTTTAAATGTTAAAACTAAAAAAAAATCAATATATTTAAATTACAAAAAGTTCAATATGTAACGAAAAAAATTAAAATTTAATATAATAATTATAATAATAATAATAATAATAATAATAGAATATTTTTTATATTTATTTATATAAATAAATTTAAAAGACTTTTCATATAATCAGTTATATGATATTTTTAACTAAATAATTTTTTTTTTTATAGAAAACTAACGTAGACCAAGTCTAACATCATGTCGGTTTGGCTTACTTATTCCCACTATACACCTAAGCTTATACAAGTACATCCTATTTACTGCAGAATCAAATTTAGATCTTGTAATTGCCACATTAGAAGAATTTATGAAACTTAATTCGAAGTAAATGAAAGGTGGCTGTAGCATAGGAGCTTTAATTCCTGAGAATCCTATACAAGCTTTTTGAGATGGAGGTGAGGTCCAACATAAGCCAATCCATTCTTCTTCGGGGCAGAATCAATTAAGAGATGTATATACGATGATGAGCTACACTTGTTTGGTGGGTTGGTAGTATGACTTTTATTTTTCTGTTAGAAGAAATTGAATTGGGTATCAAGTAGGGATTAAGGTTTCGATGGTTTAGAATGTGTGATATTTTTGTATATTAATTTGATTAGTGGAAGAAGTGGTTACAACTACATGCCTTATATTTGGTTTTAAATATGATTACTCATAATTAAAATTCAACACACTTAAAAATATAATTGTTGTCATGAGATTAGAAGTTTCCGGATTCATGTGTTTAATCATGTGAGTGATGTTTGTTTAACTATTTATGCATCCAACTATGTATAATGTGTTGGTTGGTTAAAATTCTACATGAAAATATAATTGCTATACAACAGTTTCTATAGGGTAAACAACTAAACATAATCTTTGATTCAAGGGGAGAAACTAATCTAAGGATTGGAACCCAAAATTTTCCCATAAGCTCCAAAATAAAGCTACTTTAAGGGTGCAACTCTTAAACCAGATTTGTATTTGAATGTAATCTTTTTGCTACCATTTCACATAACAACAATAGGCTTATATATGAAGTTTTAACCATTTCAAATTTAGATTAAAAAGGATCATTAATATTATTCAGTAAATTATAGATGTAATAAGAAATCTAGTAAATGTCTTAATAAAAACACATGATTATAAAAAAAGCATGATTATGATTCAACTGTAAAAAAAATTATTTTTGACTTTTAATATTCATTCACCATCAATATCTATTATATATATTTAAAATAGACTCTGCTGCCACCTCACATTTTCTTCCACATATGCAATATTTGCCACCTCAGCCAAAAAAACATGTACATCATCATAGAGAGTTTCCTCAGTTTTTAGCTTTTTCACAAATTCTATACATCATCCACTATCTTTTACTATCTCCTATTTAAATTTTATTTCATAACGTCTATTCAAAATTTTCTAAATTAATTCCATATTATTATTTCATAATGTCACATTATTATTTTATAGCGTTTGTCCAACATCTTTCACATTAATTCTATATTATTTTAAAAAATCAATATGAAATTTTATGTCAATAATATATATTTAATTTTATCAATCTAATTTATAAAAGAGAAGTACCCAACAATAATATATATTTAGCTTTATATCAATAATATATATTCAATTTTATCAATCTAATTTATTAAAGATAAATATTCAATTTTATCAATCTAATTTATTAAAGATAAATATTCAATTTTATCAATCTAATTTATAGAAGAGAAGTACCCAACAATAATATATATTTAGATTTATGAATGTTATTATTGTGTCTTCGAGAGAAAATAGTTTTGACGTATATTATTTTACTTCTTCAAACAATCTCTACGATTAGTGGCTTGCAACCCAATTATTTTCAAAGAAGTAGATATAGTTGGAAAATTCTTATTATATATTATTATTATTATTATTATTATTATTATTATTATTATTATTTAGCACCTAATATTATGTATAACTATTAATGTGTCATGAGTTACAAATTAAAGTA
>JBBPBR010000006.1:47585408-47614727 GCA_037974775.1 Cicer pinnatifidum
ATATATATATATAATTTTAATTTATTTATAATTTAAATTAATGTTTAATTATAATTATAATTATTAATTTAAATATTTAAATATTTAAATATTTGATTATTAATAATTTAAATATTTTGTTATTAATTTAAATATTTTATTATTAATATTTTATTATTTAAATTAATCTTTAATTTAATTATTAATATTTAATTTTAATTTAAATATTTTATTTTAAATTTTTAATTATATTAAGATTAGTTTATTATATATTAAATTTAATTTATAATTACATTATATTTTAAATTTAATTTAAATTTTAATATTATATTTATATTAATTTATTATATATAATATTATAATAAACTATTAATTTTGAATTTAAAAATTAATTTATTAAATACTTATTATTTTGTGGCGGCCTAAGCCCTCACAAAATATATTATTTTTTAATCAGGATGGTATTTGTGGCGGCCAAAAGCCCTCACAAAGGAGGGAATTTGTGGCGGCCTGGGCCCTCACAAAGGTCCAATCCGGCAAATTCAACCTGTCCTTTGTGGCGGCCTATGCCCTCACAAAGGCAGACTTTTGTGGCTGTAAAAGCCCTCACAAATGCGTGTCTTTTGTGGCTGTAAAAGCCCTCACAAATGCCTGTCTTTTGTGGCTGCAAAAACCCTCACAAATGCCAACCTGTTTCAAGCACTTTGTGACTGCAAAAACCCTCACAAAATTTTGTGACCAGCTTCTTTGTGGCTGCCAAAAGTCCTCACAAAATCCACCTTTGTGGCTGATTATACCCCCGTTGTGAGGGCTTTTGGCCCTCACAAAAACCCTTATTTCTTGTAGTGATTTGGTTTATGGATGTTCTAAACTACACACATAGTTTATGATTTGCCTTGTGTGAGTATCTGATAGTGTTTGTACTTCAATGTTTGAATAAGACGAATCTTTAATATGTGAACTATAGACATTAATTGTTCTTTAAGCCTCTAGTTAATTTTTTAAATAAATTTAAAGTATATGTTTGATTTGATGATCGGTAACAAAAAAATCTCAAATAATTCATAAAATTAAACTCACCGTATAATTGCCAACATGGGAGACTTAGGTCATATATATCAAACGAATTATGAACGAAAATAAGATAAATAATTTTACTAAGACCACGAAATAGGAATAAAAAAGCTTGAAAATGGAAATGAATTGAAGATCGAGAATGTTAGGTCAAAAATTGAAATTTATCAAGTTCGAAAATGAAAGATCGAATTTAGAAGAACAAATATCACTACTAGAAATAACCTTTTTACTTCTAGATTTTCTTGCTAATTTGAGTTGAAAATTCACGTGAAAGAGATTATATATAGATTTAATAGATATAATAAGAAGAAAATACATAGTAAAACAGAAAATTTCATAAGATTTTACATCCAAAAATGGAATTTGTAGGAAACTTCTTCAGTAAATTAGCATTAGAAAAGTAGATGATTTTTGAAAATATTAGGAAAAAAAAGGAAATATTTATTTATTTATTTGAAATTTATTGTAATTAGAAATATTTTTTAATTTATTGTAGTTAGAAATTTATTATAATTAGATATTTGAAATGTATTTATTTATTTGAAATGTCAACATAAAATATATTAAGAGATTAACCCATAGCGTAGAATTAAAGCGAAATAATTAAGTCTTTTATTTAGAAATATAATTTTTTGTTGACGAAATACCATAAAAGTTATAATGAATAACAAACTTCTATATATATAAATAATAATATTAAATGTTTGAAAAATAAAAGATATTTTTTTTATAGAAAAAAAAAAATATTACATTTGAAATAAAAGATAAAGATAAAGTATGTGAGTAGTCAAATAAAAAATTGGTATTTAAGTTGAAGTAGTACATACAATAGAACTACAAGAAGATTGGTGTTGCGTGAATTTTGGATTGAGAAGAATTGGAAGTATGGCTCCTCGATCACATTCAAGAGTGACTTTGCCTGAAGATCTAATCGCCGAGATCCTTTCATTGCTATCAGTGAAATCTATACTTCGATTCAGGTGTGTGAATAATTCTTGGAACTCTCTGATTTTGAATCCAACTTTTGTGAAATTGCACATGAAGAGATCATCAAAAGAAGATGCACTGTTCACACTAACAACACATCACATCAAATATGATTTTGATGACTCTCCCTATGCTAAAGAAGATGATTTTGAGCACGGTTATAGTGTTGTCCCCTACTCCATAAGTCGTTTAATTGAAAACCCATCGTTCACCCATTTTGAGAATCCTTACTATCACTTGAACGACAAAGGTTGCTCCACTCCGATTGGTACCTGTAATGGATTGATTCTTTTGTCTGATGATTCTAAGTCTGGTAGGTCTCATCAATACTTTTTCAATTTATGGAACCCTGCAACCAAGAAAGTATCTCCAAAGTTTGGGTATTTTCGTGATTCTCGTGGTGAAACTTTTGGCTTCTCATTTGGTTGTGATAATTCAAGTAACACATATAAAGTGGTGGCGTCTCGTTATCTTCCTGATCAATTGTCAACTGAGGTGAGAGTTCTGAGTTTGGGAGAAAATGTTTGGAGAAATTTGGAAAGTTTCCCTGTTATTCCTCTTGATTTGAACTCTAAAGGCACTTATGTTTATTTGAATGACACTCTTAATTGGTTGGCTCTCCACAATTACTTTCAGTATAAAATTAAGAATCCTGACCTTGTTAAGGGTATTTCAGCTAAGCAGTTTGTGATTGTTTCTCTTCAACTCGGGACTGAGACATACAACCAATATCTACTCCCTCCTGGCATTGATGATAAAGTTTTACCTTCATCTCCAACTATTAGCTTGTTGGGAGGTTTCCTTTGTTTTTCTTATTCTTACAACAAAACTGATTTTGTTGTATGGCAGATGAACAAATTTGGGATTGAAGAATCTTGGACTCAATTTCTTAAAATTAGCTATCACGATCTTTCCCCAGCCTATGCCTTTGACGATACACTCAAGTATCATCGTATATTGTTTCCATGTCTTCTTTCTCAGGATGGTTATACACTCATATTACGTACTAGTGAAGTTAAAGCAATTCTCTATAATTGGAGAGATAATAGAGTCAAGCCAATAAATATTATTCCGAGTAGAACTCTTATTGATGATGATACTATAGATGTTGTTGAGTGGAGCTTAGCCAAGGGTTATGTTCAAAGCATTGTTCCAACATTTTGGAAGTAAGTTCCTCTTCCATCATCTATTTATTTAAATTCATGTTATTATGTTTATGTTGTTTTTATAATAACAATATATTGTGTCAATATTGTTTCCTATATATCATGGCTTAGGTTGATTCTATTTTTAAATTACTTTATATTGTCTTGATTCATTGAGTTAATCTAGAAATAGATTAACGAGCAACCGCCTTGGAAAGTTTTGATACATATGTAGATCTAGAAATAGATAGATAGATAGATAGATAGATGAGAAAAGGAATAACTATTATTATTTTTTTATTGTTTGAGGCATACATTAATTTTTTTTTACTTCAAGATTTTGTGACATATAATTAGTATATTTGTCTTGTTAATCTAAACGTAAATTTGAAATGAATGTCAACACTGACTTACAAATACACAAACTATGCACCCCCGACTAAAACGAGTGATTCTATTTATATGTATATTTGAAATATATAAAGATTTTGCAAATAATTGGATATATTTTTGGGTCTGATTTTGTTTACACCTGTTCAAGTGCATTTATATTGATTTTGTATAAAGTATGGATTGATTTCGCTCAATTAATATATATATATATCAGATATTATTTGTGTTCTGATATTTTATAAGCTCAATTTTGAAGGTTTGGATGGAATTAAAAAGATTTATATGAGAAGTTTGAGATAAATAGGGTGTAACTAAGATTTCAAACCTTATTTCACAAGTGTTAAATCATAAATATAGACAGTAGATAAGTTAGGGGATCATTTTCTAAGGAAAACAACTAGAAATTGTTGAAGTGAATACAAATTAATGAGCAAAATACTTCTTAATTTTGTGACAGATGACGAACTTCTTTTTTTCAAATTGAATTGAATGTACTTTTATTTATATATTCCATCTTTCTTTGTTATTTTTGGGTGATGAAGCTTTTTAATGAGTGCCAAATAGCTTCTAAATACACATAATAAGCTGTAGGATAATTTTTCTATGGTAAGTAGCTAGAACATTATTCTCCTAAAAGTAAGTTTAATTTATCTTGACATTATAGTTTTTGGAGTACTATATGTTTTATCTAATAGCGTGTTTTGTGAAAGAAAGATATACTGGATATATATGCTTCTTAAATTACCATATGCCTTTTCTAAATATTTGTTGTTCAAATATTTTTATTTTTATTTTTTCATGTGCATGGTAATGTAGGAGTTTCAATTTGCCTAATATAAAAATAGCGAGTTCTTTAAATTTGTGTGCCTTCTTTTACATCCATATGTTTTTAACATATACAATGTTGATTTTCATGTGGGAATGCAGAGATTGGAGGAAGAACAACCAGAACCAAAAGAGTGTCAGAAAAAGAAGAATTTGAAGCAGCATGATTTGAATTAGTTAAAATTTTAGAATCAAAATTGTTTATGTGGTTTGAGACATTGTTATTATTATTATTATTATTATTATTATTATTATTATTATTATTATTATTATTATTATTATTATTATTATTATTATTATTATTATTATTATTATATTTGTAATGTACTTTATCATAAACCTGGTTTTTAAGAAATTTTTTGTTGAATTGGATGTTAAAATACCTTATTAAATGGAAGTTTGAACTTCTTTTACTCTTTCGTGTTTAACTTAGCTTGATTGGCCATATATATAAAAGTAGGAGGTTTAAGAGTTCGAAATTTTAAAACTAACATAACTACTAACTTAGTAATATTCCTCGTTAAAAATAATCATCAATTTTAGAATGAATTTTGTCTTTGATGATTTTGTTATGTGACTAATATGGAGAAAGAACAATATAATTCACAAACAATTTTACAATTGTTCATGTGATGGAAAGCCTTATTAACACCACTCTTTAATTTCTTCTTTGTTATCGTTTTTTCCTCTCAACTTCTCTTTCATTTGAGAGAACTTATATTTTATCGTTTACAACTTTTTGAGATGTGTTTGGGGATTAGATAGTGCATTACCATTGTTGATGTGTATACTAGTTTGTATTCAAATTACAAAACGTTAATCTATAACACTCTTCTTTGAAAGATGATGGATTTAATATTATGTTTATCTTTTGAAAAGTTAACTATGTATTGATTAATGTATTCTCAACAATTTGCCACCTTTTGAGGTTAAAATACAATCAAGGTACTTCCAAGATTTTAAAAATGGAAAAGGAAAGCAGTTTGATTTTTTAGATATACATAATAAAAATTAAAATAATTTTTTGTGACTATTTACAGTTATGTTATTTAAGTGATTTTGTCGTAGTTTGTCTCATTTCGAGAAATTATCACGTATTTGGAGGTCTTTTAAATCTAATGTTGGTCTTGGTTTTAAAAATATTTGATTGCATGTGTTTGATTATTTCATGTTATGTGACATAGACAAATTAATGGACGTATTAGGGTAAGGATTATCTCCATTTCTGAAAATAAATTGGAAAGTTCATTATTGTAATTTTAGAGAAAATTAATTACGTCAATTAAATATTTATACACTAGAAACTCATTAGTAATTGACACATAAAAGATCTCTACTCCAACATTAGCAATGGTTTTCATGTTAGTTTAAACTCCTTTGTAAATATAAGTAAAAGCTAGAACGTAGATTCGTATTATCACTAGAAGTTTTTTGCTTAATATAAATTATTTGAGAAAAATAATATAAAGTATTGAAAACAAAATAAAGCAACCACAATACAATTTAAAAATAGAGGTAATATTTCTAAATACAATTAAATCTTATTACATCAGATAATTTAGATCACTTGATATACATTGGTTATATTAAAAACAAACGATGACAAATTTGTTATTATTATAAGTTTTATTAATTATATTAGATTACACCGTTGTAACAAGAATTATAAATTATAATCCAAAGTATACAAATAGAAAAATATACCGGGGCTATGAGACCTATTAGACATCGCTCATACTCCTAGGGTATTCTCGGCAGACACATGCACAAAAATACTGCTCCAAGAATGCTATCCTCCATGGTCATGTCAAAAAATGGAACATGGACCCACCAAAACAAAAGTCAAATGACAATATATGTTATAGATACCATCATCCCAACGCAAAATAAGTACAACAAAAAAATAATATGACCATTCACTAACAACTACAATAACAAGGGTGACATCTACACACTGCACAAGTCTCATCTGATGCAGTATCTCTCTTCGAATTAATCTCCTCCTCATCAACATCCATAAAAGGATCGATCTCCTCAGAAGTTAGATCGACCCACAAGATAGGTGGCTTCGACGACGTTAGCATCTCAAAACAGTGCGCTACTTCAACGACAATCGGTTAGGGATCATTTACCAGAAGCGGATGCTCTGGCTCGGTCTGCCTAGGCGGTCCTGCAATATCTCTCCCCACTGGCATCGGTCCCTTATCCTTTTTGCCAGTCCCTGGTCCAGCCACTGTATCTCTAACTCCTACGGTGGCATCCGCCTCAACTCTAACTGAGAAATCTCATGCATCTTCCCATGCTCCACTCGTCCCGATCACAAATCTTGAAGGTACCGAATAGCCGATCCTCTCGCGAGTGAGCTCCACGAGACATACTGTCCCAACTCTCCTGCTTATCCTCACTACCCTCCCCGTAAAAATAGTCATGCTTGAGGTGGGGTCTTATACCCAAGCAGTCGGCGAGTCTTGATCATGGAAGTCTAACAACATTTCCGTCGTCAAGGTAACAGTAAGTGGAACGAACTCGGGTATCATATGAGGGAAAAACCCAATTTCCACAATAATATTAAGGATCACCAATCGAAATTAACAAATAACATTTACCAATTACGTTATAAAAAAAAACAATAATATTTAGCAATTACGGCATGATAACAAACAATAATAGTGTATGTCTATACAAATATCATATTATAACAAACATGACTCATGTGCCAAACACCCTAATGCAATGTTTATATGCCAAATGCACATGATTCCAGAATTTCCAAAACTCTCATCGAGTGGCGTAAATCATAAATGTACTGCCTATCACAGGTTAATACTAATTATCGAGGTGCCAGCTATCACAAGCCAATACTAATTACTAGAGTGTAGTCTATCACAGACCTACACGACAATTAAATTCTCGTAAGAATAAGATGAACCAATCAACTCATGGAATCATCTCGTGGCCCATCACAGTCACCACTTAACCTCGTGGCCCATCACGGTCACCACTGATACTGTGGTCCATCACGGTTACCACTAATATTGTGGCCTATCACGGTCAACACTTATACTGTGGCCCATCATGGTCAACACTAGCTATGAAATTCATGAGCATACTCTGACTCTTTTCACAACAATCATTATGTAAATGCAGCTATTAAAAGACTCATCTTTTAATATTCATTTAACTCTAATAATGTTTCATACTTATCACAGAGCACACTATAGACAGATTTTCCTCAATAAAACTCATAACATATAACAACACATATTTTCACTCAAGAATATATAATCACGTCAAAATTAATTATCAATTCGTAACATGTAACAACACATATTTTCACTCAAAAATATATACATTCACGTCAAAATTAATTATCACACATATAAAGTCCTTATATGGAAACTAAAAATTTGGAAGAAGCCATTACCTTAGTTATAGCTTTTCCAACGGTTATCACTATCACAATCAAACACAGCGAAAAATCTCGTTCGTGCCGACACCTTTAATAAAATAGTATTTGACTTAGTCAAATTAATCCCTTAAACTTTAACTAACTTACAAATCCTTTCTTACTCTTATCCCCTTAAAGTACATTTTACTAAAAGATTTTACAATGAGTAAGACTAATAGTACTATTAACCACAACACACTTTCAATATATAAAACATATTTTTAGAAATTAACATCCTTTAATTTTTTAGTGAATTCACTAACAATTTTTTGAAACGTTTTAAATTATTATTTTTTTTTTTCAAATAACTACATAACCACACAAAAGATATTAATAAATATTTTTTCTAGTTTCAGGTATATAACTCTTTAAAATAGTTTCATTCCTTTCAAAATATATCAAATATTTTATTTTTCTTTAATCACCACAACAACATTAAGATATCAGACTTCTCGTCAGCGCTAACTCGGTGTCAATGATCTCAATTCATTTTCGAGACTCAATGAGCTAACTACATAAACATAAATATTTATAATAATTTGTTCACAATTAAAATTTATCCAACCACAACAAAATTCCAAAATTATATTTTTTTTACACACCAAACTTTTAAAACCAAATAATCTACATTATTTAGTTAAAACTAAATAAAACAAATATTGTCCAAATCACACATACACACACTCGACTATTAAAGCACCAAACTTTTGAGTTAATAAAACACTCTAAACTTTTTATTTTTAAACTCAGTCCAAGAGTAGTTAAAAGAGAAACATTTTAATTTCAATCTATCTTTTTACTAAAACTCCTTAACTTAGTTAAAATTTGAACTTAGTTTAACAACTCTAAATTTTTTCGTTTGTAAAATTTCAAATTCGATTCAAAATCATTTATTTGAAAAAAACTCATTACGTAACTCAAACATATCAAAAATGATTTTTTTTAACCATTACTAATAAAATCATCAACAACAACAAGAATTTGTTAAGAACTCAAAAATTTCATTCATACCCGACGCTAATAGGCCAAAAGCCGACGCTAATGATTATTTAGCGTCGGTGTCGGCCTAGGCTAAAACGGTCGAAGCTAATGACTAGTGTACATCCGACGCTATATTAGCATCGGCCAGGCCTACGCTACACCGACGCTATCTATAAAATAGAAACACCCGACACTAAAAAGTCGGTTGACATGTGAGCTGGTGGAAAAATAGTTGCGTCGGAGTGCCGACGCTAACGTCAACATACATCGAAGGATGCCGACGCTAAAGTTAAGCTGAAAGTCAACTCTATTTACAATGTAGTGTCGAAGTGGCTGACGCTAAGTTCAAATTTATATGTAAATGAAACTAAGGCCTCAGAAGTTTAGGCCCTGATTGGAGGCTATCTAAGATGTGATCACATCCACAAGTATATCCATCTCCTTCGATAATTGCGCACGAAGTATGTTTGATGAATCCATGCCTAGTGTGTTCCCTACTTCTTTGGCAACAGTCTCCCATGGTGTTCCTACGGTAAGATTCGACAAAAGCTCGCTTCCACGATTAATCGCATCAACCATTGCAGGTGGAACATCTGGCAATGCCTGCAATAAAAATTATGGATATCAACCCCATTATCAACAAGAGTCTAATTGTGCTGCTAACTGGTGTAACATTCTTTATAGTATATCATTCGATGATCATGTGTAGAGCCGTCAAAAAAGCCCCCAAACTACAAGGCCCCCCCTTTTTTTTTTCTTTTATTATTAGGCCCCCTATTAAAATAATCTTTTAAAGGGCCTCTTAATTTCGGCCCATTATTTCATGGGGCCTAAGGGAGGGGCTCTAAGGGCCCATAGGCCCCCAATATTTTGTTAATTTTAAGATTTTTTATCGAAAAAAAAAATCAGAAACTTTTTATCGAAAAAAAATGGAAAATTTTTTATCGAAAAAAATAGGAAATTCTGTGTCGAAAAAAAATGGGAAATTTTTTATCGAAAAAAAATCGAACATTTTTTATCGGAAAAAAATCAGAAATTTTTAGGGGGCTTTTAGTTTAAGGGGCCTTGTTTTTAGGGGCCTTTTATATTATTAATTTTTTTGGCCCCTTCAAAATGTGGGTTGTGGCCAATAATTAGGAGGCTTGTCAAATTGACAGCTTTAATCATGTGCACAAATTTATAACAGAAGTGGACTAAGAATGAAAATTGGTTTAACAGTGTAAATATTTTTGAAAGACTAATTTGACATGCAAAAGAAATGCAAAGGACATGTTTGAAACTTTAAATTAAGTTAAAGGACTCTTGGTGCATTTTTGCTTTATATTTACTAAACGTACCTGCTGCAATGGAAGACCATGATCGCCGAGCAACTTGCGTATTGACATGTCTAGAACAGAGCTAATGGCTGATTCGGAACTGAGCACCTGTACTAGTGTTGGGGTTTCATCTATTGAATCATCATTGAATTGTTTTACGAGAAGATTTCTGGATATGCCATAGTATGATTTTATCTGAAGAATTCAAAAACCATAAAAAGGGAAAGCATTATGCAAGATCGAAAATGAAATTGAATAAATAAATAGACTTAAGATGGATCAAAGGATTTCTTGATTGCTTTAGGAAATCATCTGCATGATTAATTATATGTACAAGAAATTAAAAGAAATAAGGTATTTAAAAAAACATTACAAGTCAAATCATAGTTATTTGCAAATATCAAAATATAGAACCATAAGCAAATGAACCCAAAAATCACGTGTACTCTCTAATTGACTTATTTTAAGAGGCCTTGATGAGTATCAATATCATCCTGCAAAATATTTCAACTTATCTGCCACAATCTTTGCTTAAGAAACAAAATTAGTCATGCTATGTTTTGGTTGTATGAGAAAGTCCAATGGCTATTAATTTGCAGTCGTGAAATGTATCTTTGGAAATAAGTATTGAAACTAACAAAATACTGGGTTCCACATATTGCCATAAGATCAATCGAGGCTGCTGAACAAACGATATATAAAGTTAAAATCACTTTTTAGTTAATCTATAACAAACGGGGCCATAACATCCTTCCTACCCCAACACATTTTTTTTTATTATAAAGTATATGAGATGACTGTAGGAATACTAAAAAAATAAAGAACATAGGCTTAAAATGAAGTTAAGTTAAAGATGTCATTAATGCTTAAACCTTCCTAAGAATTTGACGCACTCAAAGAAACTAGTTGCAACAGTCGTGTTAATTAGAATTTAGGAATAAAATCTAAGCAAAAAGTACTCTAATTCTTAAGTCTATACAAAGAAATATGTTCATTGACATAGAGTTGAAATGAAATGCCGGCAGATTATGCAGTATGAATGATATAGCAAACTCTTCACTGATTACAAAGATAAAATTGCTGGAATAGTAATAATCAGAGATGTCATATACAAGTCGACGGGTCTCCTCCAGCTTTGGAGTAAAATCCTTTCTTCCCTTGACCAAATCCAGATACAGAGGAGGGAGCTACTCAACTAAAGGAAGAACCTGTTTCATAATCGGAATGCTAACATTTTCTAATTATTTCAAAGTTATCTCCGCCTGCAAGTGTTTCATGAAGCTAGGATTGGTCATGTAAAGAGGTAATATTCAAATAGCAACATAATTTCCAATTTATATCATGGCACTGCATAACAATGCAACTAACTAATTAATTAGATAATTATATTGAAAATAAAGTATAATCAAATTAAATCAGGAGCAATTTAAACATAGTATAGGGAGGTTTTCCAAATCAGCCTTAGATTGCACTTGAACATCAGATTTTAGTATAAGAGCAATTTAAACAAAGTATAGGGAGGTTTTCCAAACTTGCACTGAACATCATATTTTAGTATAGGAGCAATTTAAACAAAGTATAGGGAGGCAAATCAGCCTTAGATTGCCCTTGAACATCAAATTTTAGTATAGAAGCAATTTAAACAAAGTATAGGGAGGTTTTCCAAACTTGCATTGAACATCAGATTTTAGTTTAGTTAGATTACACTTTTACAAAGTTCGGCGAGGTTTTCCAAATTCAACATGTACACCAACAAACAAACTCAACAACATCCATATTAATAACAAAGTATAATTAAATTAACAACATCTATACCTTTCGAGTGCTTATAATCCTTCCCCCTCCAAACTACGATTTGTTGTTTATCAAAATTCACCAGGATACAGGGGACCAGGTCCTGCATCAATGCATTTGGGATAGTTAGAAAGCAACAACTTAAAGAACCAAGCAGAAAAATGAACCAGAAACGCAGAAAATGCAGAAAAATGAACCAGAAATCATGTCTAAGTTAATATAAGCAATTAAAGAGAAATCATGCAATCTATCCAGAAATCATGCAACTGAAAAAATGAACCAGAAACGCAGAAATCATGCAATCTTGTCTGTCAAAGTTGGTAATACAATTAGAATCACTTGTGAAAAACTAAATATGAAACAATGAAACCATTCTCAAAAACAGCAACAACCTCCACCTTGTTTCCAGGTTCTAGACTTGATACTACTCTCTGCCCCTCCTCATTGTCAAAACAGGCTAATGACTTCAAGTTGAAGAATAAACAATGCACATCAATGACTTCAAGGTATGCCCTTTCACTTGAGGAACTTCAAATATTACAGGGGAACAAAAACCTACCACGACCATCAACAAGCATATTATGTACAAGAGAATAGAGGATCAAAATTTCATTGAAATTTCTTGATACTGTAGTGACATTTGTATGTATAACTAACAAATAACAATAGACATTATACGTATGGTACTATATCTAAGTTTTGTTCTAATTTGGAATTGATTTGAGTTTTTTAGATACACATTTCCACTCAGGTGTCCCTCGATCAAACAAATATGACCCAAAGACTTGGAGAGCTAGCGGCAATCCCCTAGAATACTCGACAACATTTAAGCATGCAATTGATCTAATGTACTCACATCATCAAGAACAACAATCATCAATAAACTTCTTTGTATATGAAAAACAAGCTTATAAGAAAATAATTTAAAATTTCTGAATTGTCTCCTTGACCGTCATAAACACAATTGCTCATCACCACAACCACCACCATCATCAACAAATCCAACATCACATTTCATCAAAACTTAAACAAACAAAAAACAGCATATCACCATCAAAGAACCCTAACCCAAACCATCATCCTCAAGATTATTTGTTTTAAAAATTAGTTTCATCCACGTCATCACTAAAAATCCGAAAGCAGAACTTACAAGAAACTATAAATCTATATCCACTGTTTGATATTGAAAACAAAAAAGAGAAAACGTCATACCAGAAATTCTAAGAGTGACGGTGACAGGTTCGAGAGGGGGACGATGACGACTCTGAGAGTGACGGTGACGGGTTCGAGAGGGTCACATGTTCGGCGGTGATACTCACAACATTGAGAACAATGAGAATCGGTGTTGGGTTCTAAATGTAGGGTTCAACGATGAGAAACTATGAGAGAAGGGTTCAACACGTATGGTATGTATGATATTAATTTTCTGAGCGTTCAATCTGAGTTTACAAATAATATTAAAAAAATTTAAAAATAACCTAACGTCGGCCACTCTGATGCTATATATTAAAATAAAAAATTAAATGAATAAACTAGTTCCTGATTTATTTTACTATGCCGACGCTAATTGTCAATAAAATTGGAAAATATTTGATACTTTAGTGTCGGTTAAACCGACGCTACTTAGCGTCGGAGTTGGGGGCCGACGCTAAAAATGACAGCTAAAATGCAATTTTCTAGTAGTGTATAAAAAGACTTATAAATTTATTTAATTAGACGTGGTATTTTTTTCTAATCTTTAAGTTCCTAGGACACAAGTTACGACTACTTGGCGGTTCTAAATCTCATCTTTATAGATGAATTAATAAATTAAAATTCATAAACAAATTAGTAAAATAAAATTATTATTAAAATTTAACTAGAAATGATATTTTTTAATTCATGAGTAGCACAACATAATTTATACAACTTTATAATTCTAAAACTTATTTTTATAAATAAGTAAATATAAAATCAATTTTTTAAATTTGATTAAGTTTATGCAATTTTTTTTTAATCTTTAAGTTGTTGAGACACAAGTTGCACTACTTGGTGGTTTTAAAACTCAATTCTAAAATCGAATATAATATAAAACATTCTTAAAATGATTAATTAGATGAGATATTATTTTATTCTTAGTTTTTGAGACACGAGTTGTACAATTTGATAATATTAAAACTTACATAAAAATAATAATTTTTGAAAGCAAGCTCAATTTACTTTCTGGTCAATATATATATATATATATATATATATATATATATATATATATATATATATATATATATATATATATATATATATATATATATTTTAAGCTAATATTAATCTTGCATAATTAATTACAGGTAACCGTGTTTTAACGAATGTCGTATGGTGTTAATATTTTCTCTACGCATAACCGACTCCCAAACTCAAAATTTGATTTTAAAGACCATTTTTTTATTTCTCTATTTTTAGGAGTTTCCCAATATTTTCTCTATTTCAAAATTAATTTTGGTGGCGACTCAATTGAATTCAAGAAACAATCGAAATTTTAGGCCGCGACAATCGTCAATTGGTATTACTTGATGGCATCGCACTCGTCAATGAGTTAATTGTGATGTTGCGAACTCAGACTGGTGGTGGTAGAGATTGGACAAACGTAATATCATATCGTATGAGAGATAGAGAGGCTTATGCATTATTTTGTGAATATTTTGGATTTGTGTAATACTAATTTTGATATTTTATAACAACCATTTTATTTAAATTCGTAGCAATATTAAATATCAACTATTTAAGTTACAATAAATTCATTTATAGTTCGTAGAAATATATGCAACAAATGTTACATGCAACCATTATAAATAAACTCATTGTCGTACTTATTTTTTCCATAAATTATTTATGGTAGTATAGAAAAATCTTACTTTAAATAAACATGTTATTATTAATAATTTATTAAAAAAAATAAAAATAAAAATTAAGATATCATTATTGATGTGTATACTAATTTGTATTCACCCGGTTTAATATTATGTTTATCTTTTGAAAAGTTAACTTTGTTGTGAAGAAAAAAAGTACAAGTAGAAGCAAAAGAAGGTTGGAATAGTTGGTATGTCTATGTTACCGGCGGTGTTCATCCCCGATGATCTGATCACGGAGGTCCTTTCCTTTGTTCCTGTTAAATCTCTTCTCCGATTCAGCTGCGTTTGTAAGTCTTTCGACTCTCTCATTTCTGATCCCACATTTGTGAAATTGCACCTCAAGAGATCATCAACACCAAATCCTCTCTTCACACTAATCACGCATCAGATTAAAGATAGCTCCGGACAGTGCTCCGATGGTCATGACTATGAATCACCATATGTAGAGTTTAGTGACGTTCCTTACTCCATACGCCGTTTAATCGATAGTCCGTCGTTTACCCTTTCAGTCAATCCTTATTAACATGTTCTACAAACTTGAGAGGAAGATGTTCAACCATAGTGCAATCCTTCTAATGTGATGTATTCAAATCATGTTATTCTCAATTAGAAAACTTCTTACAAGGAAACATATTTTAACCTCTTCTACTCCTCTTAATTGTCACTGGTGTGGTTATAGTTTATGGATGTGCTACTGTTTCTTCTTCAATGTTTGAAAAAGATGAGTCTTCAATACGTGAACTATAGACATGAGTTGTTCTCTAAATCTCTTGTTAATTTTGTACATATAGTTTAAAATATATGTTTGATTTGATGGTCGTAAACAAAAAATATCAAAATCTCATAATAATTGCCAACATTGGAACCCTAGGTCGTATACATACCAAACAAATTGTGAATGAATAAGATCAAAAAACCGAAATAAGAATCAAAGAAGCTTGAAAGTGTTAGGTCAAAAATTAAAGTTGTCGAATCTGGAAGAACAAATTAAAGTTTTCTACCAGTGGATTTTCTTGATAATTTGAGTTGAAAATCCATAACAAACAGGTTACATGCAGAAGGATAGAATATAGACAATATAATGTAAACAAAAATAGGGTAAATAGAATGTAGACACTGTAATATGTAGACTAAAGCGGAACAAAATTCATGCAACTGTCGCGGCCTAAAATTTTGAGTGTTTCAAGAATTAAATAAAGTCGCCGCCAAATTTTATTTTAAAATAGGGAAACCATTAAAAATAAAAATAAAAATGATCTTTGAAACTAAATTTTGTATTCCGAAGTTGATTATGCATAGAATGTATTAGCACCCTAAATCATCCGTTAAAATACATTTACCTAAAATTAATTGTGCAAAATTAATATTAACTTAAATATATTTATTTCTCCTTATTATTAAATATGAATATCAATTGTTTTTTGAATGTGATTTTGAAATAAATGAGAGGGAAAAAGAGAATTGTTTTATTACGTATTTCTTAGTACGATGGAGAAATCAAAGCTACCTATTTCATTGATAGAAAATGTGGATGTGTTGATTGCATTTAAAGAAATTGTGTTTTGTTGTTGATAAAAAAAAATTGACGGAAAAAAAAAGTTTGTTTAATGTGAATAATTATTTTGAAAAAAAAACCGAGTTTTAAGACTATCATGTTATAAATGTCTCATTCAGTTAATCTGTTTAATAATATTTTTTTATTATTTTTGGTTTTAAAGTCATCAAATGGTATAACTTGTGTCTTAACAACTCAAAGATTAAAAGATATCACATCTAATTAATCAAATTTAAAAGTTGACTTTAGATTTATTAATTTATAAAAATAAATTTTAGAACTATTTAAAAGTCAATATTTGTTAAAAACCTTAATAAATAAAAAAGTTGGATGTGTTTCAAACAATGAATATTGGAATCATGGAGTAAAAAAAAATTTGGAATCCAAAATCTAACTTTAATATATAATTAAAAAGGAAAATAAAACAAAATAAAGTAACCCTAAAATTAGAAACAAAACATAAAAGAAAAGAAGGGGGGCGGAGCTTAAAATAAATTTAATAGAGAGAAAAGTAAGTTTCCTAATTAAGAGTGAGAGAGAACAAACACCAAAGAAAATATCCATAAAAGAGGAGTTGTTTGCGATGGTGGTTCTTCGGGGGGTCGAAGTTGACAGCGGTGGTTGGGTGAACACTCTTGGTGGTGGTTCGCCAGAGATCGAAGTTGACGGAGGTGGCTGTGTGGCACATGTTCTCTCTAACTCCCTACATTTTAATTTAGGTTTTTCATTTGGTTTTTGTTGTTCTATTATTAAAAAGGGTTTTGATTTGTTTATGGTTACGATTGATTTAATGAATAAGATGGTGGTTTTCTTTGTTAATTTCAGAAATAAAAAATAACTCTCTTTCCTCTATTATGATTTTTTAGGAATATAAAATTTTCTCTCATTTGAATTTTTTATTATCAATTTATAGACTACAAGGATGAACCTTTGTATTCAGCAGATAAATTAAGATATGATTTTTCTATTGTTTTTGTAGAAATTATGGAGTGATAAGTGAAAATGAGACTTCTACTTTTTGGTCGAGTGAAAAGTTGGTGAAAATATTACTTCTATTTTTTGATGAGTGCAAAGTTAGTGAAAATGAGACTTCTACTTTTTGATGAGTGCAAAATTGGTGAAAATACAAATGAAAAAAATATGGAAGCTGAAAATAATTATTTTTATTTGTTAGTTAATTATTGTTACTTTTTATTTTTTATTTAATTATATTTTTAGATGTAAATTAAACACTTTATTAAAGCATCAATGAGAATTTGGATTCAATTATTAGACTAGATTTATGAGTCTGATTTTGATTTTTTTTTAGAAATTTTTTAATACAATAAAATTAATGAGATGACAAATATATAAAATTAAACATGTTATTATAACTTATTATTTTTTAAAAAAATGGCCGGATAAAATTGAAATATCGAATTTAAGCTCATTGCAGATTTATGAGGCTATGACTAATGGGAATGTGAACATATTATTCCGTTCAGCATAACACATTTGATGATGGTCATGATAATTTTTGTGCATCCCGTGAATTTGTTCCATTCAACATAGCACAAGATACTCCATACTGCAAATGAACACATTCATAATCACACTGATGCAATTTACATGTACCAATGAAACATAAGTTGATAATTAAATTACCTTGTAAAAAGAGTAATGTATATATAAGATCTAAAAATAATGTTATATGGCTAAAAATAATTCCTTTTGCATAAGCATCTCTTTCAATCGCGAATCTTATTGCTTCTTTATACAACCATTAAATTCATAAAGCATAAGAAAATGTCGAGAGTTAAGACAATAAAAGGTAAGCATACAACCAATAATGAAGAAGAAAAAAATGTTTTAAGAGAACTTACATGAATAAAGCTTTATTAATAATTATTGTTATAACGGTGTAATCTAACATATTTAATAAAATTTGTAATAATAATAAATTTGTCATCGTCAATTTTATTATAACTGGTGTATATCAAGTGATCTAAATTATCGGATGTAATAAGGTTTAATTGTATTAGAAATATTACCTCTATTTTCAAATTGTAATGTGGTTGCTTTGTTTTATTTTCAATACTTTATATTATTTTTCTCAAATAATTTATATTAAGCAAAAACCTTTTATTGATCGTACAAGTCTACGATCTAGCTTTTACTTATATTTACAAATGAGTTTAATCTTACATGAAAATCATTACTAATGCAAGATCTTTTATGTGTCAATTACTACATTTTCTAGTGTATAAATATTTAATTGACGTAATTAATTTCAGAAATGGGTGTATTTTTATAATTTATTTTCTCTAAAATTACAATAATGAACTTTCCATTTATTTGCAGAAATGGAGATACTCCTTACCCTAATACGTCCATTAATTTGTCTATGTCACATAACATGAAATAATCAAACACATGCAATCAAATATTTTAAAAATACAAACCAACATTAGACTCAAAAGATCTCCAAATACGAGATAATTTCTCTAAATGAGATAAACTACGATAAAATCACTTAAATAACATAAGTGTAAATATAAATAATCACACAAAAATTTCTTTCAATTTTGATTATGTGTAATATCTCAAACATCAAACTGCTTTCCTTTTCCATTTTTAAATCTTGGAAGCGTCTTTGTTATATTTTGACTTAAAAAGGTGACAAATTGTTGAGAATACATTAATTAATATTGAGTTAACTTTTCAAAAGATAAACATAATATTAAACCCATCATATTTCAAAGAAGATTGTAATAGATTAACATTTTATAATTTGAATACAAACTAGTATACGCATCAACAATGGTAATGCACTATCTAATCCCCAAACACTTCTCAAAAAGTTGTAAACCAAAAAATATAAGTTCTCACAAATGAAAGAGAAGTTGAGGTGAAAAAACGATAACAAAGAAGAAATTAAAGAGTGGTGTTAATAAGGCTTTCCATCACATGAACAATTGTAAAATTGTTTGTGAATTATATTGTTCTTTCTCCATATTAGTCACATAACAAAATCATCAAAGACAAATTTCATTCTAAAATTGATAATTATTTTTAACGAGGAATATTACTAAGTTAGTAGTTATGTTAGTTTTTAAATTTCGAACTCTTAAACCTCCTACTTTTATATATATGACCAATCAAGCTAAATTAAACACGAAAGAGTAAAAGAAGTTCAAACTTCCATTTAATAAGGTATTTTAACATCCAATTCAACAAAAAATTTCTTAAAAACCAGGTGTATAATAAAGTACATTACAAATATAATAATAATAATAATAATAATAATAATAATAATAATAATAATAATAATAATAATAATAATAATAATAATAATAATAATAATAATAATAATAATAATAATGTCTCAAACCACATAAACAATTTTGATTCTAAAATTTTAACAAATTCAAATCATGCTGCTTCAAATTCTTCTTTTTCTGACACTCTTCTGGTTCTGGTTGTTCTTCCTCCAATTTCTGCATTCCCACATGAAAATCAACATTGTAAATGTTAAAAACATAAGGATGTAAAAGAAGGCACACAAATTTAAAGAACTCGCTATTTTTATATTAGGCAAATTGAAACTCCTACATTACCATGCACATGAAAAAATAAAAATAAAAACATTTGAACAACAAATATTTAGAAAAGGCATATGGTAATTTAAGAAGCATATATATCCATTATATCTTTCTTTCACAAAACACGCTATTAGATAAAACAAATAGTACTCCAAAAACTATAATGTGAAAGATAAATTAAACTTACTTTTAGGAGAATAATGTTCTAGCTACTTACCATAGAAAAATTATCCTACAGCTTATTATGTGTATTTAGAAGCTATTTGACACTCATTCAAAAGCTTCATCACTCAAAAATAACAAAGAAAGATGGAATATATAAATAAAAGTACATTCAATTCAATTTGAAAAAAAGAAGTTCGTCATCTGTCACAAAATTAAGAAGTATCTTGCTCATTAATTTGTATTCACTTCAACAATTTCTAGTTGTTTTCCTTAGAAAATGATCCCCCTAACTTACCTACTGTCTATATTTATGATTTAACACTTGTGGAATAAGGTTTGAAATCAAAGTTACACCCTATTTATCTCAAACTTCTCATATAAATCTTTTTAATTCCATCCAAACCTTCAAGATTGAGCTTATAAAATATCAGAACACAAATATTATCCAATATATATATTAATTGAGCAAAATCAATCCATACTTTATACAAAATCAATATAAATGCACTTGAACCCAAAAATATATCCAATTATTTGCAAAATCTTTATATATTTCAAATATACATATAAATAGAATCACTCGTTTTAGTCGGGGGTGCATAGTTTATGTATTTGTAAGTCAGTTTTGACATTCATTTCAAATGTACGTTTAGATTAACAAGACAAATATACTCACTATATGTCACAAAATCTTGAAGTAAAAAAAAATTAATGTATGCCTCGAACAATAAAAAAATAATAATAGTTATTCCTTTTCTCATCTATCTATCTATCAATTTCTAGATCTACATATGTATCAAAAATTTCCAAGACAGTTGCTGGTTAATCTATTTTTAGATTAACTCAAGGAATCAAGACAATATAAAGTAATTTAAAAATAGAATCAACCTAAGCCATGATATATAGGAAACAATATTGACACAATATATTGTTATTATAAAAACAACATAAACATAATAACATGAATTTAAATAAATAGATGATGGAAGAGGAACTTACTTCCAAAATGTTGGAACAATGCTTTGAACATAACCCTTGGCTAAGCTCCACTCAACAACATCTATAGTATCATCATCAATAAGAGTTCTACTCGGAATAATATTTATTGGCTTGACTCTATTATCTCTCCAATTATAGAGAATTGCTTTAACTTCACTAGTACGTAATATGAGTGTATAACCATCCTGAGAAAGAAGACATGGAAACAATATACGATGATACTTGAGTGTATCGTCAAAGGCATAGGCTGGGGAAAGATCGTGATAGCTAATTTTAAGAAATTGAGTCCAAGATTCTTCAATCCCAAATTTGTTCATCTGCCATACAACAAAATCAGTTTTGTTGTAAGAATAAGAAAAACAAAGGAAACCTCCCAACAAGCTAATAGTTGGAGATGAAGGTAAAACTTTATCATCAATGCCAGGAGGGAGTAGATATTGGTTGTATGTCTCAGTCCCGAGTTGAAGAGAAACAATCACAAACTGCTTAGCTGAAATACCCTTAACAAGGTCAGGATTCTTAATTTTATACTGAAAGTAATTGTGGAGAGCCAACCAATTAAGAGTGTCATTCAAATAAACATAAGTGCCTTTAGAGTTCAAATCAAGAGGAATAACAGGGAAACTTTCCAAATTTCTCCAAACATTTTCTCCCAAACTCAGAACTCTCACCTCAGTTGACAATTGATCAGGAAGATAACGAGACGCCACCACTTTATATGTGTTACTTGAATTATCACAACCAAATGAGAAGCCAAAAGTTTCACCACGAGAATCACGAAAATACCCAAACTTTGGAGATACTTTCTTGGTTGCAGGGTTCCATAAATTGAAAAAGTATTGATGAGACCTACCAGACTTAGAATCATCAGACAAAAGAATCAATCCATTACAGGTACCAATCGGAGTGGAGCAACCTTTGTCGTTCAAGTGATAGTAAGGATTCTCAAAATGGGTGAACGATGGGTTTTCAATTAAACGACTTATGGAGTAGGGGACAACACTATAACCGTGCTCAAAATCATCTTCTTTAGCATAGGGAGAGTCATCAAAATCATATTTGATGTGATGTGTTGTTAGTGTGAACAGTGCATCTTCTTTTGATGATCTCTTCATGTGCAATTTCACAAAAGTTGGATTCAAAATCAGAGAGTTCCAAGAATTATTCACACACCTGAATCGAAGTATAGATTTCACTGATAGCAATGAAAGGATCTCGGCGATTAGATCTTCAGGCAAAGTCACTCTTGAATGTGATCGAGGAGCCATACTTCCAATTCTTCTCAATCCAAAATTCACGCAACACCAATCTTCTTGTAGTTCTATTGTATGTACTACTTCAACTTAAATACCAATTTTTTATTTGACTACTCACATACTTTATCTTTATCTTTTATTTCAAATGTAATATTTTTTTTTTTCTATAAAAAAAATATCTTTTATTTTTCAAACATTTAATATTATTATTTATATATATAGAAGTTTGTTATTCATTATAACTTTTATGGTATTTCGTCAACAAAAAATTATATTTCTAAATAAAAGACTTAATTATTTCGCTTTAATTCTACGCTATGGGTTACTCTCTTAATATATTTTATGTTGACATTTCAAATAAATAAATACATTTCAAATATCTAATTATAATAAATTTCTAACTACAATAAATTAGAAAATATTTCTAATTACAATAAATTTCAAATAAATAAATAAATATTTCCTTTTTTTTCCTAATATTTTCAAAAATCATCTATTTTTCTAATGCTAATTTACTGAAGAAGTTTCCTACAAATTCCATTTTTGGATGTAAAATCTTATGAAATTTTCTGTTTTACTATGTATTTTCTTCTTATTATATCTATTAAATCTATATATAATCTCTTTCACGTGAATTTTCAACTCAAATTAGTAAGAAAATCTACAAGTAAAAAGGTTATTTCTAGTAGTAACATTTGTTCTTTCAAATTCGATCTTTCATTTTCGAACTTGATAAATTTCAATTTTTGACCTAACATTCTCGATCTTCAATTCATTTCCATTTTCAAGCTTTTTTATTCCTATTTCGTGGTCTTAGTAAAATTTTATTTTTTGATCTTCTAGTGAGAATTATTTTATGAGTTTCTTTATTCCTTCTTTTTTTATTTATCTTATTCTCGTTCATAATTCGTTTGATATATATGACCTAAGTCTCCCATGTTGGCAATTATACGGTGAGTTTAATTTTATGAATTATTTGAGATTTTTTTGTTACCGATCATCAAATCAAACATATACTTTAAATTTATTTAAAAAATTAACTAGAGACTTAAAGAACAATTAATGTCTATAGTTCACATATTAAAGATTCGTCTTATTCAAACATTGAAGTAGAAACACTATCAGATACTCACACAAGGCAAATCATAAACTATGTGTGTAGTTTAGAACATCCATAAATCAAATACTACACCTAAACAGAAAATGAAACAAATATTTTAATTTGAACTTCTTTATTTCTTGTATTCGATCTTGTAACAAAAAATTTCAAGTAGGATGATATGAGTAACTTGCTCACTAATTTTTTTTTTTCCATTTCTACCTTTAATTCAAATATTATGGTTGAATCAACTGTATTATTGGTAAATTGAGGAAAATGACAAACGTTGCAAACTATTTATAGACAAATTGAATAACTTTGACTAATAAATAGTAATTAAAAAATACAATCAACATAAGCCATTATATATAGGATACAATTTTCACCCAATCTATTATTATTATTATTATTATTAAAACTACATACAGATAATATTATAGTTGACCAAGCGAGCTACGTTAGAGAGAGAAGACAATATAACTTCCATTCAAGTCAACAAAAACTTTCTAAAAAATGAGGTTTATGGCAAAGTACATAAAAAAAATTCATGTCCATGGATAATTTTCAATCCAAAATCCTAAGTACATAAAAAAAATTCATATCACATGGATAATTTTCAATCCAAAATTCTGAGTAGTTTAAACTATGTTGCCTCAAATTCTTTTTGGCTTAATTGCAGTTTTATTTTCCATGTTTTAACTTATTGTTTCTCCAGACTGTGTATTTACATCTAAAAATCAAAATTGTATATAGGAATGACAATAAAATCCGCACCCACGGATACCCATCCAAACCCGTTTGATTTGAGCGTGGAAAACCCGCTTTAATTGGGTGCGAGTGCGGATTTTCCCCGACATTAAAATTCGGGGGCGGGGGAGGGTTTGGAGGTGGTGATATCCACCCTGCCCCCGCACACGAACCCGCCCCGCAAGTATTGTTATTGTAATTTTTTAATTTTATATACAAATATTTATTTAATATTTTTTAAAATATTAAAAATATAATTTTATCTCTATATAAAATTATAGAGATAAGTTATTGTTTCTCCAGAGTGTGTATTTACATCTAAAAATCAACATTGCATATAGGGATGACAATAAAATCCGCATCCGCGGATACCTATCCAAACCCGTTTGATTTGGGCGGGGAAAACCCGCTTTAATTGGGTGCGAGTGCGGATTTTCCCTACATTAAAATTCGGGGGCGGGGGCGGATTTGGAGGTGGTGATATCCACCCTGCCCCCGCACCCGAACCCGCCCCGCAAGTATTGTTATTGTAATTTTTTAATTTTATATACAAATACTTATTTAATATATTTAACATTTTTTTAAAATATTAAAAATTATAATTTTATCTATATAAAATATTTTTTATTTTATTATTATTTAATAATTATTATTTTATTAGAATAAATATGATTTTTAAATTTATATATTTGAGTGGGTGCGGGTGCGAGAGGGGAAACCCGAGAACCGTTGCGGACGGGGATGGATGCTTAATGTTTACACCTGCTAAGAAACGGGGGCGGGTTTTCCCTGATTAGTCGGGTGCGGATGTGGAGGAGGCGAAATCCGCCCCCGTCCCGCCCCGTTGCCATGCCTAATTGTATATGTTAAAAATATATAGATGTAAAAGAAGGCACACAAATTTATCGACCTCGCGATTTTTACAATAGACAAATTGAGGAAAGCCATATGGTAACTAACAAGTATATATACAAATTATATCTTTATTTCACAAAATAGGCTACTAAATAAAACATATAGTACTCCACAAACTATAGTTTCAAGATAAATCGAATTTACTTTTAGAAGAATAATGTTCTAGCTATTTACCATAGAAAAATTATCATCTAGCTTATTATATGTATTTAGAAGCTATTTGACCCTCATTCAAAGGTTTCGTCACCCAATGTTTTGTAATATCTTACTCACTAATTTGTATTCTCCTTTTCTAGCTATTTTCTTTAGACAAATGTTCCTCTAGCTTGTCTAGTGTCTATATTATTTATGAATCAACACTTGTGAAATAAGGTTTGGAATCAAAGTCACACCCTATTTATCTCGAAGTTCTCTTATAAACTTTTTAATTTCATCTAAACCTTCAAAATTGAGCTTATAAAATATCGGACCGAAAACAATCTTTATATACTTCAAATATACATATAA
This sequence comes from Cicer pinnatifidum, assembly GCA_037974775.1. Classification (NCBI taxonomy): domain Eukaryota; kingdom Viridiplantae; phylum Streptophyta; class Magnoliopsida; order Fabales; family Fabaceae; genus Cicer; species Cicer pinnatifidum. The sequence continues at coordinate 47,611,066 of JBBPBR010000006.1, forward strand.
ATAGAATTGTTGAGTTTAATCAACATTCATTTCAAATATACATTTAAATTAACCAAACAAATACGCTCATTATATATCACAAAATCTTGAAGTTAATGGAATTAATATATGCCTCAAACAATAAAAAATAAATAAATAAAAAATAATAATAAATAGTGGTTATTCCGTTTCTAATCTTGCTATCTATCTATCAATTTCTAGATCTACATATGTTACAAAATTTTCCAAGGCGATTGATGTAAGTAACTTGCTCATTAATCTATTTTCCACTTCTACCTTTAACTCAACTATTATGGTTGAATCAACTGTGATTATTTGTAAATTGAAGGAAATGACAAAAGTTACAAACTATTTCTAGATTAATTTAATGATTTTGGACAATAATAATACTTAAAAAAATACAATCAACCTAAGCCACTCGTGATCGAGGAGCTATACTTGCAATTATTCCCAATCCAAAATTAACGCAGCAGCAATGTTGTAGTTCTAGTTCTAGTACTTGAAGTTAAATACCAAATAAAATTTCAGTACTTATACTTTATCTTTATTTCATTTACGTGTAATATCTTTTTTTTTTCTTTAAAAAGTATTTTTTATTATTCAAACATTTAATATTATTATTCATTTATAATATATATAAAAGTTTGTTATTCATTATAACTTTTATGGTATTTCGTCAAAATAAAATTATATTCCTAAATAAAAGGCAATCCTTCCTGTTAATTATTTCGCTTCAATTCTTCGTTATGGGTTAATCTCTTAACGTGTTTCATGTTGACATTTCAAATATCTAATTACAATAAACTAAAAAATATTTTTAATTACAATAAATTTTAAATAAATAAATAAATATTTCCTTTTTTTCTTTTCCCAATATTTCCAAAAATTATTTATTTTCCCATTGCAAATTTACTGAAGAAGTTTCTTACAAATTCCAATTTATGGATGTATAATCTTATGAAATTTTCTATTTTACTATATATTTTCTTCCGATTATATCTAGTAAAACTTTAACTCTTTTCTGCCGTTTTATCTGCGGATGTTTTCTCTTAAAATATTTCCACAGCAAAATCTTAAAGTAATATCTTAATTTCTTAAATCTTAGGAAAATTCCACATTTACATTTCCTATGAATTTTCCTACCAAATAGTGAGTTTTATTTGTGTAAATACATTTTTTCTTCTTATGTTTTATACTTAACTTTCATTGTTTTGACTCTCGACATTTTCTTATGTTTTATGAATTTAATGGCTGTAGAAAGAAGCAATAAGATATCGTACATCCAACTACGGTCTATATCCATATATATGCGTGTGTGTGTATATATATATATATCGATGTTTTATATATTAATTGCTTTATTTTTAAAAAGCATTATATATAAATTTTGACATGCTTTATATGTCAATTAGGAGAGCATTTGCAAACAATATAATAAATTATTATCAAGACTATAATTATATAAACCGAAATAAAATTTTAAATGATGTTTAATGAAATTTTCATAAAATAATTAACTTCTTATATATAAACAAAAATAGAGACTGTTAAAGTATAAATTTTTTGTACTAAATCAACTACAACTCTTTTTAATAACTAACAAAAAATATTAATATCATCAATTTTAATAATGTTTTTTTAAAAAATAGTTATATTAAAATCAATAAGTTTTACATATGTTTCAAACTTTTATTTATCATATATTATGTAAACAACATAATTTCTATTTTTTTATAAATAAATATACAATAACACATATTTTACTAATCTATATTTCAAAAATAATATAAACATATTTATAATATCACATATATATTTACTAATCTAAATTTAAAATGTATAAAATGCTAACTTGATGTCGGGTAGTGTCTGACTTGAAGCTTTCACAGAGCTTAGAACTCTTCGAAGTAATTAACACAATATCACCATTGTCAAAATAAAAATTCAATAATATTAATTACATAAATAACTTCAAATAAAAAATAAAAATAAAAAATTAAATATATAATATAATATAAACTTACCAAAATTCAAGCAAGCTTGGAGGAATAATTTTTTGTAGAGAGAAGGTGGAGAGAAAATTTAGAAAGAAGGTTTAGAGAGAAGGTTGAAGTGAAAAATCATAAGAGGAGTGAAGTAATATTTATAGAAAATGGTTGATACTTTGTGGCAGGCTGGGTGGCCACAAATGACAATGTCACTTTGGGATTTGTGGCGGCCTTTGCAGCCACAAAAGGTAACGGATCAGGCGTTTGTGGCGGCCTGGGCGGCCACAAATGGCTTGCCTTTGTGGCGGCCTTTACCCTCACAAAGGGTTGATTTTGTGGCTGCAAAAGCCCTCACAAAAATCTTAAAAATTTAGGTGGATTTTGTGGCTGCCTAAGCCCTCACAAAATCACAACGTTGTGATTTTGTGAGGGCTTAGGCAGCCACAAAATCCACTTAAATTTTTAAGCTTTTGTGAGGGTTTTTTCAGCCACAAATAAAGACCAATTTTAATTTTTATATTTGTGAGGGTTTTTTTCGACCACAAAATATTTGTAAACTTGGCCACAAATGAGGGGATTTCTTGTAGTGTTGAATGTAAACTAAATCAGACACATAACAAATATCCAATAATTTGAAATATCTTTATATACTTCAAATATACATATAAATAGAATCACTCGATTTAATTAACATGTATATTTTGTACGTTTGAAAGTCAGTTGAGATTCATTCGAAATAAACATTTAAATTAATCAGACAAATAGGCTCATCATATATCACAAAGTCTTGAAGTAAATGAAATTAATGTATGTCTGAAACAGTTAAAAAAAATAGTGGTTATTCATTTTCTCATCTAACTATCTGTCTATCAATTTCTAGACCTATAGAATTTTCCAAGGCGGCCGATGTAAGTAACTTCTACCTTTAACTATTTCCCACTTCTACTTTTAACTCAACTATTATGGTTGAACCAACTGCCATTATTTCTAGATTAATTTAATGACTCTGGACAATCAATAATAAAAAAAAAAAAAAAATACAATCAACCTAAGTCATCGTATAGAGGATACAATATTCACACAATATATTATTATTACGTACGAAAACAAAATCAACATAATAGCATCAATTTAAATAAATAAATCATGGAAGAGAAAATTACTTTCAAAATGTTGAAACTAAGCTTTCAACATAACCCTTGGCTAAGGTCCAGTATACATTATCTACAGTATCATCGTCAATAATAGCTCTAATTGGAATAATATCTATTTGTTCCACTCTATTATCTCTCCAATTATAGAGAATTGCTTTCAGATCACTACTACCTAATCTCAGTGTATAATCATCCTCATAAAGAAATAATGGATAAAATATAAGAAGACTCTTCCGTGTATGGTCATAGTCATAAGTTGGAGAAATATTCTAATAGCTAATTCTAAGGAATTTAGTCTAAGACTCTTCAATCCCAAATTTCTTCATCTGCCATATAACCAAATCGATTTTATAACAAAATCGATTTTCTTATAAGAATAAGAAAAACAAAGGAAACCTTCCAACAAGTTAATAGTTGGATCATAATAAATATATGTATATATATATATAACAAAAATCAAGAATAAATTTATAAAAGTTTTGATAAAAAATAACATTGTAAACGTTTTAAAAAATAAATA
>JBBPBR010000006.1:47628568-47639008 GCA_037974775.1 Cicer pinnatifidum
TGTGTATTTTTTTAGGTTTTTTTAATAGCATGTACTTACTATATGAGTTTATTAGGTGGGATGGAATGAAAGTGGTCAGCCAGTTGACCCACACAGCGCAATGTTTGTGAGCTACATTGGGGCTGTTGTGCGTCAAAATATTCCAATAACAATTGACGACTGGAGAGAAAAGGCATTGAAGGATGCCAAAGATATCATCTGGAATGATATTCAAGTAAATTTTTTGATCCAATCTTTTGTCATTTATAAATATTTTCATTGAAATACTTTACTTATAATTTTTTTCATTGCAGGCATCTTTTGTCCTTGATGAAGGACGAAAGAATTATGTATTGAGAGTTGCTGGCAAAATCCATCGTGGATTTAGATCGCATCTCTCAAACTTCTATCTTAAAGATAAAGAAGGAAACACAACAGCTGAACCTCCAAAGATATATCGACATTATATATCAAATGAGGAATGGAAAGCGTTTGTTTCCAAACGTACAGACCCCGCGTTTGTCGTAAGTGATTAATTTATTAGCATTTGTGTGTTTTATTATTTATATTCGCATCGTATTTTAAATTTTTACATAATTGCTATTTTTTTATATAGAACATAAGTAAGGCAAATCGCGAAAGGGCAAGAAACCCGACGCACCCATACAGAAAATCACGTATGGGATATGCACGCCTTGATCAAGGGCTTGTAAGTAATTAAACATCACTTTTATATAATGAATGAATTTGTATTATAAACTATAGTTTCTAACTAATATTTTGTTTTATCGAATAGCGACAAGAGACCCAAACTAATCAACCGTTGGGTCGTCACATCTTGTGGAAGGAAGCTAGGGTAAATAAAGATGGAGTGGTTGATAACCAAAATGTTCAAAAAGTAATAGAACTTTGTGTAAGTATATTATGACTTTAATATTTTTTCAATATTGTATTTATCACTTGAATACTTTTTAATATTGTATTTTAAAAATGATAATGAACTTAACTATTTTAATGTTACATGTATTTTAGTAGACCATCTCTCAAAGTTCTGAATGTGAAGAGGGCAACAAGGATAGTTGCCGGGATATTTTGGGCAAAGTTTTTAATGTTCCTGAATATTCCGGCCGAGTTAGGGGGAAGGGATTTGGCGTAACTCCCAGAAGCTTTTTTCCTCAAGAGAAGCGCCAAAAACCTTCCAACGAGGAAGTATTAGAGAAGCTCAGAATCCTATCTGAGCAAGTGGCACAATTGGTGAATACAAACAAAGACAAGCAACTTCCGGTTCAGCTCCAAGGTGAACTACAAATGGAGAGTGAAAGCGGGAGTTGCAACGTCGGTTTGAAAAATATTCCCGAGGTAATTAATTACTTACTTGCTTATGTAATTACTTATGCATTAAACAATATTATATATTAACTGTACTTATGTTTTAACTATTGATTTAGGGTGTCACTTTGTGTTTTCTATACTTGTCCTCGCCCACTCATCGGAAGGTGGGAAAAGCAAAATTGTACAATACTTTGGGAGAAGTATTGCACAACACTCCGATCCCAAAGGGCCATGTCAAGGTATCGCCTACTGTTGCTTTCGAACCAACTGCACCGTTGCCGATACCGGACAACGACGGAGATATGCAGTCATTGGGCGAAGCTATCGGTAGTTACGTGGCATGGCCCACTAACCTTGTTGCCCTCATTAAGAGCCCTCCCAGAAATAAATCAGTGACGTCTCCCGATAAGGTTTGTCACATTTATTGCATAAGCTTTGTTAATTTTTTCAGATTCAATAAACTAACATTTAACCTCATTTTTGTAGGTCCAAATAAATAAACCACCCGTACATCCAAAAAAAAGCAGCAAACCTCAAAAATTGGAGGTTAATAGAGCTGCCAATAAAGCTGCCAAATTTGCAGCAATAAAAAAATTGGATCGTGGCAAATCAGTCGCTGCTGCTGCTCCTCCTAAAATAAGTCAGCCACGCCTTGGTAAATACGGGGCGTGTCTTGACATTGCTGTAAAAAAGAACCTATGCAGCAGCGACGATTGCCGCATGATACATATGAATAAAGAAATATTCGGAGAGGAGTATGAGGAATTATTCGACAAGGAGCACGTATACGAGCTTCTCGAACATAAGGAGCTCAGTGCAACTGTAATGAGCTTGTATATAAGGTAAAAAATACTTTTAATTGCATTTATTTGTAATTAATTAAATGTATTGGTAATTAATCTAGTTTAATATTTTCATTGAAGGTTTTTGCATGAGAAGGTCGTGTGCCCTAAGAAATTATCGAATAAATACTCATTCTTCTCTCCGCATAAAACGTCCATGTGGAAACTGGATGAAGACAATGTAAAGAAATACATTGTAAATATGTTTTTAGGAAATATTTCAAAGGATAAATTGTTCTTAGCACCATATAATTCAGGGTACGTAATTTTATCTTTTTTAATTGATGAGAATTTAATTTACTAGTTGTGTATAGACCAAATTGTGTAACCAATTTTTTGTTGTTGTAGGGCACATTGGGTGCTATTTGCAATCAATGCCGTCTCTGAAGTTGTATACTATTTGGATCCCTTGCATGGCGATTACAACAATCACTCCGAAATCAAGACTTTGTTCGACACGTAAGTAATATTCATTTATTTTTGTTACACATATATATAAATAAGTGTTTGTTCATGCTAAAATAATCACATTTATTCATTTTATAGTGCATTAAAAGTTTTTCGAGCTCAAAGAGGTGCGGTAGTGTCGAAGCAAAAGTCTAATAATATTACATGGATCCCAATAAAGTGCCCTCGTCAAACAAACAATATCGACTGTGGGTACTATGTATTGAGATTCATGAAGGAGATTGTTGACAAGAATAAAACTATTATCCCAGAAACGGTACGGTATTTTGATTATATGATTTTCATATATAAATTATCTATATATTTGAAACTAACTTAATATAATATGTTCAATTTTTATATTGCAGTACTTTGAACATTCCAGTCCTTCATATTCTGAGCAAGATCTGATGGAATTAAAGGAGGAATGGTGTGAGTATGTGCTTGAAATGAAAATTATTTGATTTTCTGAGAAATAGCATGCTGCAAAGGGACTGAATATTATATGGTGCATAGTTATTATATGTATATGATCATAGGACAGTATATAAACTTGCATATAAATATGTTGTAAATTAGATTCAATGTATATTCATACCAAATATGTTGTAAATTAGATTCAATGTATATTCATACCAAATATGTTGTAAATTACTGTGTATCATTGTTCTGGTTCTGGTTGTGTTACTGATTCTGTTTCTGTATCATTGTTCTGGTTCTGGTTCTGGTTCTGGTTCTGGTTCTAATATTAGTGATTCTGGATGTGTTGTGTTGTGTGAACTGGTTCAAACTAATTTTGGATAAAAAGATAAAAGACAGCGCTTTATAAAAAAAGTGCCATAAAAAGCTAAAAAGCTAAAAAACGCTTTTAAAATATATACAGGGTTAAAAAAAAAAAAAAAAATAACACCTTTAACAGCGCTTTTTACAAAAAGCGCTGTAAAAGGCACCCAAATATGTATTATGGGTATGCCTTTTACAGCGCTTTTTGTAACAAGCGCTGTAAAAGGCACCCCAAATATGTATTATGGGTATGCCTTTTACAGCGCTTGTTACAAAAAGCGCTGTAAAAGGCACCCCAAATATGTATTATGGGTATGCCTTTTACAGCGCTTGTTACAAAAAAGCGCTGTAAAAGGTACCCAAAATATGTATTATGGGTATGCCTTTTACAGCGCTTGTTACAAAAAAGCGCTGTAAAAGGTACCCAAATATATGAACTGTGGTATGCCTTTTACAGCGCTTGTTGTAACAAGCGCTGTAAAAGGTGCATAATAAGCGCGCGTTATAAATGGTGCCTTTAAGAGCGCTTTTTTGAAAGCGCTGTTGTAGCTTTTACAGCGCTCGAATCTACAGCGCTTTTTTTTTTGAAAAAGCGCTGTAGAAGGCTTAAAAAAAGCGTTGTAAAAGACAATTTTTAGTTATCTTTTCATTATTATTTTTAAAGTCTTTTACAGCGCTTTTTAAAAAAAGCGCTGTAAAATGTCTCATTGTTTAATTTTTAAAAGGGCCTTTTACAGCGCTTTTTTTAAAAAGCGCTGTAAAAGACATGCACTTTTTTTACATGCATAGTTCTTAAGAATTGTAATTGTCCAAATTTACATAAACATGCAATAATCACTGGTTATGCTTGCCTTCTTAGACAACAATAAAACAAGAATACAACCAGAATAATTCAGATTATATAATACCACAATAATTCAATAAAACCAGAATAGAATCAGAATAGAACAATAATTCAGATTACAATAATAAAACCAGAATAGAACAATAATTCAGATTACAAATAAAACCAGAATAGAACAATAATTCAGATTACAACAATAATTCAGATTACATGCATGGCTTATATAAAACAATTAAACATGTACATTAAGATGCCCTTCTTCTTTTCCTGGTGGGATTCACATTTGTTTGTCCATTTACAATACGAAACGATGGATTAATCCAAATTCCCTCATCATGATCATCTCTAAGATATAAACCATCATCAGTTGAATCAATTTCATGTGGTTGTTGTGATGTTGCAAATAAAAGATCATTACCAACATCTTCATCATTGTTGTTATCATCACTTATTTTATTGGTCGATAAGACAACAGACCTTTTATCATCAGAAGGATCGGTGACATAAAACACTTGTTGAGCTTGCGACGCTAAAATAAAAGGCTCGTCTTTGTATCCCACCCTATTAAAATCAACAAGCAAGAATCCTGACTCATCAATCCGAACGCCATTATTATTATCGACCCACTTGCAACCAAATATGGGAAGACGAAACATTGTGTAGTCTAACTCCCATATGCGCTCGATAACCCCAAAATATGATAGATTTGCATATATTGGGTTTTTGTCTTTTGCACTTGAGACATGCATCGCTTCAGCTACGAGAGTGACTCCACTATTTTGCATAGTGGTCTGATCATCTTGTTCTTTGGTATAAAATGTGTAGCCGTTAATAACATAACCAGTGTAAGAAAAGACATGTAAGCTCGGACCATTTGCTAGCCACCTCAATCTCTGTGAAATTGATCCGGGGTCTATGTCAAATTTTGACTTTATGTGATTTTTTAACCATGGTATAAAACTTCGATTGTGCTCTCGAGTTATCCAATTTTGATTCCTATTCATGTTCAAACGAGATAACTGATCCATGTGTATTGTAACATACGGTTGAACCTCGTCATCATTGTGCAGAACATACAATTGTGCCTGCTCCAATTCTGTCCTTGATATAGTCAGTAGTCTCATTCCAATTATCCCTTCTCCTGATAGTCTTCCCGAATGACGAGACATGGGAAGCCCTATGGATTCAACATTGGACAGATATTCAGTACAAAATTCAGCAGCCTCTTCAACAATGTATCGTTCAGCAATACAACCTTCTGGTCGACTTCTACTTTTTACGTACCCTTTTAATATTTTCATATATCGTTCTATCGGATACATCCATCTCATATAAGCTGGCCCACAAAGTTGTGTCTCCTTAACCAGATGAACAGTAAGGTGAACCATTATATCAAAAAACGATGGTGGGAAATACATTTCAAGCTCACACAAAGTAACAACAATTTCCCTCTGCAATGTCGGTAATTTCTGAGGGTCGGTCACTTTACTACAAATTTCCCTGAAGAAGAAACATAATCTAGTTAATGCTAGTCGAACTTTTTCAGGTAAAATGGAACGTATACCTATTGGTAGCAAATGCTCCATTAGAATATGACAATCATGGGTCTTCAAACCTTTTAACTTGAGGTCTTTCATACAAACCAAATTTCTAATGTTCGAAGAGTATCCTTCTTGAACTTTAACTTCATGTAGAAATTTACATAAAACAATTTTTTCCTTTCTAGATAGAGTATGAGCGGCTGGAGGTAGATATGTGCGATTTCCTTTCTTTACTGGAGCCAATTCATTTCTTATTCCCATATCGACCAAGTCCAATCTTGCGTTGATGCCGTCTTTAGACTTTCCTGGAACATTGAGTAACGTACCAATAACACTATCAAATACATTTTTTTCAATATGCATCACATCGAGGAAATGTCAAGTGTTTTGAATCTTCTTCACTGCGATACATGCGTCTAAATCTTGGTATTATAGGAAAATACCACACGACTTTTGCTGGAGTAGATTCTTTCTTCTTATATCGAGAGACATTGCATTTCGGACACGCCTTAAGTAGTTCATGTTCATTTCGAAACAAAATGCAATCGTTAGGACACGCATGAATCCTTTCGTAACTCATGCCAATAGAACACAAAATCAGTTTAGCCTTGTAGGTTCGACTGGGAAGTTCATTATCATCTGGCAACATATCTTTTATGAGTGTTAATATAATGAACTTCCCAGTCGAACCTACAAGGCTAAACTGATTTTGTGTTCTATTGGCATGAGTTACGAAAGGATTCATGCGTGTCCTAACGATTGCATTTTGTTTCGAAATGAACATGAACTACTTAAGGCGTGTCCGAAATGCAATGTCTCTCGATATAAGAAGAAAGAATCTACTCCAGCAAAAGTCGTGTGGTATTTTCCTATAATACCAAGATTTAGACGCATGTATCGCAGTGAAGAAGATTCAAAACACTTGACATGGCATGCAGATGAAAGAATTAGAGATGGAATGTTTCGACACCCTGTAGATTCCCCACAATGGGCTAAAATTGATCACGAGTATCCTGAATTCGGGATAGAGTCAAGAAATCTAAGACTTGCACTTTCTACTGATGGAATGAATCCACATGGTCTTCAAAGCATCTCACACAGCACGTGGCCTGTGATTTTGGTAATATATAACCTACCTCCATGGTTATGTATGAAGCGTAAGTTTATGATGTTGTCTCTGTTAATTTCTGGACCCAAACAACCGGGGAATGATATCGACGTATACTTGACTCCTCTAATCGAAGATTTAAAACGTATGTGGGAGACAGGTGTGGAAGTTTATGATGGGTATAAGAAAGAATATTTCAATTTGAGGGCTATGTTGTTCGGCACAATTAATGATTTTCCAGCATATGGTAATTTATCAGGATATAGCATTAAAGGTCAGTGTGCATGTCCTGTATGTGAAGAGAGTACAAATTGGATGCGGTTGAAACATTGTAAGAAGAATGTGTTTCTTGGACATCGTAGATTTTTACCTTATAGTCATCAGTATCGTTGGTGGAGAAATGCATTTAATGGAAAATCAGAGGAAGATAAAGCTCCTTTACCACCGACTGGATATCAAATACTTGAAAAAGTACAAGGTTTGACCAATAAATTTGGCAAACCTTTTGCGGGAGAGCTGGTCAAAACTGGGTGGAAGAAAAAGTCAATTTTCTTTGAATTACCATATTGGAAGTCATTGTATATAAGACATTTCCTCGATGTGATGCATATTGAAAAAAATGTATTTGATAGTGTTATTGGTACGTTACTCAATGTTCCAGGAAAGTCTAAAGACGGCATCAACGCAAGATTGGACTTGGTCGATATGGGAATAAGAAATGAATTGGCTCCAGTAAAGAAAGGAAATCGCACATATCTACCTCCAGCCGCTCATACTCTATCTGGATGAAGACAATGTAAAGAAATACATTGTAAATATGTTTTTAGGAAATATTTCAAAGGATAAATTGTTCTTAGCACCATATAATTCAGGGTACGTAATTTTATCTTTTTTAATTGATGAGAATTTAATTTATTAGTTGTGTATAGACCAAATTGTGTAACCAATTTTTTGTTGTTGTAGGGCACATTGGGTGCTATTTGCAATCAATGCCGTCTCTGAAGTTGTATACTATTTGGATCCCTTGCATGGCGATTACAACAATCACTCCGAAATCAAGACTTTGTTCGATACGTAAGTAATATTCATTTATTTTTGTTACACATATATATAAATAAGTGTTTGTTCATGCTAAAATAATCACATTTATTCATTTTATAGTGCATTAAAAGTTTTTCGAGCTCAAAGAGGTGCGGTAGTGTCGAAGCAAAAGTCTAATAATATTACATGGATCCCAATAAAGTGCCCTCGTCAAACAAACAATATCGACTGTGGGTACTACGTATTGAGATTCATGAAGGAGATTGTTGACAAGAATAAAACTATTATCCCAGAAACGGTACGGTATTTTGATTATATGATTTTCATATATAAATTATCTATATATTTGAAACTAACTTAATATAATATGTTCAATTTTTATATTGCAGTACTTTGAACATTCCAGTCCTTCATATTCTGAGCAAGATCTGATGGAATTAAAGGAGGAATGGTGTGAGTATGTGCTTGAAATGAAAATTATTTGATTTTCTGGGAAATAGCATGCTGCAAGGGACTGAATATTATATGGTGCATAGTTATTATATGTATATGATCATAGGACAATATATAAACTTGCATATAAATATGTTGTAAATTAGATTCAATGTATATTCATACCAAATATGTTGTAAATTAGATTCAATGTATATTCATACCAAATATGTTGTAAATTACTGTGTATCATTGTTCTGGTTCTGGTTCTGGTTGTGTTACTGATTCTGTTTCTGTTTTAACATGCACATGAATATGTTCTAAAATTAGTGATTCTGGATGTGTTGTGTTGTGTGAACTGGTTCAAACTAATTTTGGATAAAAAGATAAAAGACAGCGCTTTATAAAAAAAGTGCCATAAAAAGCTAAAAAACGCTTTTAAAATATATACAGGGTTAAAAAAAAAAAAAAAAATAACACCTTTAACAGCGCTTTTTACAAAAAGCGCTGTAAAAGGTACCCCAAATATGTATTATGGGTATGCCTTTTACAGCGCTTGTTACAAAAAGCGCTGTAAAAGGCACCCCAAATATGTATTATGGGTATGCCTTTTACAGCGCTTGTTACAAAAAGCGCTGTAAAAGGCACCCCAAATATGTATTATGGGTATGCCTTTTACAGCGCTTGTTACAAAAAAGCGCTGTAAAAGGTACCCAAATATATGAACTGTGGTATGCCTTTTACAGCGCTTGTTGTAACAAGCGCTGTAAAAGGTGCATAATAAGCGCGCGTTATAAATGGTGCCTTTAAGAGCGCTTTTTTGAAAGCGCTGTTGTAGCTTTTACAGCGCTCGAATCTACAGCGCTTTTTTTTTTGAAAAAGCGCTGTAGAAGGCTTAAAAAAAGCGCTGTAAAAGCGCTTTTTTGGCGTAGTGCATCCTCATAAAGAAACAATGTATAAAATATAAGACTCTTCGGTGTATGGTCATAGTCATAAGTTGAGGAAAGATTCTGATAGCTAACTTTAAGAAATTTAGTCCAATACTCTTCAATCCCAAATTTCTTGATCTGCCATATAACAAAATAGGTTTTGTTGTAAGAATATGAAAAACAAAGGAAACCTCCCAACAAGCTAATAGTTGGAACTGCATGTAGCACTTTATCATTAATGGCTCAAGGCAGTAGATATTGGTTGTATGTCTTCGTCCCCAGTTCAAGCAAAACAATTATAAACTGCTTAACTGGAATATGCTTAACATTGTTAATATTCTTAATTTTATACTCAAAGTAATTGTGGATAACCAACCAAATTAAGAGTGTCATTCAAATAAATAGAAGTGTCTCTATAGCTTAAATGAAGAGGAATAACAGAAAAACTTTCCATATTTCTCTACCATTGTCGTTCAAATGATAGTAAGGATCCTCAAAATGGGTGAATGATGGATTTTCAATTAAACGACTTATTATTGAGTGGGGAACAACACTATAATCATCGTCACTACCATCGAGTGTCTCTTCGGGGGAAAAAAATATACTTTATTATTAAAACATTTAGTATCTCACCTTTTAACTTTCTTTGAGAAAAAAAAAATTATCATTTATCATTTAAAATATTAATAAAATTATCTTTTATGTTTTCTCTCTCTTATTTACGTCATTTATCATTTAATATATTTATTAAATTATCTTTTAAAAAACATCAATGTGTTATTAAAACCGCTAAGTGGCAGGTCTATATAGAAACTATATTTTATATAAGTTTTTTTGTTATTATTTTTTGGTGAATAAAAAAATATCTTCAAAAAGCTATTAGCATAATTTTTTTTAAATAAATAAAATAGTTTTAATACCTTTAAAAAGTTATAAGAATATTATTATTCATGTATAATATTTAATAAAGCTTGTAATAATAACAAATTATTGGATGTATGCTTTATTCATGTAAATTATAAAGAAAATTGTCCATGTGGTTTGAGACATAATTTTTTTTATGTAATTTATCATAAATCTCATTTTTTAGAATTTTTTTTGACTTGGATATAAAAATACTTTGTTGAATGAAAATTTGATCTTTTTTTTTTCTTTCATGTTC
>JBBPBR010000006.1:47639061-47664218 GCA_037974775.1 Cicer pinnatifidum
AAAAAAACAAAAAAAAAATAAAAAAACAATATTGCTACTCACCTCCATTTTTATTATCCACACCCTTCAATTTTTTTTATAAAAATAAATACCTAAAATATTTTTGTCTATTTATAACATTTTTAACTCTGACCTCTCATTCATTTTGTCTTCAACTTCAACCCTAACATCTCTTTTTCTCACACCCTCTTCTACTTCTTCTTCCATTTTTAACAACCTTAACATCTTCAATTATTTTCATTGCCTCTTAGTTATATCAAGTATGCATCAATCTTTATTTGGTTATTGTTGCTCTTGTTTTATTTACAAAATGCACTTTTGTTGTTGTTGAATTATGTATTCTTGTTTTGCTGAAAATTCATAAGTATATGTGAATTGAGTTCACGTACGCAAACTCAGCAAGTCCAAAAACCTACGTGAACTGAGTTCACGTACACGTATGCTTTAATTAATATGTGTATTTTTTAGAAGTGACAGGATATTTAAACATAAAAAAATTGATATATTCTTTCAAGAAGAAATTTTTTGACAAATATGAAAATTATAAAATTGATATATTTTATTTGATTGAATTGTGTGAATTGTGATTTGTGAAAATTGTGTGACTTGTGAAAATTGTATTACTTGTGAAAATTGTGTGACTTGTGAAAATTGAAATTTTAATTTTTTTCAACTTGTCTACTATGTATGAATTGTGTGATACTCTAAAAAAAACTACATGACTTTTAAAAATTTTATTATTTTTGTAGTGTAGATATTTTGCTGTTTTACGATATTAATTTGGATGTTGTAAGTTTATTTGCAGATTTATCTTTTTCAATTTTAGCAATTTTGAATTGTAAAAAATATAAATAATTAACTAGTTAGTGTAACTAACTAACCAACTAAGATATTTATTATGTACTACACATGAATGGTCTTAATTAATAATCTAGAATGCACTACTAGATGTCTTTAAGCAATTATAATTGTAATTGTGATTCTTATATCCTTTTAAAATTGCAGATGTAGTGACAAAGGAAGGAACATCCATGGAGGGAAGACATACCGTATGTGGCAATACATTGCTTAAGGTTTATTATAGGTATAGTAGGCAGGGGAGTGCAATTTCAAAATATAATCTTTTTAAAGATGACTCAAGATCGTTAATCTAATTAGATTTTGATGGTAGTTCCTATTAACTTTGTATTGTGGGGCTGCATAGTAAACTACTAAACAAATGGAATTTGTATTGCATGAAATTATTGCTATTAGTTTCTAGGGAGAAGATTCAAGTTGAATCTTATAGTGTTAGTTGCAATGTTGTGGATTTTCATTCAAGCACTTCTTTCATCATTGTATTATTTGTTTATTGTTTAACGTCTGTCAATTCATCAATAGAGTTATTTGTGTTGGACATTCATTTGATTCATTTAATACCTTGTATATTTCATCAATAGATGAATAATTGAGTTCAAACCAAATTATTCATAAAGTGTTCTCTTTTTACTATGCTTGTTTTGTGAAGTTTACTATTGACGGAAATTATTGTGATAAATATGCTTCTTAATGATATTTAAATGGTATGATGTTTCCAACACTTAGGGTGCAAAATTATATCTATTATTTGTTCTACGGTACAAAACATCATGCAGCTATCTTTTTGCACTTCTTTATCCAAGCAATCAGTTACCTTCAAATAATTTTTAGGGTTTCTATACTTTAATTTCAATATTAGTAGTAGTGTTTGATTGGGACACTTGTACTTATTTTTGGACAAAAACGAGTTTTAAATAGCTTTTTAGATTATTTGTCGATATATCTGAATATCTATATTTGTGTGTTAGTTTTGTTACTTTTAACTCTAATTTAAAATAATACTAATAAGATCATATATGCGACACATATGATTCAAGAATCATAGAAATCTATAAAAACATATTTTAAATAAGAGAAGTATTTATGCCGTGTTAGTTTTGTTACTTTTAACTCTAATTTAAAATAATACTAATAAGATCATATATGCGATACATATGATTCAAGAATCATAGAAATCTATAAAAACATATTTTAAATAAGAGAAGTATTTATGCCAAATATTGAAGGTATTGATATTTATAAAATAATTTTGAATATGTATTTTAAAAATATTTGAATTTTTATTGTTCTTTTAATATATCATAGAATACGTTTGAGATACTTCGAAGATACGAATTTGTTGAGATGCGGTGCATATAGGAAGCACTGAGAGCAGTGTGTTTCTAAAACTACTTTTTAACATAACTTTTTGACATGTTTTCTTATAGATTCAATACATTTCTAAAACCTTAAAGGTTTGTTTGATTTTCATTTAAAAAGCTCTATTTTAATATTTTAAAATTTAAAAACTAAATACTTATTTAAATTACTTGTTTTTAAAAAATATTTTGTAAAATTATTTTTAATATTATAGTTTTTAAAATTAAAAAAACAAAACAAATAAATGATATTTTACTTTTTATTTTTCAGTTTTTCTAACTCCGGTCAAAAACTATTTTAAAAATTAGAGCACTAGTATCCTTTGCTTTTAAGTGAAAAAAACTCTACAGATTTTATTTTGAGCACTAGTATCTTTATGTAAATATTGATCATTATAATTATACATTAATGGTAAATTATTAATATCTATTGTCCTTTTTTTTTAATAAAATAGCATCAAATACCAGATATTACATACAATAATGTCATAAATCAAATATCAAATTTCTCTCCAACCCTAAAATCCGATAGTGTATTTTCCATTACCATAAACTAGAATTCAATAAAAAAAAAAAAAAAAGGATTGGATGTACAGTTGGCTGCTATCAATGGTAGTTATTTAGAGCCAAAATTCTCTGGTTTAAGTCAAAGTTATGAAGTTTCCAGAAACAAAAAACCAAGATAGCAAAATCTATGTTTTGATTCCATGAACATATTTCATAGTTCATACGTTTAAAAATTTGACCCCGGTTTAAATTTTCATCCCCATCCTATTAAGAATCCAATTATGCAATCCATTCATGTCAGATTTAATTTTCAGGCGCTCATAATAAGGATTAGAGGTCAATCGGCAATATGACGAAATAAAATAGAGACAATGAGCCAATTTCATCATCTCACCCCAACAAAATTTCATGAAAGTTCCTCAAACAAATGATTTTTTTTAATTGAAACAAGAAATGTTATTCTACACTACAATTACATTCCAATCATTCACAAACAAACATTTCAAGGTGACACTAAGCTCTTCCTTTTTTAGTATAATACAGACCCAAAATCAGAGACTTCGGAGGACATACTTTGTCATGTTAGAAGTTTTCAAGCCAACGTGTAATTCCATCTTCGTCTGAAACTGCCAAAATCTCAATGTATACATGATCCAAAACAGCCTAGTATTTGTATCATTGGGAAAAAATGCAGAGATGAACTAATCAGTTTGCAGAAAATTAATAAACCAAATTCTCAACTTACAAATCATCGCCATATAACGAACATGGAAATAATAATGAGGAAACCAATCCCAATCCCAATCCCAATCCCAATCCCAATTTAAGGTTTGCATAATGCAATGTTCAGGGCATGACTTCTGTTCATAGGAAAACCTGGATTGTCACTAAACTAAAGCATCATGATATATACACCTAAAAATATATATTCTCTTTATGTCAATCAAAAATCAAGACATCCAAAAGGAGAAGTCAAGAAACAAAATAAGCCCTTAAAAGCATGTTCTATACTTCTCCAACACACGCAATTACGAAATTATAAAAAGAATTATAACGTAACAAAAAGAACTTACCGATGGGTTTCTACAGTTCACCAGTCTCCATTCATCGATGGAACTTTCCAGTGTCCAATTCTCCCAGACATCAAAACTATGACTAGCAAATACAAACTCCATTCTTCTATTGATCTGCAAAAAACGTTTATAACCAAAGTCAAGACATCAACATTAGCAATGTAATAATAATAGAGGGAGAGAGTCTATGATCAAATTGAGAAACTCCAAGCATTATAATGCAACTACCTGTAATAATTTTCCACCAGCTGCAAGAGACCGCAAGCCAATTGTGTCCTGAAGCAAATGCATAAAAATTGAGTTGCAAATCAAGACACCTTATACAACTCTAAAATGCTTGACAAAATAAATGCTTGACGTTAGCTCCTTGGATTAGGTCAAGAGCCTTCAAACAAACCTTGTTTCTGAAGATGATAAGGAACTGTGCAGCAGGGTCTCTTTTTGATACATCTGGCATGGAATCTAGGATCCAACCACCACCTTTAACTCTTTGCCTTGAGACATAAAGTGCTGCGCGGTCTGTTGCATGCAGAGCTATAATACATCCATCTTTCAAAAGTTCAGTACATTTCCCACTGAACATTGTGCTTGACTTTAGAGCTTGAGTGGCAATCGGTTCTTGTATAGATTCTACTGGAGTTTTTCTACTTCTTGAGTCTTCAGAGCTGGAGCTCAAAGCTTGATCAGTGCCACTCATAGCAGTATCATCTCTTTGAGATGTTCCTTCTTTCTCCAGGGTAGAAGGATCTGATTTTTGTTGAGACTTTTGTCGGATATGTCTCTTCTTGGCCTTTTTACTTGACCTGCTGCGCCTTCCTTCAGATCGACCAGATGTACTCAGGGTCAAACTTGAAACCTGATGCTGGGATGAAGACTCTTTCACTTCACCTACTTTCTTTTGGGAGCTTTCAGGATTTGAGTAAACATCATCTAATTGCTCTCTGACAATAATCTGTAGAGCATTTTCTTTGTATTGTTGATCAGATTGTTCATTTTCATCATCCACTTCACTGTCTTCTTCTGCATCAGACAAGGCATTTTTTGGAATAATCCCATCAATGAAGAATGTCTGCAATATAGATATAGCTTTCTCCCTTATCTCCATCCAGACCTCTTCACTGTAATCTGCACTTCGTGGAAGTATCAACACATTAGGCATCTCCTTAACCTGAAGCAGAAGTAAGTGAAGTATGTTATAATCACTTATTTATTAAAGGCTTGTTTGTTTAAGTTTAAAAGATTCAATGTTACAATAATCTCTTTGTTAAGCTTTTGAAAAAACATTAAAGTAGCTTTTCTTTAGATTATTTTTTACATTTTCTAAAACTAAGATAACTTTTTTACTTTATTAAACACCCTTTTAATTAGATTAAAAGGTACTTTCTACTTTCAAAAAATCACAAACAAATGGACCCTAAAATTTTCATCACTGTACACTAACAAAGAGATTCTAATCAATATATTATTATTGTGAGCAGCAAATGTAAAAGTCCATTTGCAAAACCAATTTTTTCACAATAAAGTTCTTCATTCATTCCATCCTTGCTTTAATGAAGAATAAAATTCCAAAAATAATAATTCTATTTGGTATTAAATTTTTCAGATGAAAAACTCAAGAACTGGTTAATGAATGGTTAGGGTTACTGGATGACCATACATAATGGACACCAAATAGGCTAAATACAAATTTAAATGCAACAGTGACATCAAAGCTTGTATAACTTCTGTAAAGAAACATGCGTCCAAAATCAATGTAAACTAAGTCTTGTTTATCATCCACCCTGGGGCCTAGATTGCCATAATTATTTACAATCATTTTTTTCGTCAATTTTTTTTTTATGTTCTGTGTGCCATTTCTGATTGTTCAGTAGCATGATTAAATCACTATCATAACTGCCACTGAGAAGGTGTCTTTTACTATGAAAAGTTTAATGATTTCACACACAAATATATGGATTATGGATAGATGGATGCATGCCCAACAACTGCATGCATGTGCTGGTATAAAATTGGTTATCACTGCAGTGAAAAACAAAAATATGTAGTTACTAGTTAGATGTCCTAGAGAATAGTTTTAGTTTTTGATGGATGTAAAACGTCCTCTGAAACCTTCTACTCTATAAGAAAAAGAAACAAGAATAACAATTTCGGCAACAATCATGCAAAGTTTCTTCTAATAATGTTTAGTGAATGCCTGCATACAAAAAACCTAAATTTACCATACCCATGCTTCCATCCATTGCGGCCCTTCTGCACCATCCAAAGCACATCCAGCTATGGTTCCATCAATCAAAAGCTGCTTTAAAGCACAATCATCCAAAAGCTGACTACTACCCGTATTTACAAGAAAAGCGCCTGTCAAAATTACAAAAACAATAAGTTCATGAAGATAATTCAACCACAGTATCCAACAAACTCAAATGAAAATCTACAAAATATGTAAATAAATAAAAAATATATATATATATAAGTACATACCAGGCTTTACATGTTGAAGACATTCTGCACTAATAACCTGCATTGTCTCATTTGTTAGAGCACAATGGAGCGATATAAGGTCACTTGCGGCAAGTAAATCATTAAGAGTATCCATTCTTCGTGCTGCAGGAGGGAAGTTTAGTTTTCCTTGTCCCTGTGAGAGCAAGATTAAAGACAAAATTAGCCAAAAACAAAGGACCCATTCAAATTTCAGTCAGGATCAGCATTTGATCTAGGTGAGGTTTAGCTAGAAGTCCCTGGTTCAAGTCATGCTAAGTTGTCACTCCCTCCCTCTCATATTAAGTGCCGTTTAAAGTTAAGCATTAAATAACTCTTAAGAAAATCATTGAGTGTACTAGCTCCCGTGATTAAATGAGCTTCCTAGACTAAATACCCTTAAAAGTTAGTGAAGTAGTTAGGTAGAAAGTAACTAATATATAGTTGGTTGAGATAGAATGAACAAGGGTATTACTAGACAGATAAAAAAAATTAATTGATGTTTTATTAATATTTTAAATTGAGAAACAAATATTGCAAACAGGACACTTAATATGAGACGGATTATTTACAGCATTCCAAAGAAACAGTAAAAATGCAATTCAAAGAACTGGAAGCAATTAGCTCATGTGCACAAGGAAGCCACAACAAACTACAAAGATAGCAATTCACAAATACTGGAAGCAATTAGCTCATGTTAGAAACCAGTATCTCATTCACATTGATTTACCCAAAAAGGAGATTTCACATCAACAAATCCCCATTTCTCATTTCTCATGATTAACAAGTTAATCGTGAACTCCAAACTGCATATAAAAACCAATAACTATTCCAATTTCTTGAACAACAAAAAGAATCCCCCAGCATCATTTACCAAATGCAATCATATTCATTATAATACTAAGCAAAAATAAATATCACTAACGGAAAAAAGAAGATTAATCACGGAATCAAAACAGGAAAACAACAATTAACATTTTAAATTTCAAACATGAAAATTGCTCAATTAGTTCTAATAACAGAAAAAAGAGAAAAATAACTGATTGATGAAGAAATTACCGAGTGAACATCGAAGTAGAGGACGCTCATTTTGAAAGCCAAGCTACGAGTGGCCAAAGCCCTAGCAGAAGCAGATCTACCAACGATCCCAAGGACAAGGCCACGGCACCGCCGCATCCCACGGCAAAGCGGCTGAACGGAGCCAAGCCATCCGGATGCGGAGAGAGTATGGCGAGAGAGCAAGTGAGTGCGGCGGAGGAGACCAAGGAACAGCGCCATCACAGTATCGGCGATCTCCTCTGCACGGGAAGTATCTACATGGACGAGGCGGAGACCGAGGTCAGCGGCAAGTGAGGAATCGACGGAGCGATCAGCTGAGCCAAGGCAAAGGATGAGGTGGTAGGAGCGGAGCCGGCGCTGAGCTGCGCGTGGGAGATAGGCGAGGGAATGAAGGAGGACGGCAGCGGCAGACTCGATCTTGCCATCGGAGAGACGACTGAGAGGAACATGTTCGACAGCGGCGACGCCGGAGAGGGAATCGAGTTCGAGAGAACAATCTTCGATGCAGTTTAGGGTGACGACTAAGGGAAGTGGCGTAGCGTTGTTACGGTGAGGCATTGCCGCACAGGATTAGATCTCGGTATTTTCTTGTTTCCAGTGACTATAGTTGCTTTGCCTCGTCGGTTACAGTTATGGTTATGCCGCTTCACTCAGCGACGACAGCCTTGCCGATCTTTCAGAATTGCCTACAAATGGGGGATCTTGTTTTCAAAATTATCGTAATACTGTAATTTGCTTTTCTAAACTTAATTTTTCTTTTAAAAAATAAACTAGTTTACATATTGCAATTTCTTTTTCTTTTTCTTTAACGTTCTTGTTTTTAGAGGGATGGAACATAATTAACTATTATGGGGATCCATGATATGAGATACAATGAAATGAAATAAATTATCGTTGTATTATTTGTATTGTTAAAAGATAATGAAATGAAATCGAAATAATGGAATATGCTTTATTATATTCTATCATTTATCTTCACTTTTTTTATCTTTAATTTGAAAGAAATTATTATTTATTTTATCATAAAATGTCTAAATAATGACGTTGAGTGTTTTATTTTATTTTGCTTTATTATATTGTTTTATTTTATTTTGCTCTATTTTATTTTATTATATTTCGTTTTATTTTGTTTGTTTTAATATATTTAAATATAATATATTTTGATTGAGAGATACATAAAACCTAACTAACACTCGAAAACTCTTGGATTGTTTATAATTATATTATTTTTACTGAGTTATAAAATTTAAAAGAGAAAAAAAATGTATAAAAATAAATTATTTATTTAATTGAAATTATAATTAGCAAGTGTTACACGAGATACTATATAGTATTCTTTTTTTTCTTTCAGATCTTTAGTAACTTTTCTATTAATATATCAATCACTCGTTGAAATTAATAAATTCTTTTGTACATCTTAAAATTTGACTATCTAAATTAAGGAATGTTACCTCAAAAAACCAAAGTTAATGTTATTATTTTAACAGGTTCATAATTTATTATGATACCTCTAATGTCTCAATTTATTTGATTAGTTTTTTAAAAATAGTTTTTCTCTTTTAGAAATTTTAAAATTTTAAAATTTATTTGATTCACTTATTTTTAAAAAATTATTTCTAAAACTGTTTTGAAATTTGTTGTTTTTTAAAATGAAAAACAAGCATTACTATAAGTTGTTTTGATTTTTAGTTTCCCATTTTTATCTCTTTCCAAAGCAAAAGATATAGAAAAATGACTAGTTTTCATAAATGGCAATCTGGTAAATAAATGAAAGACTTTTAATTTTTTATAAAAAAACAAAAAAAATACAGAAAAACAAAAACTTATTCGGTGTGTGCTGCATGCTTGCAAGTTGCACCAACACCTTTACCTGGATCATGCTACACACCATCATCTTTAATATATAATTTCTCTAATAGAAATTGTTATTTTTTTATATAATAATATTCAACTATTTTACAATTAATGTCATAATAATATTAATTTAATTTATATACATTGTCAATATTAAAAGTTTGTTACTCTAAATTTTACAAATCGAACTTCAAATTTTATTTTTAAAATCAAACTGAATTGAACCAAATCTCATATCTAAATTTTTAAAATTAATTTATCTTTTATTATGGTATATATTACATTTATATATTATTTGCTGATTTTTAATTTTTTTTCTTAAAAACACTTATTTTAGAGTCACATCACAACTATTTATCATTCTATTTGAATTTGGGTTATGTTGGAAAAATCTAAATTCATTTGTATTATATTATATAATAATCTCTAACTTTGGAAAACTTGAACTTATTTTAATTTTGGTTTTGTTTGGATAATGTATTTTTTTGAAAATTTTAAATTAAAAATATTATGAGTCAAAAAAATAAAAAAAATAAAAAAAATATATATATATGTGAGTTACCCGTCCAACCCGCAACTATTTTATCATCTAATATTAAAATAAATTTAATATGAACCGGGTAGCCAATGTAAAAAATTAATACACCACGTAGCCAAAGTCAAAGCCGAGCCAAAGCGCATGTGGTGGTCCATTTGATTGCGTTTTTCCTTCTTCACAAAATTGGGATGTCCCTTGGGGTCCTCCCCAAGTTCATTACCTCCACTTTATTTATCCTACTTGTGAGTGTTATCCCTCCTATGTGGGACTTCTCGTTTTTTTTCAATTCACAACATCACTAGCTCGCATAAATGTCATCATTATTTCTAATAAATTTTCATTAAAGCATCATCATTTCCAACAATCCTCCACTTGAATTTAAAAAATAGGTTTTTGAATAGCGTCAAACACTTCTATAAGATTCTGCATAAACAAAGGTGTCTCTTGACTTGAATCTTTACATAGCAAGTAAGATTCAGATTCAACAAGAGTGACTCGTAGTCTTGAACTCTATCTCTGACATCAAACTCATACACAACCTTTTCATTAGGTGTATTCTCAAAAGCCCATGCATTTAGGGTCATGCACGTGTATCCTAGTATAGTAAACGTTCTAGGAATTTTGCCTCAAAATTCCATAGGAAGCGACCCCCACTTCCACATTCACATAGGCAAGTCTATCATGAGTACTCCTATAGCTAGGTACTCCACTCCACATAGAGTATAGATCTCATTAAGAGTTTCTATTATCTCATCCTTGTATCGCTTCAGGACTCATACTTCTCTCATATATTATGTAGCATGTTCATCTCAAATCACTATGACTTGTTATTATCCATTGAACCTAATTCTTGGGATCTCTAGTCTTTTAGGTCGGGTTACCATCATAAGTGACTCATTAATCTATAGGCAATAGTCCCATCCTTTTGGATGTATTTACGAATTTCTCTCGATCTGCTAAATTTTCATCAGTGCGTACATGATCCACTATAACAGCTCATTTAGAAAGTAATTCTCTAACTGTGTTGTGCTTACGACGAATTTGTCTTTCGTTGTAATAACGATTCTCAATGTTTGCAATAGTCGTGGTACTATCGCAGTGGATCAACATAGCTGACAATGGCATTTCCCACAAAGGGATCTCTGCTACCAAGCATCTCAACCAGATTGCTTCTTCACTTGCAGTGCGTACATGATCCACTATAACAGCTCATTTAGAAAGTAATTCTCTAACTGTGTTGTGCTTACGATGAATTTGTCTTTCGTTGTAATAACGATTCTCAATGTTTGCAATAGTCGTGGTATTATCGCAGTGGATCAACATAGCTGACAATGGCATTTCCCACAAAGGGATCTCTGTACCAAGCATCTCAACCAGATTGCTTCTTCACTAGCAGTAGCTAGTGCTATCATTTCAGATTCCATAGTGGACTGAGCCAATATCGTCTGTTTCTTCGATTTCCATGACACATCACCACCGACTATATTGAAAACATAGCCATTGGTTGCTTTGGAGTCATTTGATAAGGTGTTCCAATCAGCATCGTTGTATCCTTCAAGGACGGCAGGAAACCTTTGATAGTGTAATTCGAGACTCATGGTCCTTTTAAGGTATCTCATGACTCTTTCGATAGCGTGTCAATGCTCCATACTAGGACTGCTAGTAAACCTGCAGAACAATCCCACAACGTAGGCTATGTCGGGTCTAGTGCAATCAGTGGCATGCCTGAGGCTGCTAATGATACTCGCATATTCAGTTTGTCTAACATCCTTCACCAGAGTTTTTGAAAAGTTTCACATTTTGATCATATGGTGTACAAGCACGTTTACAGTCAAAGTAATTATATTTCTTTATGATCTTTTCAACATATTGAGATTGATCAAAAGAGATTCCATTTTCTGACCAAGTAATCTTCATTCCAAGGATTACACTTGCTTCTCCGAGGTCTTTCATATCAAAGTGGTTACTCAACAATGATTTCACTTTATTTACAGCATGAACTTTTGAACTAAATATGAGTAAGTCGTCTACATAGAAACATATGATAGTGCAAATGCTATTTTCATATTTGTAATAAATACATTTGTCATTTTCATTCACTTTAAACTCATTCGACATAGTGCATGAATTACAAAACCTTCAGGTTGTTCCATATAAATTTCTTCTTCCAAGTCTACTAGATGTCAGGTCTTGTTAGACTCTAGAGAATCCAAAGCCGAGCTGAGTCGGCCGGACGGACAGCGGCGGCGCGCACGTGTGTGGTGGTCCATTTGCTTGTGTTCTCTCTCCTTCACAAAATTGGGATGCCCCTTGGGACCCTCCCCAAGTCCATTACCTCCACCTTATATATTCTACTAGTGAGTGTTATCCCTCGTATGTGAGACTTTTCATTTTTTTTTTCAATTCACAACATCACTAGCTCTCATAAATGTCATCATTATTTCCAATAAATTTTCATTAAGGGGAAGGTGTGTGCACTACAGAGAAATGAGAAGTGAGAAGATGTGTGTTGGGAAAAATTAATGTGACAAAGGTGGAATAAAGAGAAAGCTTCAATATGTATGTATGGTTTATCATTAGATCTTGAGAGCTTTCAAACTCTAATGGATGAGATTAATTGTTACCCGGCCACAATTGACCACCTAAAGTATAGTGGTCCATTTTATCCCATGCCTAGTGTAATGTTGTTTGGTACATATTGTAATTTGCATTTTGTACAATGTCTAGTTGCAAAATATTTTATCTTTTACCTTTTTTCTATCTTCCATATTTTTTAATTTTATCTAGACATTTTACTATTTTTATGATATCATTTTAATTTTGACGGTCAGATTTAAAACATATGTATTAAGTAAAACTTTATTGAGTAGCGTAATTTGATCCATTTTAATTTTCACAATATTTTAATTTTTTTTTGCATTTTTTGTTGTAATTTCATTTTTTGGTTTTCTTGTCTTAGTGCAATGCTTTTTCAGGTCTTTGTGCGGTGTTTATTTTGGTTCAAATTGACAGAGTAACTTTGATCAATTACATATCTCAATAATGAATTGTTTTTATCGAAGTTACAAATTCAGAAGCATAAATATGTTGAACACTTAAATTTTGTTATATTTGTAGATATGTTGTCATTTTATATTTAACTTGGGTGTTGTGAGTTTGTTTACATATTCATTCTTTTTTGCTTTTAACAAATCTAAATCTATATAATGTCGATATGCTCTTCAATTTAAATTAATAAATATCATTTCTTTTTGTAAAAATAAAATGTGACATGACTTTCACACGTATTGTCACAAATGATGTATTGCATTTATAAAAAATATAAAGAGGGAGAATTATAAGTTAGGGATAATACACATGATATTAATTACTAGTACAATTGAAAAATAAAATTACATTGAATACTAAAAATAACCGTTGCTTTGGAATTATTTTTTTGAGATTAATTGATATTCATTGCACGGTAAATTTTTTACACACCACATATCACCATTTTAAACATGACTTTAAAGATAATTATAGTAAAATTCAAACGATTTTATCAAAATTAGACCAAGATATATGAAGATATAAGAAAAATATAAATACCCGATTTTTTAAAATTAACCTTTAATAGTATTTTACTAAGATTACTAACTTTTTTTTATGAAAAACTATTTTTAAATACTTTAAAATAAAAAATTATTTATTAAATTAATATAATTAGTTTTGTATAACATTTCTTTTTCAATAAATAATCAAGCTCTTTAAATTAACATTTGTTGAGATAATATTACTCTTTGAGAAAATTTTATTATTTTATTAACGACAAAATTATTTTAAAAGTCGTTTATTAAATGAAAATTTATTTATTTTTAAAAGTATAAAATAAATATATTAATAGCCTTATTTTAAGACCGGATTTCTACTGATTGTGATTGATTGATAATGTAAATTTTTTTAAAATAAAATATATATGAATTAAATATTTTTTCCAATTAACGTAGTTAGAGAAAATTATGATTCTAATAACTTCATATTGATCTCAATATCAATGGCATTATACAATTTCCATATTCAGTATCATGACATTAATTGCTATTGATTCAGTCACAGCATGTGTATAACTGTCATTACCGTTTCTTTGTATATGTTTATTATTGTAATTAGTCCTAGCATAATTATAGGATCTCACATGTACTACAACTGTGTATATAAACACAGTTTGTCAAATGTATCAATAAGTCATTTTCTCATACCTTTCTCTCTTGGTATCAGAGCACTTAAGCTTGAAGGCTCTCGATCCAATCATGTCATCCGCTGCTAACACAAATGACCTACCTACAACTGTCTCTGTCAAGTTGGATAGAGATAACTACCTCCTATGGAAGTCACTAGTTCTTCCATTGATTAGAGGATGCAAACTTGATGGTTACATTCTAGGAATCAAATAATGTCCTGAACAGTTTATCTCCACAAATGACACAACTAAGAAAAGCAATCATGACTATGAAAAGTGGATTGCACATGATCAAGCTCTCCTAGGATGGCTAAGAAATTCAATGGCCATTGACATTGCAACACAGTTGCTGCATTGTGAAACCTCTAAGGAACTTTGGAATGAAGCACAAAGCCTAGCAGGTACCACTACAAGTCACACAATTGAACCAAGTAACAATGATGTGAACCACCAGGAAGAAGACCTAGCGGTTCATGAAGATCAACCAGTCCTCAGTGAGATCTCTGTCACTGTAGATGAGGCAACTTCTCATACAAATGAAGCACCAGCAACAACAGGCTCAATACAGGACACAGACCCAGTAGAGGACACATTAGAAGACAATCAACATGTCCAGCAGATACGTACTAGGAGCAAGACAGGGATCTACAAGCCCAAACTACCTTATATATGACTGACAGAGACACACAAAGAGGATAAGGAACCAGAAAATGTCAATGAAGCACAAGTCAAACCAAGGTGGAAAGAAGCCATGGATGCAGAATTTAAAGCTCTAACAACAAATCACACTTGGACACTGGTACCATTTCAGGGGCAGAATAATATCATAGACTCAAAGTGGGTTTTTAAAACCAAGTACAAGGCAGATGGCTCAATTGAAAGAAGAAAAGCAAGACTGGTTGCCAAAGGTTTCCAACAAACTGCAGGTTTGGACTATGATGAGACCTTCAGTCCAGTGATCAAATCCAGCACTGTAAGAATTGTTCTATCCATTGCAGTACATCTAAATTGGGAAGTTATGCAATTGGACATAAACAATGCATTCTTGAATGGCAATCTCAAAGAAACTGTGTTTATGCATCAACCAGAAGGATATATAGACTCAACCAAACCTTATCACATATGCAAATTAACCAAGGCAATCTATGGCCTGAAGCAAGCCCCAAGGGCATGGTTCGACAGGTTGAAGGGTACCCTACTAAAATGGGGATTTCAAAACACCAAGAGTGATTTATCACTGTTTGCCCTTAGAGGAACTGACCAAGTGACCATATCACACTTCTCCTCATATATATTGATGACATAATAGTAACAGGGAGCAACAAAAAGGTCCTAGAGACCTTCATCACTCAACTAAACATTACTTTCTCTCTTAAAGACCTAGGTCCTCTACACTACTTCCTGGGAATTGAAGTACACAGAGATACTGGTGGAATGTACCTGAAACAAACAAAGTACATTAGAGACTTGCTCAAAAGGTTCAATATGGAAAAAGCCTCATCCTGCCCCACACCAATGGCAATAGGGAAACAACTAACTGCTGAAGGAGAACCTATGGTCAACCCTACACTATACAGACAAGCAATAGGTGCATTACAGTACCTAATCAACACTAGGCCAGACATAGCGTTCTCGGTCAACAAACTCAGCCAATTTATGAGTTCCCCAACCATAGATCATTGGCAAGGAATAAAAAGGATATTAAGATATCTCCATGGAACAACAAATTTATGTCTTCATATCAAGTCCTTAACTGATCTTGATATTGTTGGATTCTCTGATGCAGATTGGGATACTAGCATAGATGATAGGAAATCCATGGCAGGACAATGTTTGTTCCTTTGTGAGACATTAATCTCGTGGGCCTCGAGAAAACAAAGAGTGGTGTCAAGGTCAAGTACTGAGGCAGAATACAGAGTGTTGGCTGACCTAGCAGCTGAAGTAGCTTGGATTAGATCGCTATTAGGTGAGCTAAAACTTCCTATGTCCAAGAAACCAGTTTTATGGTGTGATAACTTGAGTGCCAAGGCACTAGCATCCAATCCAGTGATGCATGCTCGATCCAAACATATTGAAATAGATGTCCACTACATACGTGATCAAGTACTTCAAGATCAAGTCACAATAGCCTACGTGCCCACAGCAGATCAAATTGCAGATTGCTTTACCAAACCTCTCACACACACAAGGTTCAACATGATGAGAGACAAACTTGGGGTGACGATGTCACCATCAGTTTGAGAAGGGGAGTTAGAGAAAATTATGATTCTAATAACTTCATATTTATCTCAATATCAATGGCATTATACAGTTTTCATATTCAGTATCATGACATTAATTGCTATTGATTCAGTCACAACATGTGTATAGCTGTCATGACCGTTTCTTTGTATAAGTTTATTATTGTAATTAGTCCTAGCATAATTCTAGGATCTCACATGTACTACAACTGTGTATATAAACACAATCTATCAAATGTATCAATAAGTCATTTTCTCATACTTTTCTCTCTAACGTGAAACAAAAGATGTATATAAATTGAATTTAATTGTTATATTTATGTAAAAAAAATTATATTATCAACATCATACAATTAATTATAATAAAAATTAAATATAATTAAGTGAAAATATAAAAAGTGTTCTAAAAGTATATTATATGAAAACAAATGTATAAACTACTAGTAAAGTTAAGCATTATTATATCCTGAGCTATAGAAAACAAAAATTTCCTCCTCATCCAGACATTACTACATGCGTGATGCAATTAGTTAATTAAATGGAGATAAAAAACGACAGCCCCAAGTTTAACCTTGTGGTTGTGGTTGTCTTATATAACAGCCTCTCACTCCTCTCTACGTCTCTCTCTCTCTCTCATCTCATGGCTTATTAGTATTTACTCTCTCCACCTGTTCCATTACTCCTTAGTAGTAGTTACTACTACTACATGTTTTTTTTTTTCTTTTTTCTTTCTAACAAATAATTCTCTCTCTTTCTCTCTCTAGCTTTTTCATTCTCTTTCCTATTCTGCAATCCTTGTTTTGGTTCGGATTTCCCGGTATTAAAGTGTATCTTAAGTCCTTTTCTTTTTCTAACATACAATTATTTCGTTTCGTATTCCACACACTCTTATCTCCTCTCTCTTATTTCACCTTACTTACCCTTTTTTCTTTTCCTTCTAAATTCTCTCGTTTTCAAATTCCTCTGCCTCTGATCTGCATACATCTAAATAAGGACTGTAAAATGAAGGTATATGATTTCCACTTTCTATAGTTTTTATTCTTCCTTGTTTATTATTTTCTTTCCTTTTCCAAAAGGAATAATTCACTGCTAATTCTATATAAATTTTAATTTTTTTTCTTCCTTTTTCTCTTTCCATATCCCCTGCTTTAATTTTATTTGCCTTTTTTCCTCATTTATAAATATGAGTGTTATATATTAAATCAAATACGAACACACACTTTTATGTATTAAATTTGACTATGTATTATATATAGGTTCATTGTTGTGTATTTAATTGAACATATGAGGTATATATATGTGTGGCATGAATTGATTAAAATTTTATTTTATTTGTTTCTTTTCAAAGATGTAAAGTGAGAGAACTTTGTTTGGTAACTTACATTTGTTATATAATTTTTGGTTTTTTAAGTGTGCCACTTTAATTTGGATTAATAATAATTATTTATGTGATATGATTGCAGAAGTTTGTGCTCAAGTTAGATTTGCCAGATGATAAGGCGAAGCAGAAGGCCTTGAAGGCAGTCTCAACACTTTCAGGTACCAAATCATTGTTTAATAATGTAATATTTGTCATACCAAAGTTGCTGATTTCCAATAATACCTAAATCAATAGAATGTTACAAAATTTTGAGATCTGGGTGTGCGTGAAAGTTAGGTACTCCCATTAGTGGTAGGTGACCATTTATTTCATGCTTTATTTATCTTTTTGGTCCAACCCCTAAGCACCAAGACTCTTACCCGTTTTAAATGTAAATAAAAAAAAATTAAATGTATTCAAATGCTTTTTATTTATATTTAAGACGTTACAATCAGGTCTATTTAATTTATTATTATACGAAATTCTATTTTGTTTTAAATATGTATTATTATTATTATGATATTCATACTTTATTGAATGTACATTCAGTGTCTCAATTTTATAAAAGGAATTATTTTAAAAGTGAAAAACACTTTTAGATTATTTTAATTACTATACTGAATGTAGCCATATTATTCTATTTGACATTTTGTCGCAAAGTATTTAGATTGTGTCTCGGTTAATGGATGAAGACATATGTGACTTGCGTTTTACTTTTGATTATCTTATAATAACTTTTTTTTTACTTGATTGACAACGACCTTACTCGTTAGAATGTCATAAACAAAATTGTCCCGTGGGTATCTTACAATATTATGAAATGGGTTTTCGTGATTCGAAAGGAACATGTTTGTTGCATCCTCTGGTAAAAGAAAAATGTTAATTTGTTGCAATCTCTTTCAAATATTTCATTGTTTTTCAAAAAAAAAAAACCTCAAATATTATATATGAAAGATTTATTATATACTTCCTTAAAAAATATGAAAGCATATACTTGATTCACATAATCTGGAGAATGAAAAATTCTAATTCTTTCATCACTACACAAAATAATCCTAATTCTCTTTGTTCGGGAAAATAATAATAATAATAATAATAATAATAATAATAATAATAATAATAATAATAATAATAATAATAATAATAATAATAATAATAATAATAATAATAATAATAATAAATATGTCAAAAAGACACTGGATCCAATTCAATGAAAATGCGGACCCAAGATTCCAAATGTTCTGCTTTAAACTTTTTACTTTTCAATTTTGAATTAAGTTCACATAACATGACACTTTTTATTGGTCAACTTTTAAATAATCAACTTTAAATTATTCCAATAAAAAATGTCTTTTTGTTGCACAATACACTTCTATTGTTACTTCATCTCGACTATTTTTGAGAAATATTTGATCATATCAATTTATGAAATTTATTTTCTATCTTGGTACATTTGGAGTTGTAGATGAATTTTAGAACTTAAGATCACTTGTTGAACCATATGTAGGGATTGATGCTATCACGATGGACATGAAGGAGAAGAAATTAACAGTGGTAGGAACTGTTGATCCAGTAAGTGTAGTGAGCAAACTTAGAAAATATTGGCAAGCAGATTTAATCTCAGTAGGACCAGCAAAGGAGCCAGAGAAGAAAGAGGAGCCAAAGAAAGAAGAATCAAAAAAGGAAGAAGATAAGAAAGAAGAACCAAAAAAGGAGGAAGAGAAGAAAGAAGAGGAAAAGAAGGAAGAACCAAAGAAAGAAGAAGGGAAGAAGGAAGAAGAGAAGAAAGAAGAAGAGAAGAAAGAAGAGGAGAAGAAGAAAGAGCCAGCCCCTGACCCTGTTTTAGAGATGGTCAAGGCTTATAGAGCTTATAATCCTCACATGACCACATATTACTATGTTCAAAGTATGGAAGAGAATCCCAATGCTTGTGTAATTTGTTAAATACCAAGGTTGGGAAATGTGAGGGAAAGACATGTGTAAAACTTATTCAACTTGAAATGGAATCAATTCTCTATTATCAAGAGAGTAACCACCAAGAAGAGAGAAACTCTCTTTGTATATATATTTTGGTCATGGCCCCTTCTTAAGTTGTCTTGGGGCTACCTATTAGCAATGTGTAGAAACATGGAATAAAATTTTGGGGTATCGATTTTGTTTTGCAATTATAATGTAAGTCATACTATTTTCTCTTTATGCTTATTAAAAAAATAATAATTCCCTTTTTAGTTGTGTTGTGTGAATCTAATTAGTAATTAATTTGTGGTAGTTTTTTATGCAAAAGAAAATTATTGCATTTTGTTACTAGTTGAGTAGGTAACTAAGAACCCTATAATTATATGATTTAGATAATGTAGCAACGTTAATACATTTGAAAAATAGTTTTATCGTTTATTGTAATCGTATCACTCAAAATTAGTTTTTGTAATGAAGCATGGATGATATCTAGTTTACACTAGAAAAATGTTGAGAAAGTAATAGAAGGTGTTATGATAAAGAAAACTTTGTGTGCTTGAAATGTGATTAAAGTTTGGTAAAAATATTGAAAACGATAAGCATGTGGTTTTATAAGGTGAGTTCCCGGTTTTAAAATGGTCAAATTATGGGAGAATCTTAATCTCTTATGACACTCACCACCACTTCATGTCATAAAGAAAATGTTTCTTTATAGTATTATGTGGAATTGTCATGTCCTTTGTCATGTGGGACAATTGGTGGCTGAAAAGCAAGTTACCCCATCACGTTTGTTTGGTGAGATCTGAGGGTGGGACACAAAGGTTAAAACTTTCCCAATTTTTATGATGCAAATATACTATATTGAAAAGTGAAAAAAAAAAATCCATAATCACTCACTAGGCCCCATTGATTCATATCTACATTGAATTATTGAATTTCCAAGGTCCCCATTTTGTAATTGGTCGGTCTTAGCTATCATCATCATGATTTATTTTAATTTTATAATGGCCTTTTTTGATCTATTGTGCTTGATCTCACCATCTTAGCTTGTTGGAATTTTCTCCTCATAGAATCATAATTTTTTTGATTGTTTTAAAGGTGTGGTTAAAGCCTATCTACCAGATCTATGCTTATTTTTAATATATTTATTATTATTTAGTGGTGCACAATTAAAGTAATCCCCTCGATTTTATTCTTTTTCGTTTTTATTACTAACATATGAAGACAAAATTCCTAAGCTACCACCTTAAATTTTTATAGGTGGCAGGTCATCTTCGCTTTGTATTCAATCTTTAATCAATCCACGACAACCATCACTATTCGTACTTGTACATTATAAAGGAACCGCATGTGAGTTATCAACAAATTGTTATAATGTTGTGTAGGCATTCATATTTTGTATTTGAATTATGTCCAGAGGTTCCACATGCATGCTCATAGTTCTAGAATATTCTGTTTAAAATAGAAGGCTTGATTAATTTTGCACAAAAAAATAAAGGCTTCATTATTTTATATCAAAATTATTGTGGTTTATTTTATAAAAATATTTTTAATTATTATTTTTAAAATTATGCTAAATTTATTCATTATTAGAAAGTAACAAACTCTCTTGAAATAAATAATTATTTATATTTTAAAAAATAGTAAAATATTGAAATTTGATTTTTATTATTTTTAAAAACACTCTTCATTTAATATCAACTAGTATTTTATCTTTTTTTAATAACAATCGTCCATTTTTTAAAAAATTTCATCGGTGTAAAATAATTTTAAAAAATAAAAATACAAAGTATTTGTATGAAGTAAACAAACCCTTAAAAGAAGATTTTTGTTGGGAATAGCTCCACAAAGTATTTCACAAGATTAATTGTTGAATATGCTATGAGACTAAATTTGGTTAAGTAATTAACTATCAACTGTTTCGCAAGAAATCTATTGCAAAAGCATGTGGGTATATATAATAATCTGAACCTTAAAGTGAATTTAAATATGAAGTTTTAGAATAAAAAACTGTTAGTTAGACAAGTTAGAATAAAAACTATTTATTAAATTAATATAATTGATTTGATATAATTTTTTATTGATAATCAAATGAATAATTTAATATTTATTAAAACAATATCAGTTTTAAATAAAATTTTATTATTTTTAAATTCTAAAATATTAAAACGTAATACCATTATTTGACTAAAAAATATTAGACTACCTTATAAAACAAGCTACTATTATTTTCTATAAATGTGTTATACGGAAACTAGTAAAGAAATAGCTTGAGTTTGATTTATAACTAAATTTTTTTCACCTTTCTATGATTTTAAGGATGATAGTGGAAAATGTGGTTAATTTTATTTTTTTACCATTCCTTCGTAAGAGAGCAAATAAAAAAGCATCTGCATTCGAATTTGAACATGCTTTAGGTAACTGCAACTGTTAATCATTATTGAGGACGTTATGGATGATATGCATACGTGGATGGATTTGACTAATGACAAGTTATATGTTTTTTTGGGCGGTGAGTGGATGATAAATCATCGTCACTCACTTCACCGCATGTCTTTTCAAAGGATATAAACAAAAAGTCTTGAATAAAGACCAACAAAATATTCTAAGATTTACGCCACAAAATTTAATATTGAAAATTATTACTGGTCATTCTTTACGGCACAGGGTAAATCTCTTATCTGTTCAATCTTCAAACGTTACAAATTGTTCCTGTTAATGTTTAAACAGAGTTTCAAAAGGTAAATTGTAATTATTCAATTCTATTTATAAGTTGACAAATTATCCAACACTATTCACAACATTTCTTCTCAAATACTATCGAATATTATTATTTTTATTTACAAGAGATAATAATAAAAAATTTAAAAATCATGGTACATTAAACATTTATTAATAATATAAAAAAAAATAAAATATTTTATATAAAAATAATTTAAACAATAAATATATTTTAAATTGTTTTTTATATATTCCAAAAGTTCTGTTATATATAAACATGGGGGAATACTATCTTGAATCGTGTATTGGCAGAGTATCCATTTACTTACATAGTATGAACACGATGCACGCCCCTCAAAATTCCGCATAAGATAAAATTATAAGAATCGTTTTCATCTCCAATTCTATACCTCATCAGTTACCATTCCATTCACCCAATACTATATGTGCTAATTAGCATTTGTTTTCTTCTACAAAATACATGACCGACAAAAATTTATATTTATCTGCATTAAACTATTAAACTAAATTTAAAGACTACTCCGAGTAACACACTCTGGAAAACTAAAGATAAAGACTACTTTGAGGAACATACTTATAGTCCGTTTGATTGCCATGATAAATAGATAATATATGATATACACAAATATGATATGATGCGGTAATTAAATTTTATATCTCTCCTTATTTCTTAATTCTTATGTTAAAATAATCGGTTAAGAAATATTTTTTTATTTTTGTTTTTTACTTCACATCAACTTGTCATTTTACTCTCAACTCCATAGTGTTTTCCTCTCCCTCTCCACTGCGACTGCCGTGCTCTTCTTCACCTTCTCCCTCTCTCAATGTAGTTTTTTTTCTTTTCTTTAGGGTTTTTCCTCTTTTCATGTTTGTTAATATATTTTTGGTTGTTTTTCGATTTATTTTATTGTACAACATGATAAAAAATTATCATTATTTTCTTATTGTGTTCACATTGAAAGATATATTGAAAAAATAAAATTTGATTTAGAGGATTTGTGATTGTTTTTGTTGCTGTTGTTCATATTTACCCTTTTTCTTTATCATATGTGATGTTTGAGTTTTATGTTAATTACTTTTTTATATAGTTACTAATAAACTTTGATTGATGTTTCAATTATATAAAATAACTTCATAAATTATTTTTATTTACTTCATAAACTATATTTGAGTTTTACTTTGTTTTTATTTACTTCATAAACTTTGATTGATATTTCAAGTATATAATATTTTTATTTATTTATTAAAATATATGTACATATTATTTTGATGTTATTTTGACAAAAAAAAAAATAAATAAATTATAAAGAAAAATTTGTCATTTTATCATAATATAAATCATATTATTTAATTATTGTATATCAAATACTAAATATAATAAATTTATAAATGAATTTTATCAAATTTATTATCATGTATGATAACTCCTTATTATGTCTATATTTTATTTTATCTCTATATACTTTCTTATGATATTTTATCTCTATCCTATTATATCTGTCAAACGAACTTTGTATTTCTACTCCAGTATATAATTTGAAAGCACAACTGAAATGCACCAACAATGATTCAAAAACTTAATTCAATTCCACCCCCAAATTTCGTGTAACTGCCTGTAGTAGTTCCTAATTAATTTGCCACCTATTTCTAATCTCTAATTTATCTTATGTGGGTGCCATTGGTTCTTG
Source organism: Cicer pinnatifidum (assembly GCA_037974775.1). Classification (NCBI taxonomy): domain Eukaryota; kingdom Viridiplantae; phylum Streptophyta; class Magnoliopsida; order Fabales; family Fabaceae; genus Cicer; species Cicer pinnatifidum. Next base: position 47,662,989 of record JBBPBR010000006.1, read on the forward strand.
GCCAAATCACATTTTGACATGGCTAGTACATATTCTTATGCGCATCTGAATGTTGCTTTATAGAGGTATAGTCTGAAGCAGACAATGTTGGAGTCATTGAATGTATCAACTACATCACTTCGAATTTTGGAGCCCCGTTGTTCTTGCTATTAGAATTTTAGAACTATTTATTTTAAGGGAGGATTTATCTCACTCCTTACAATTTTTTAAAGTTTCTAAATTTATATTTATATTTTATTTTAACTATCTACAATTTAATCAATGCGAATGAAATTTAATTGAATTTAATTAAGATATGTAGATAGTAATTTAAAAATTAATGTTCACTTTTAAACCAATTTAAAGGTCTAAAAGATCCTAAAAAATTTAAGTTAGTATATATATTTAAATTGATCATTATGAAAGGTTATTCAGAATAAATTTAAAATTGACAAAAATAAATAGATTTTAAAAGATTTTTGAGTATGTGAGGAATGAGAGGTGAAATTTTTCTTTTAATCATATTAGGAATAGTAATAGAGTGGCCCATTTCTTAGCAAATGAGGCCCAATGTACTCACAACCAGTTTGGATTGCCGTTTTTTCCTTCCAATTTGACTTCTTGAGGATTTTCCTTCCTCTCTTTGTCGTGTTCTTTAACTGAAGTAATTTTCATTTAATTTCGAGCTCCTTATGATTCTGCTTCTTTAATTTATCAAACTTAACCATCAAATCCACTTTATATCCAATATATAATATATAATGTTGATTGGCTGATAGGTAGAGACTAGCCTATGTATTGTTCATGAAATCTCCCTATTATTAAAGACTTTTCCATCATGAAATGAATGTTTGGCTTTATGATTTTATCAATTGGCAAGATCACAGAGATTTTGTCGATCTCATCGTGAAATAATTCCTATAAGAATAAAATTTGATAGAAAACTGTTCTGCTTAATTTTCTAAATAATATATTGTGCTTAAGAAATATAATATAATATAATAGAGAAAACTCTCATAATTAAATAATAAGATAAAATTACTATTAACACCTATTAACTTAATTTTAAATATACCATTTTTCTTCTATGAGTAAACATTTATTTTTGTCCCCTACAAAAAATATGGAGATTAGTGGTTAGTCCTTTATAAAAATAAATTGAGATATATTAATTTTTTTTGTCAATTTTTTTTTCTAATTAGTTTTTTTTATTCAATTTTAAATTAGACGTGTCATATAATAGTTCATGTT
>JBBPBR010000006.1:47668560-47679710 GCA_037974775.1 Cicer pinnatifidum
ACTAACATTTTATGGTTCATAATTACTAAAGTAATTTTTTACAGTTTATAGTAAAAATTATTTAATATTTGTTATTATGAATAACAAAAGTTAAAAATTAAAAAAATAAAATAAATTTTATTTCGTTGGTGCTTTTAATAAATAATGTTTAATTATTATAATTTTTTAAATTATATTAAATAATTTTAAAAAAAATATTTAACTATTAACTTAAAAATTAAATATATAAATACATGTTGAATATACCATCGAAATTCTCTAAACATAGTATAACAATTTGGCTGTTTTACTATCATATGATATTTGTGGAACGAATAATGCCACGGATGCACAATGATATGACGAAAACTAATTTCAACTTTATAAGAAACCTTATTATAAAGCATGGATTCGTAGATATTTTCTCAAATGAACCTATCAAAGATTAATTGTACTATTTATAAATAAAATAACAAATTAATTTGCTCTTCTCAAATGCACGTATGTCCATGACAAAGAATAAGTGTAAATTTACCAGACTAGCTCATAAGCTGCAGTCGATTTGTTTATCTCTTTTCTTTTATATTTAGAGAATTGTACTAGACACTCCCTATTCTGACCTGCCACCCCAGCAATGAGTAAAAGACTATTTTGTCCTCAATTATCACTGATTCATTTGAAAGTTTAAAAAATTCGATTCTAGACCACTCAAAAAATTGAAACCTTCGAAAATCAAAAGCAACCTTCGAAACTTTGGCATCCTTTTCAAACTTTCGAAACCCAGCAAACCTTCGAAAGTTTCATGTGAACCTCGAAAGTTTTAAACCCAGAACACATAGAACTCGAAAGTTTCCCTCATCCTGAAAGGTTCGAAGTGAAGCTCGAAGATTTTGAAAGTTTCGAAGAAAACTTTCGAAGGAGATGGAAATTTTCGAAATGAGAACGAAACTTTCGAAATGGGAAGGAAAGTTTCGAAACTGGCTTGAAACTTTCGAAAGGGAAGGAGGAAATTTTTGAAACTTTTTTATTTTGCCTTTATTAGGGTTTAACATTATTTGTTGCATTTTTGTTTGCCTTGTTTTTTGCCTTTTTTTTTTATTACATTATTTTTTTATTGTTTATAATTTTTTTTTAATATTTATATATTGATATGTTGTGCGTTTGGCCAAATTATTCGCAACATTATATATGGAAACTTATTCGAACATTTTGAAAATTTTGAAATATGAGGTTTCGAATGTTTGGTATATATGGAAACATCCAATTTCGGAAATTTAGAAAACGAAAGTTCCGAAATGCATTTTTTTAATAATAAATTAATAGTAATAAATAATCATAAATATATAGTAATAAATAGTAATAATTAATACTAATAAATAGTAATAAATTTCCTACTTAATTTAAAAAATAGTAATAAATTTAATTAATAATAATATTATAAATTTATTTTTTTAAATAAAATTTTAATTATAAATTAAAACTTTAGAAAGTTTCGATTTTTTTGAAATTTTCGAAATTGAATTACTTCGAAAATTTGAAAGTTTCGAAATGTATTTCGAAAATTTGAAAGTTTCGAAATGTATTTCGAAAATTTGAAAGGTTCGAAATGTATTTCGAAAATTTGAAATTTTCGAGCATCACATTTCGGAAGTTTTAAATTTATCAAAATTTTCGAAAGTTTTGATTTTTTTTGAAAAATTATGGATATAAGTTTTTTAAAAAAGGACAAAATAGTCTTTATGAAAAAATGGGGGGTGGGAGGTAAAAGTGAGGGGGTGCACGGTACAATTCTCTTATATTTATAACTATTTGTGGTTAAAAAGTTTGGGCCCCATGTAGGCCCTTTAATTTGGGCTTATATTTTTTTTTTTTATCAAAATGGACAAATGCTCATCTAATCTCTCAAATTTTTGACTTTTTTTTTATTTTTTTTTTTATCATTTTTTAATTTCCCGAGGTGTAGTACATTCACCTTAATATACTATAATATTTTATTTTGAGTAAACTCATTTAAGTGGAAGTTTGAAATTACAATTACACCGTAATTCTTTTTTTAATCCACACTAATTTTTTTTTTAAACTCCAAAGTGTTCCTACCGATAAAATCAAAGTAGCACAATAATTTTGATAAACTCACCGCCAATTCAAATATGAAGTTTTGTAATCAATGAGAATGTATTGAATTTTTTCTGGTATTTAACTTGAGAGTTGCAACATTGCCCAAAATAGTTTTATTGCTCTAGTGCACTCTTAGCTTTATATTTTACTTCAACTATTTTAATTTTTGTTGATATGAGACTTTGTTTTATGATATGATACTAGACTTTATTTCAACAACAAAAAAATGAGACTGGAAACATAAGTTTTGAAAGCATACAGTGTATATATTTATATATTGCTCAAATCATTTTAGTTAACTAAATACAATTGAGTTAACTATCCATATATATAGGACACCAACATACAATCGAAAACCATACATTTAACATCTTAAAATGTAGAAACAACTCTACACAAACATATAATTAATAAAATAAAAAATCATAGGTAGATTAATTGGAAATGAACTCAACTCATCTAACTGTATATCAGACATTAATTATATGTAGTTAATTAATTAACACTTAAACAAGACAGACAATCTATATGATTTATTATTATAGATACTATTATTATATGATAATAAAATAATGTCAAATTAAGTTGCTCGAACAAGTGGTGAATGAGGCATTGGTGAATGAGGAGACATCATATGAGGAGACATAACATTCTCTTCAAACCTTCTTGATGAAAAGCTTAGCCTTAAATTACTATTCCAACGTTTGATTTCAACAGTTTTCCCCTTTTGTCTTCCAACAAATGCTCTGATTCTCATCAATGCAATTTCAACAGTTTCATCATCCATGTTAGCAAAACAAACTCTATACCAACCTGGCTCAGAACAATTAAAAGATGACCCTGGTGACACATTAAGTTTCACTTCATTAATAATCAAACGCCACAACATCATTTCACCTTCAAATGTTTTTTCTTTCAATAAAGTCCTCAAATTCATCCAAAAGAAAAGCCCTGCATTACTTGGTAAACAAGTAATGTTGACTTTTTCAAGTCCCTTTGTGAAAAATTCACGCCTCTCTTTCAACCTTCTTGAACTCTCTGCCAAAAAATTCTCCACAAACACGTTGTCTGAAAGCATTGAAGCTAGGAAATGTTGCGTCTGCGACGAGACTAATCCGAAACTCGACATTTTTCTACCGCAATTCACAACTTCGTCGTTGTATGAATAAACTAAACCGACTCGAAAACCTGGAAGACCCATGTCTTTGGATAAACTATAAATAATGTGAATGAGGTCTTTTTTGCAGTGTTCAATTTCTTGTAAAACTTCCGAAACACTTGCGAAATTCGGAGTTGCGAAAACTGTGCCAGCATAGATTTCATCACAAACTAAATGGATGTTTTTTTCATTTATGAAATTCACTATGCTCTTTAGTGTTTCTTTTTCAAGTGTTGTTCCTAAAGGGTTTGATGGATTTGTTATGATTAAACCTTTCACATTGATGTTTTCTGATTTTGCTTTCTTATAAGCTTCTTCAAGTGCTTCTCTTGTGATCTTGAAGTTGTTTGAGCTATCACATTGGACAGGAATTAATTGCATACCAGTTCTCCAACATAAGTCACGGACAAATCTGTAATTACACATCACAAATTTATTTGTTAGTCAAATTAATATTATAAATGTAATTTTTGTTTCATATAATATGAATTCAAAGACAATAGGTGAAAATGTGTTATTGTGTTAGGTAAAAAAATCTTAAGAGATAACTTAATTAAGTAGTATTTATAAACTTTGCTACTTCATTAATTAAGTCATATAAAATGAAGCAACTCAAATCCTATATGTGGTCCTCATGGTCAGACAAAGATATAAAGTTGACTATAGATTTAAGATTTTTCAATGTATAGAGCATAATTAAGAAACATAAAGTATGACCATTTTTAGACAAACAATTGTCATTGTGAAATTTTATATAAAGAAGAAAAAAGCGTGAATCTTATGTGTCTTAAGAGAATATATATTGTCCAATAGCACATGCTATGAAGTTTCTTTAACCAAAATTTGGAATTGCAATTTATAAAGATTTCTTGCCGTGCAAAAAGTTTGCACACATCCTGCTTTATGTTTTTATTCTAAGTTGAATAAAAGATGACCATATATATTCAGATTTGGTCATGGTTTCAAAGGTCAATGCAAGTGTCAACTTTAACTATGATTTAATAATTAAATATTGGCAACACACATGCTTGTTGACTAATGAGGCAGAAGCAGCCTGCTTGCATATTAAGAGCACGCACGAAAATTGCATTAAAAAAATTTAATATTCCTAGAATTTGCTTCGTACTACTAAGTTTTATGATTTATTCATTGTTCAATTATATTGGTTCATTTTATTCAAGCAAATAATGTTAATTATTATTTATTTTATTTTAATCAAAAGAATCTTAAGATCTATATTATTCTTTATTAAAAGATAGTACATTAAATAAGGACTATTGATTTTAATTTTGTTTCAAAAATGATGTGTGAATGGTAGTTTTTGTCTCTTATATAGTGCAAGAAATTAACCAAGAATGATTAAATGTAATGCAACTAGTAAAGTTTGTCTTATTTTTTAACAAGTGATTTAGGAAATTAATTCTTAGTCAAAAATACATCTAACTAGTTATCTTATTAAATGGTCGAAGTGTACTAATTCAAGAAGTTGAACCTGAAACACTAAAAAAAAGTTTGAAAACAAAATTTTCGGTTCAAACTCTATTACTACTATATCATATTATGACAATTAACATTTTAACCTAGGAAGAGTTAATTTAGTATCAACAACTCTTCTTAATTATCAACAAGGATATAAATATTGGCAACACACTTGCTTGTTGAATAATCTAGTTCAAACTGAAAAACAATACTTGAAACAATAAGAAAAAGTCATGAAAGATGCAATGCTTTTGAATGATTTTCTTTAAAGCTAGTACACTTTTTAAATAGCTAGCCCTTAAATGAAGCCAATTGGGTTCCCTTTAAAATCAAAACAAAATATTTATTACACTTTCTATAAACTTTAATATTTCTCCACTTTAAAGTTGTGCTTGAAATAGTGTGCATATACATTGAATAAAAACATAAAATGAAAAGAGAGTTTAGGTTACATACGCTGGATAATAAGGGCTAGGAACCAAAAAAGCATCACCAGGATCAGCCAAACAGAACATTATTAACTCATTTGCCCCTGTTGCTCCACCACTCATCAATATACGGTCAGGATCAAATCTTACCCTACCACCTCTCACTTTTGACATAAAATTTGCCACAGCCTAAATAATTAAATAAAAAATAATAATAAAGTCACTTTTTATGATCAATTTTTCTTTACAAACATTATGGATACATTTATAGTGAGACTTATAAATATTGAGTTATTCAAATGTTGCTTACATTTCTGAATTCTGGCAATCCATGATAGTCCTGAAAATTAGCAATATGTCTGAATTGATTCACTCCTTCTGGAGTGCAAATTGAAGCCTTTGGATTATTCCTTATCCACTCTTCAATCAGATCAAAGCAAAGCTGAAAAATTAAGAAAATCATATATGAACACAACAATGCATATTGGTCAAATTACATATATCAAACATGCCATTAACTACATCAAATTGTGTAACAAATTTTACAATCTATAAAACATAATATTATTTAGGTACTTAAATTTGAGTTCTTTTAATCTTAACACACATATTAAAAAATGATAAATTTTGTTTTTTTTTTCTTTCATTCATTAACTAAAAATAAAATTCATTTGTTTTTAGATTTTTAAGGATACAAAAAAAAAATCATTAATTGCATCTTAATTTTCTAAAAAAATTAAAGTTTTATACAAAAATAAAATATGTAAAGGCTTAAAAATGAGAGACGGAGGCAGGATTTTAATGGTAGAAAAAATAGAAATGGCAACGAAAATTACTAACTAAAAAAATAAAATCTTTTTAATTTTCTCAATAATTAATTTAGAGATAGATAAAAAAAAATTACATTTTTTCTCTCTAATTTTTTTTTGCCAATTTAATTTCTTTAGTAGTTTTTCAAGCTTTGAAAATATAAATAATAATAATAATAAATAATAATAAAAATAATAATATATGATATATAAGATATACCTGATTTTCAGCAAGACCCATTTGGATAACACCCTGAGGATTTTTTGTGGGATGAAATGGGTTTGATTCATAAGCCTTCCAACCATCAAAATAAGGTGAATTTTCACCATGTTTGTTGTTGGTAGCAATCTTGGACAAAAGCTGGTGACTCTTACTTTCCAAACTCATAATGTCTAGTTTCTTGTTTTGTTTTGTTTTGTTTGTGTGTTGTTGTATTTTTCGGTGAAGGTTATAAGGTGACACTAGATTGCAAAGAGATGTTGGGAATTTGGAAGAGAATGTATGGGAATTTATAAGAGAGAGTGTGTGTGTGTGTGTGTGAGTGATTATTAATTAAGGTGGCAGATGGTAAGGAGAGGAAAAGTCCACTTTAAAATGTCAAAAAAAATGACCATGACCAATCCCTCAAATGCAAAAAATAAGTATGTAACGGAATAATGGGTTTTTGCTTCTGTTGGTCAAACCTCTTTCTAGTGCATGCTTGCGTGTGTTCTTATGATATCATCAACTCACACCCTCCTATCTATCTAAAGTGCAAAAGGAATTAAACCACCAACAAACTCTACATTTAAATTTAAATTTAAATTCATTTTCATTTATGAAATTAACTAGCTAATTCAGGTGTTCATATTGGATCTAGATCATCTAAAACTATTGTATAATGATTCATAGTGAGACGCATCGGTCTTAATAAAGATAATTTTTTTAGTAATTTAATAGTCGTCACAATAGTTACGTCATGCATCAATTATAAAATATCTAACTCTTAAGATAATTAATCATTTTCATAATCAAAACCAATTTATAGTACGGAGTACTATATCTTGTGGACGACTTCTAATTTGATGAATGAATATATGTTATCTAGATATATTTAAATGGTTACATAGGATGTAATAGAGTTGAATGACATAGAATAATATAACATCAATTTTTTAAAAACAATTCAGTCTATATGAATTAATATATATTCTACTTATTTTCATCTTATACCACAAAATCAAACATACTCAAATAATTAAGATATGTTTGTCATTCAAGTGGTGTCAAAAGAAGTCAATCAATCTCTTCTATAAATATATAGCGAGAGAATCATTTCAAGTATATACACACCCTATTCATAGACAGATCTTTAATGTATAGAGATTTAATTATTTTTATAGACAAATAATAGTAGTTATCGAAAGAAAAAAATATTAGTAGCAATGATTCATATCTGTATCTCGTACATGTACATATAACTTATTTGGTGTCCATAACCAAATTTACATTTGAAATTCATTAGTGTTTGTTAGTTTTCTTTTTTGTGTGTCTTGTTATCGTTTTTGTTTCTCTTATATTAATTAGTTAGAGTATTTCTTGCGCTCTTCTTTTCATAATGCTTTAATAAAAAGTAAAATAAAAAAATATATTATAGGGGAATTTTTGTGCTACGATAAATATCCAAGAAGTTCCCTACGAAGCTACTCATGCTTCGTTCAAAAGAACTAGATAGAAAATATATCCCAAAATGAAAATATGAAGAAGAAAAGTCCAAGACTCCAAGTAGAAGTCCAAATGCCTTCTTCATTAACAGTATTTTTAACTTATATATTTACCAGGGTGAAAAATAAAATATAGACACCTATCATGACGTAGATAAATATTTTAATTTTTTTAGAAAAAAATAAATAAATATTCTAATAAATTCTAAAGAGAAGTCGCAAATTGTGCAAGATTAACCGCTCAAATTAAGATAACATCTTAGAACTCGTTCATATTTAGATTGAATTCGGGTCTTAATCTTCAATATTCGAATTAGCTTGTTAATCTTGTAATGCTTTAAATAGTCTAATTTGTGTTTTCTTTTTTCTTAAATTTGATTATAACATTGTTACTTTGTACTTTGATGGGTACGAGTAATTCTTATATTCTCTTAATTCATTTGATTTTTTTTATTATTTAAAATTCTAATCAATATATATGAGGACGGTAGTCTCAAACATTTGGACGGTACCAAATCATTACTATATACAAATTAAATGTTTTAAATAATTTAATTACATACAACCAACAATATTATCATTGATAAAAATAAAATAGGACATATATATATATATATATGTGGGACCAACATATATGCTGAAATATCTTTTTTTTTTTTTTTAATATCAAAATCAAAAGGACAACGCAGGTACTGTAAATCTCCACTATCACCCTTACCTTGCTACTTAAGTACGGTTTACAACAAGCCTAGAATAATCTAAATTTTGCATAAAATTAATTATACAAACTTTTTGATGTAAAAGATATATAAAAGAAGAAACAGATACTGTTTTTCATGAACAAAGTATAGTACATATATATTTCTTAAAATCTTCTATAAGATTGAATTTTTGTCTTTTCAACAAAAATTAAGAAAGGTAACAATTTTCCTCATTTACATGTAATAATAAGATTAGAAAAAAAAGAGATAAGACCGAAAATTTAAGTCGGCATTTGTACTCTACTCTGAAAAGAACAAATTTGAGTATATTGACCAAGACACACCACAATAACATTTTCCATTTAAAGGAATTTAAAGGGTAAGGTAGAGTTCTTAATTATATGACCCAAAAAATGGGTTTAATTAGGGTTTGGACCCCACACACACCTCACACGCTTGATTCCACATTCTCACAATTTTGCCAATTTTGGTTGTTTGCTTCTAAGCACTTGAATTATTTATGACTGAATATAGTAAAAATGAAAAATGATGAAACACTTCCAATTTTGTTGGGAAAACTTGACACTTTTTGGACGTGTAGACCACACATGGGAGTGATAGTTTCAACTCATAGTTCAATGAAGACTAAAATGGAGAGAACCGTACATGAATAAAACTTTGTCATGGATTCTTACGCGGTTCATTATATATCAATCGATTGATCCTTTGAATCTTGCTCATACCCACTTAATATTTAATGGGATACATGAATTTTATTGCCAAACTTTTTTGTTCTATACTTCAACATATTACTACACTATCTAATTTAGATATTTTAAATCAAAATGGCTAAGAGATATCTATGTCGATTGTACGAAAAAAAAAAAAAAAAAAAAGCAATCATTTGTCATGTGCACTAACTAATTCATATTAAGGCTGATTTATGTGTAATAGTACATTGAGAGTATAATTTTTAATAACAAATTTTTTTATTGAAATTTTGAGTACATGGTGCTCAATCATACAACGTGGAGAAATTATAGCTGACCACACCCCTTAGATCTCTTGAAAAGCAAAAATACATATTAAAGATGTTACCCAATTTTATCAAGAACAATCTCCTTATAAAAAAAAATATATAATTAAAAATTAATTTATTTGATCTTAAATTTTAATTAAATACATTAATTTTTTAACTAGTTTTTCATTACAGATGAAATATTAATTAAAATGTGTGAACAATATAAATGCATCCACTAGACACCATCTTGATCTATGTGCGGTAATCACGCACCTATATTTTCTGGCATTGTGATTCACTAGCTAGCTTCTTGACTCTCTTCTACTCCCTTCATTTAGTTCATATAAAAAAAAATTAGATTGCATATTATATTTTCCATTTTTTATGTTTTACTTAACTTTCTCACAGTGAATTTGTTGACGTAGTATGTTAAATTGGATTATTTTATGTGTTATTTAATTTCATGTGCCATTTAAAATTAATTAACATAATTTAAAAAGAGAAAAATATATATACATTCAATAAAAATAGAATATAAGATAATTATTTTTAAAAGTTGGTTACTAAATAGACATACATGGTAAGATGATGGGTTCTCATTATGTGCATATGGTCATTAGATTTATTTAAAAACACAACCTAATTTTTATTGGTTGAAATTAAATAAATTAAAAAGAAAGCCTAATTAAAAAATAATCAAAAGAAGTTTACATTGTTGTAAAAAAGAAAAGAGGTTTACATATTCTATTCATCTTCCTCGTTACAACATTAATTATGTCGTTAATTTATATTGCAAAGCGAATATCGAACAAGATACATATATCTCTATCTGCGATTGAACAAACGACAACGAACAAATTACACTAATAAATCTAATAATAAAATAATTCACCTAAGAGTACTACATCACCGAATTCAAATGAACAAAATTAAATCAAAGACTAAAAGTTAACGATCTAATATAACAAAAATAAAATTTAAAATTTATTTATAAGGACTAAAACTAGAGTCCACCTTCCTTACGCATTAATTATTTGGTATAAATATATCTCATGATGAGTTTATTAAAGTGTCACCCCCAAATTATCAGTAACTTTGGTAACTTAACACATATTAATAATTTTCGATCACAATTAAAGACTTAAATTACTTTCTTTTTAGAATAACTTAAATAACTTTTCTATTTTACCCTTATTAAACATTTAAAGTTACACTTAATTTTATATGTTAGAATTAGAGAGAGATAACGTAGAAATCAACACATGAATCACATATTTTGATGTGATTTAATATACACGTCTAGTGTAAAAACATTTTATCTTGCAGTCAATCACAATTAGTATGAAAACGGTTTTCGATAGTTACCTAAAACCATCATAAATATTGTAGTGCATTCAAAGTAAGCTAAAAATGGAGTGCAAATTTTATCAAATTTGCAGCATTGGTTTTAATTTGATGATTTGACAATTATTTTAGTGATGTGTATATGATGATGTGTCAAATTATGATGTTATGTAACTTACATTTATTTTTAATTAATAATACCATTTTATTAATTTAAAATTTCATTTTTCAACTTTAAAAATTTCTAAAAATCAAAAAAATCATTTTTTTAAAAATTGTTTTAAAATTTCTGAAATAAAAAAATTACTTTTTTGTTTGTTTTAAAAATGTTGAAAAATAAAATAAAATAAAAAAGTCACTTTGTTTTAAAATTACTTTTTTTTTTAAAGTAAATAATTTTTTGTGAAT
>JBBPBR010000006.1:47704838-47716700 GCA_037974775.1 Cicer pinnatifidum
TTTTTTTTTTTTTTTTACGACGCATACGTCTAATTTCTTCAAACACAATTCCCTCACTCAAATTTATACATTTAATAAAGCAATAATATTTTTTGGGGTTGACTTATTTTATTTTTAAAAATAGTTTTTACTATTTTATTGTTATTATTTTTTTGTTGACACTAAATACTAATCACATAGTAGTTTCTTTTTCATTTTATTTCCTCAAGATCATAGTAGTGAAGAATAACTATAACTCCATAAAAATGTCAAGTTTATGTTTAATTTTTATAATTATATTTATCTAATTTTATTCATTTAATTTAAAATTAAAATTACACAAAATTTATCACACATGATTAATATACATTAACGTAATAGAAAAATATATAAACGGAGATGAAAGTTATTAATAAAATATAAATTATTAAATTTTAATTTATAAAAATACTAAAAATAATTTTTTGAAAGACTAAAAATTAATTTTAACCATGAAAAAATGGCTAAGATAATAAATCACCTACATAAATCACACACCGTTCGATGAACATTTTTTGATCTTACCATCGTTGACCTTCCTCTCATTACACTTGCCTCACATAATGTTGTTATATCACGCGCCACCACTACCTTTTCTTCTGACCAAATTTCTCCATCATCATCATCGTCACTGTTCTCGCGCTTTATCACCAATACCTCTTTTCTCAAAACCTCTTTCTATCACCAATCCTTTGTTCTCACATTCTCGCCGGAGCTCATTCTGTCCAATGAACGGAGCAAGCATCTCCACCGGAGACTCCCCCTTCTCCACGACGGAGCACCTCATCGGCGAGTGGTTCTCTGTGCCGTCGCTCCGGCTACGCGACCATAGATTCACCGTCCCTCTCGACTACTCTCGGAGCCCACACTCTTCTCCCAAGATCACCGTTTTTGCTCGTGAAGTCGTTGCAGGTAACAGCAATTATAGTCTCAACCATACCAATAATTTTAATTCGATTCATAGTTGCATGAAGGTTTAACGTTGTTGATTTTTCTTTTTTGGGGTTTGCGTGTGTATGTTTTTGTGCAGCTGAATTTTGTGTGGAGAAAAAAAAAAAGAAATTTTGATGGTGACTAATGAATCTCTGTGTGAAATGAAGAAAAACCCATTTTATTTATTTATATATCGTGTTTTATAGTAATTAGGTTCAATTTTTATTTTTGAATATTTTGTTAATGAGTATCATTTTGGGGTAGAATCCAAATTATTGGATTCTGAATGTGAGTGTTTGGTGGCTTTTTAGATTATAATGTAGTTTTGATTCCAATATAATGAAAAAAGTAATTAAAAAAAAAAAGATTATAATGTAGTTTTGATTCTGTCTTTTCTTTTAAAGGGAACCAAAATCATGAGTTGTTTGGGGACTTTTTATCACTTGAGGTTAAACTTTGAAATTGATAACATCGCCTAAAGTGTCATAAAGTTTGTGTTTGCATACTTTTTCTCTCATTAAGCTCTTTTCCCCATAAAATTAGAGGGACATTATAATGGGATCAGAAGAGATTGTTTGAGTTTCTTCCAGGGAAGAGATATAAAATCAAGTAAACAATCATTTTAGTCCTTAAATGTGTTAGGTGCCGTCAAAATTACAAAAACATCCCTAAATGTGTATTTTATTTGTTCGTTTTGTCCTTGAACTTGTCTTTAATAAGTTAGTTTGGTCCCCTAAAGATGTCTTCCGTTAGTCGTGTCCACGAAATTACTTGCAAAAGACATACTCGAGGATGTTTTTGTAATTGGTTTGGCATGACTAGTCTGGGACGAGGATATGAATGGTAGTTGACATGAGTTTGTTTGGATAGCCAATTCGGCTTTAGATGGTAGTTGCTTGTAAAATTTGGTTTCTAATGTTTTGGTGCAGGCAAACTGTATCTATGTGCTAGTGTTGACTAGAATACTTAGTATTTTGGCAACTAGATCAAAATTGCATTCCTTATCCCCAGAAGCATAAAGATTTCTCAAACATTTCTGTTCATAACGTTTTATGTTTTAAATATAAATTTTTGTGTGATTAGTAGCTTTAAAGACTGCCTGATAGATGAGTATTTGTGCTTAATCTTGTGAATCATACCCTTTCATCATCTTAGCATTTTTTCTTTACGAGTCTTTCGTTTTGTTGCAGTTGGAAACGAAGAGCAAACATTGCCGTATTTACTATATTTGCAAGGTGGACCTGGGTTTGAGTGTCGATCTCCAACTGAATCTAGTGGATGGATTCAAAAAGTTTGTGAACAGTTTCGTCTCATCTTAATGGATCAGGCATGTATTTATGGACACCTGTGTTGTGTTGTTATCATTTTGGTCCTGTCTTAAGTTTATGCTTAATCTGTTCCATTATCTATGCATTTTTCTGCAGCGTGGAACAGGCTTATCAACTCCGTTGTCTGTGTCATCAATGTCACAATTCAAGTCTGCAGATGACTTAGTTGACTTCTTGAAATATTTTCGAGCTGATAGTATAGTAAATGATGCAGAGTTTATTCGAGTTCGCCTTGTTCCAAATGCTGGACCCTGGACAATTTTGGGACAGGTATTCACATAATTGCTTTCTCATTGTATTCATATGAGTTGCTGATTTTGATGCCTAGCCAGTCTGGCTTTACAATCTGTGACTTCTAGCGATTGTCCGACTGTGGTCCTTAGCATTGCTATAGGAAGTATCTTTTGTTTTTTGTTGATTTGGTAGCATGTGATTTAAAATGCTTTTGCAATATGTACCTTTGAAGCCAATATAACCTTGAAATTCCATGTTTGCTTACTCTACTCCTCTTTTATTTATTTTTTATTTTTATAATGGCAGAGTTATGGTGGATTTTGTGCAGTCACATATTTGAGTCTTGCACCAGAAGGACTGAAGCAAGCCCTTTTGACAGGTGGAATTCCTCCGATCGGACATGGATGCACTGCAGACTCGGTATACCGAGCATGCTTTGAGCAAATTATACATCAAAATGAGAAGTACTACAAAAGATACCCCCAGGATATTAAAATTGTTCAAGAACTTGTTAATTATTTAGCAGAACAAGAAGGAGGAGGGGTAATTATCTGCGTTGCACTTTTTTCGTACTATTTTTAACGATCAACTTCGAGCTAAGTTCTATAAAATCTTATTTCCTTCTCTCTTTGCATAGCATAGGTGACCCTTCCATCTGGGGGCATCTTAACTCCAAGAGGGTTGCAGACTCTTGGTCTCTCTGGCTTAGGATCTGGAGCTGGTTTTGAGAGCATGCACTATATGTAATGTGTTATTACCTTCTGTTTTTTTAAAAAGTCTTGAACTCGAATAAATCTCTCAATTTTTTCTATGTAACTACCTTTCTAGGTTTGAGAGATTGTGGGATCCTACTTTAGTTCCGGGAGCAGCTAAGAGAATAAGTTACTACTTCCTAAATGCTGTAAGAAAATGTTTGTTTTTCCTGTGATTATGAGTCCTCAATTTCCAGTTTTCGTTCGAGTATGAACCTCCAATTTTCATTCTATGTAGTTTGAAAGCTCATTAAGTGTTGCTACTAATCCACTGTATGCTCTTCTACATGAATCCATCTATTGTCAGGTAAACTTCTTTTCTGTTGCTCATGTATGCACTGTCATGTTTTATTTATTATACATAAACGATTTTTACATTATACTATCTTTGTCCCTAAATATAAGACCCCGTTATCTAAATAACAGGAATTAAGATATTTAGTAGTAATATAAATTTGTTGACAATTGATATTAATTTACAGGTTTACCCTTTAGGAGAGAAAATAAATTCATTTTTCCTTTTCAATATTTATTATAGACTGCCGAACAACGTAACATAATTAGAGACATGTTTGGTAAAAGAGTAATAAATGCAGTTGAAAATTTGAAAAGGGTTCTATAAAAAAGGAGAATGAAAAATCATAAGAGGGTCTTACATTTAGGGACTGAGCTAGTGTTATATTATTAACATGTCGGAGTCCTTTGGCTTGAAGCACATACAATGGATAGGCTTACCTAACATGCACTAGAATTCAAGTTTTTTATTAGATGAACCGGAGCATCAATGACTCTGGACCACTTGGTCAGAGTCAGAGAGGCTATAATACCATGTCATGAATCAACTATCCCAAAATCTTATACTTTTTGGATAACAAAACGAGTCAACGAAGCATGAAGGGTTTTATATTATATATCTCTAACATGCATGACATGTGTTCTCCTTCAACACTGCTATTCAGGGTTCTGCTAGTAAATGGTCTGCTAGTAGAGTAAGGAATGAAGTTGAGGACAAATTTGATGCAATTAAAGCTGCTAAAGAAGGACTCCCTGTACTTTTTACAGGAGAGGTATGTTTAATATGGACTATGGAGCATTATTCATGAATTTTATTTCCATATAGTCAATTATTGACTATATACTAAATCAAAGCCAATCTATGTATTTTCTTTTATTTACTATCACGAGCAGCAAATGCTTATCTTGTTCATTTTTGTTTCTTATATAGATGATTTTCCCATGGATATTTGATGAGATTCATGCCTTGAAACCATTCAAAGAAGTCGCTCGTATATTGTCAGAGAAGAAGGATTGGCCCTCACTATATGACGTTCAGGCTCTGAATAACAACAAGGTAGTTTACTACATTGACTCTGTGTATAAACACACTTGAAGTTGATTATATTTAGCACTCTATACTTTGAAATTATGATTGTAACATCTTTAATAATTGAATATGTTTATGAAGATGAAGACGAATCTCCAAGTTTTTCTGTTAAACTTATTTCATGTCATTTATATGCTTGCAGGTACCTGTTGCAGCCGCGGTTTACTATGAAGACATGTACGTAAATTTTAAGCTTTCGATGGAAACAGCTTCTCAAATAGCAGGGATCAGACTATGGATAACTAATGAGTTCATGCATTCCGGCTTGCGTGATGATGGGGGCAAAGTTCTTGATCATTTGTTGGGAATGTTAAATGGAAAGAAACCTCTATTTTGATCACCTATTGCAACTCTTCTTTCTCTCCAACCAATGTTTTATTGTCCTAACTCCTAAATTGTCTAGCCTTTGAATTTTGAACTTTTTATTTTCTGAGTTCCTAGAATTCAATTATTCACATTAAATTGTAAGATTGTACTCAGGTTGACATTAGTTGTAAATTATTTATCATTTCCGATGTACTCTTTGGAGGCAATAAAATATTTTAAAAGCTTGATGTCCAA
The DNA here is from genome assembly GCA_037974775.1 of Cicer pinnatifidum. NCBI lineage: Eukaryota > Viridiplantae > Streptophyta > Magnoliopsida > Fabales > Fabaceae > Cicer > Cicer pinnatifidum. The sequence continues at coordinate 47,710,049 of JBBPBR010000006.1, forward strand.
GTTTTCATCGCTGTTAAAATTTAGTTTTCTTAAAAGGGACAAACTTTTAAAACAAGAACAAAGGACAAGGAAAGAAATCCTACTCTTGAAGATTTCCAAGAAAGATAGAGAAAATGAGACACTCAATCTCATTTAACCCTACAATTTTTTTATGCACAACGGTAAAAATAAAATCTAAAATTCATTTGAGGCAATAATTCTTTATCAAATAAGTCCATAAAAAAAAAAAAAAACTAATTTCACTCTGTTTTCATTTGTTTTTCCCAATTTTAATGCAAACATCTTAACACTACTTTAATGACTTTGATTAATATTATTTTAGCACCCGTGAACTTACTAGGTGACATTTAACAAAAACATAAAATGAAAGTTTAGTCACTCATTTGAAAATTAAATAAAAAAGAAATTAAGAAAAGAAACATACCACTTCTAACTATGAAAACAACATATTTTAATTTATTCTTATCGAAAAATGATCGTTTTTTTTAAGAAACTAAAATACGTCTTCCTCTAAAAAAATATACTCATAAAAAACCGAAGATGAGAGTGGTGGGACAAAAGTGCAGTTAAATAAAGTTATTAAATGAGAAAAAAGTGCTTCGGTTAGAACGATAGTATATATAACAAGTCTCCAAATGAGTGATATCTTCTTTGTTTCTGTAGATTGAACCAACCAACGATTCCTTCCTTGTTGCTTCTTCTTCTTCTTATTCTTCTTCTTCTCCTAATTCATCGTAAAGTTGCGTGTGCTACATAGTTCTTTGATGGTAGCATTGGGAGGAGTTTTTTCCATGGTTAACCCCACCATGGTTTTCAGATCAGAGCTCCAACCATTCACACCCGAACGCTTCATTGGCATCGATTCATCCTCCTCTTCTTCTCGTCGAAGGGACCTTGTTTTCATCGTCAACCCTCAAGGTCTTTTCTTCCCTCTTTTTTTGTCATCAAATATTCACTTTTCCTCGTTATATGAATAATGGGGTGTTGTAATTAGAATGACCCATTATTATTTTGGGGATAAAGTTTAATTTTTTGGACCATATTTGACACTATTATTGATAGTTAGTTAGTTCTCTAGACATGTTAATTGATTATATCAGTGTTTAAGTAAAGTGTTGTTTAGCTATCAACTACTGACACGTCAGAAACTGGTAATGATTTGAGGAAATGAATTAATTGAATGTATTAACTGTGTCGGGCATGACTTCGATCAGAAGTGTCAGTGTTACATAGTGCTCTAGTGAAGAATTTGTCTTCTAAGTATTGAAGCAAGTAACTTGGTTTGTAGGTGCTAATGGAAGGACTGGTAGAGAATGGAGGAAGCTAGTTCCATATCTACAGTCTCGCCTTGGTAAAGAATGCAATGTGAGTCATGTTTCTATTGTGTCATGATGACTCATGAGTGTTTGTTTAGTTTTTGTTTATTTGGGATTTCATGATACATGTGTTTTCCCTTTTTGGTTTTTGAATAGATATGTGAATCCTTAACTTCAGGCCCTTGTCATGCTATTGACATAACGAGAGAGGTTAGTTTGAAGGGTTTCAACTTTACTTGCATTGCAATAAGCTTTAGGACAAAGCTTAGGGGCTGTTTTATAGGTGTTGTTTGTGCTGTTCACCAATTACAACATGTCACATGTATTAACTTTTTCAGTTAGATTAATTTTAACATAATTATTTTTTATAATTAGATTCACAGTCCATGCGTTGATTAGGGTTTGGAGAACAGTAAGAACAACATACGAGAAACTGCACCTATGTTTAGTCCTAAGCTTGATTGCTTCTAATGAGTTCACAGATTGTTATCCTCATATGCTATGTAGGCTATAAGGGAAGGGGCTGATGCTGTCATTGCTGTTGGAGGTGATGGAACTCTTCATGAGGTATATAAACTGTTTTCTTTTCTTTTGATTTGTTTTTTGTTTTAATTATTATTGGGCACGTGATGTTATTGTATGGATTTCGCACTATTTAAATTGCTACTTAAAGAACACCGTGAAATCTGAGTAGTTTCTACTCTCTGTCGTATGAGAGAGGGTTCAACCAAACTTCCTTTTGATGTGTGTGTTGTTAAAATATTTAGCTGATAGTGAACGTAGTTGTGTACGAATTTCTACATTCTTTCTTGCTTTCACACTTAATGTACCTCAGTTCATTACAAGCAGGTTGTTAATGGATTTTTCTGGGCTGGAAAACCTGTTGCCAGTCAAATAAATGAGTCTACGCATTCAACCGCTCTCGGTGTGAGTAGCAGCATCCAGAATGCAATATTCTCTGTTTTTATTCAAATGCATGTGATTTTAGATTCTCCAATCTAATCCCTAATATGTTCTGTCTTTATGCAGCTCATCCCCTTGGGAACTGGTTCTGATTTTGCAAGAACATTTGGATGGTTAGTTTTTGTTTTTTGTACTTATTTTCATTCATTTTACACCTCCATTTAATTGAAGTAAATGGAAACATTTGTTGTCTTTCTCCAGGAAAAATGATCCCTGTGAGGCCATTGAACGAGTTGCTAGAGGTTTATTATTTTTCTTGTTTTGTTATTGCTATCTTCTTTGCGTTATAGCTCATCCTCACATCTTATCTTTCTACATATTCTTTTTGTTTTTCCCTTAATGCATTCTAATATATTTTTTCTTTGGGTCCAACTCCTCTAAAATGAACGATTCACTTTAGAGGATAAAGTAAGTAATCTTAATTGTTGATAAATAAATCAAACGGTTGATATTACGTGTACAAGCATGACAAATCATAGAAGTGTTAGAATATCAACTATTGATTTTCTCATCAGCGGTTGAGATGTCTTACTTTACCCACTAAAGTGAGAGCTCATTTTATAGGAATCAAATCCTTTTTCTTTAGGGTTGAGATCAAAGATAGATGTCGGAGTTATTAGTGGAGAAAGTTGCGAACATCATTACTTCATAAATATTGCTGACATTCATTTGTAAGGCTAACTTATAAATTTCAGAATAAGCATAACAACACAGGAATCATATCTAAATGTTCTTGACAAAACTTTGCAGGAGTGCGAAGGCAGGTTTTCATGCTGCTAGGTACAAGAGATTTGGAAAACTGTGCTATGTCATTGGTTCATTGCAAGCCTTCATGGGGCATCAAAATCAGGATCTGAGAATCAAGGTCAGTATGAGTCTTCCGTAGCCTTTATGTAAGTGCACCAGACGTGTCATATAAGTTTTATAGTAAATGAAAACTGCAGTTCAATGAAGGCGAATGGGTTACATTTCCTCAAGTGACAGCCATTTGTGCCGGTAATGCAAAATACTTTGGTGGTGGCATGAAAATTACACCAAATGCTGATCCTTTCACTGGAAGTTTAGAGGTAAAATGCCTTTCTGTAAGATCTCATTGATGAAGATTATATTCTATTTTTCGTGATCTGTTGGCTAAACCTATTCCTAAACTCTACTTATCTTCTATTGAAGTTTACCGTTTCACATTAATTCTGCAGGTTGTGATTCTTCAGGATTTCAAGTGGTATGATTTTGTCCTGAAATTACATAAGCTTTACAATGGGACACATCTCTCAGTTAAAAATGTATCTACAAGAAGGTATAATCTTTTTCAAAGAAAGATACATAACATTCTTCATGATTAATTACTAAGGTTTAGATGACCAATGAATTTGATTTCTCAGCAACACAATTTTGCAGCAATTTTTTTTTTCCGATTGGTTATCGTGGCAGTTTACCATGTATTTCTGCTACCTTTTACAGCCCAATGGAAGCTTAGCTCGCAATTAGCTTCTTTTTCTAGTGAATCTATTATTATTTCCACCGACCCCGTTTCCTTTAAGGCTTGTTTAGGTTTGTGGTTATACTCATTTGGTGTGTTGTTTGTATTGTAGTGTACTTTCTATTGAGGTGGAGGACATATCAGGCAACGGTGGCATTTATATTCAATCTGATGGAGAGCATTTGGGATTCCTTCCAAAAAAGATTGGCGTTCTTCCCGCTGCTATTGAGATGATATTTTGATCCCTCTGGAGTATAACAGAGTCGGCAAAAAGGGATGCTTTGTAATGTGCTAGGCATCAGAATAGGTTTCTTACTTTTTTCATGGCCTGAGGGAGAGAAGTCATAATTTTTTTTGAATTGACAATGGGTTGGCATTTAATTTATTGAATTATTGTAACATGTTTCTATAGTTTTAGAATGTAAAAAATTGTACAGATTGGAGGTTTAAAATAGTTATCATCCATCTCTCCAAAAAAATTCAACTTTTCACTTGTATGACACTGTCAACTGTCAATTTATTACTCGAATTATCGGCCTTACATTTGATTGCAGGAAAATGATTAATTAGTTCACTTAGAGATAGAAAAGTTTTGAATGAGTTCAACATCAATATTCTGAAAGTGTATACTCTGAAACAGTATCGATTTTCTTTTTTCTTTCTAATTACATGAAAAACAATATTTCTGAAGTGGAAGAAACCCAACCAACTATCTCTAACTCAAGATTCTGAACCTCAGAGCGACAAGCTTCTCAAGCTGGCTAACATGGTGTATCTCCAAACTTCTGGGTGTCATTGTCTTTGTTTTCCATCACCCATCAAATGAGGAAGCTTTTGAGAGGGGTCTGGTCAGGAGCTGTTGATCATGCCACAGGTTTGCCATATCCAGTTGCTTCTTTGTTTTTTGGACTCATTCAATTTTTTTTTTCTTTTATTCATTAATAATAGTGCCCCGTCAGTTTTGCAAGGAATGTTTGACAACATTAGTTCTCGTTGTTTTATTTATTTATGTTCTTTTAAACAGCTGCATACTTTACTCTTTGAAATTTTAGTTGAATATTTGACTATTTACGAATTGGATTAAAGTTATACGTGCTTTGTTGGTCGGTGAAATATCCTTGAGTAATCTCCTACCTTTTGTATTGTGTCAACATATGTATTTGGGAAAGATCAAGCCTCCTTTCTGTTGTTTAATATAAGTCATAATCATATTGTACTCTGCAGAGGCTAGTCATTGGTGGTTAAGCCATGCTTACTTTTTTCCAGCTAATGTTCTTCAAGGTTCATCTTTTTTTGGTTTGTCATGAGTGAAATCTGTTGTAAATGTGTAAACACCTTAGTAAATGTGTAATATGTAAGAGCTTGTTGCAACCTAGGCTTCATTTAATCTAGTCTATCTGGATGAAGAGAATTGCATTATGAGTTTTTCCTGTATCTTCTAATTCTGATGAGTTAGGTAATTTGTTGCTCACACCATAAAACTCTGCAATTTCCTTGGTAGAGGGTGTGAAAGGAAATGCAACATGCAAGATATGTATTAGCAATGTACTTTTTAGCGCACTATTATCAGATGAGTTTCATGTGGGTCCTATTTAAAGAAAAATCACCCAATAATAGTTGTGTAAAACATTGAGCATCAAATATTGTGTTGCTAGCATTCTTCTAAAATACATGTAGATCGCCTAAAATTTGTTGATGGTGTGGAGGATAGACAATACTGTTCAATTGATCTGGGCATGTTACTCAAAAGCTAGCTTGTTGGTAAATGATTTATTGAATTCTTGTAGATAAATGATTTATTGAAATTGTATGTTTTCTGTTTTCTTTTCTTACTTGGAAGATGAATATTATAATTGTTGACAACAAACCCATCATTTTTTTTTTTTTTTTTGCAATTTCTGGTAAATAATTGGCTTTTAAAACATGTGAGGTAGGATTTATATATATAATAAGTCTTGGATTGTACCCTTTCAGGTAATTTTTTTACATGACTGATGTTAAGCTTCATTCATGTCAATGACTCATTACTATTTACTTTGGAGAATATAGTATGCCTGCATTGATTGTTAAATTAAGATTATTGCAAGTTTGTTCATATTCATATAGAATTAAGAAGAGATCCAAGAAAGGAAGATGAAGCTAACTTAATTAGTTTCTTCAGATACCATAATGCTTTAAAATTCACTTTTTTTTTTTCTCTCTTTATTTTCTTGTAGTCTTTACTGCAATAAATAAGTTGCCAAGGTAGTTGTTATGTTGATAGTGTAATACAAGCTTCCCCTATTTTTTTGTTTGATATAGTAGGTGTTTGGATATCTATGGTTTATGATGTTTCACCAAACTAGTCTTGTTTTGGAGTCCAAAGTAGCAGTTTTAATTTTTTTTTTCTTCTTCTAAGTCTTCATTTTTCACTCCTAGCTAGTTCAACCAATAAAATTAGCTGTCAGTTTAAACAAACAAATCTCTTGTTGAATTAATTACTCATCATTATGTTTTCTTTATTAGGTTATGTATAATTAGAACTTCTGTTTCAGATGTCTAACTGTCTGCACTTTCTGTTTCTATAAGCTATCCCTTTTTATTTGTTCAAGCAAACTTACCTCAACATTAGAAGGCTTAACTGATTTTATTTTACGCCTTGCCAAGGAAAAATTATGTTGATAACATTATAAGAATATTTGCTTTGATTTGAGGAAACATCACTACAATAATAATGAAGAAATTTGATAGAATTTTACTACAGAAATGTAGTTGTTAGTACAAATATGAATGTGGCAGCCACATCTATAAATGGTTAAGATAAGATTATTCTTTTTCACACGAGTATCAATCATCCAATGAGGTAAGCATATTCTTAAAAAGTAATAATATATTATTTTGTGTTAAAGAGACA
>JBBPBR010000006.1:47730051-47742228 GCA_037974775.1 Cicer pinnatifidum
AGTTACCCCGATAACATATTTTCTTGCTTGTTTGAGATTAAAATTGGAAATTCGAAACTTTATATGGCTTGATAACATTTATCAACCAATTGTTTTGGTAAAAAAAAAAAAAATGAACTAAGGGAAAATTGCGTTGCTTGGAAACGCTGATATAGATTCGAAGGCGAGATCCAGCGCCAATTGCTGTTGGTGCAACGTCACCGAATCTCAGATTCAACAACAACAATTGATTCAATTCAAATCTCCTTCTAAAACCAGATTCGTCGATTTGATTTGGGGCATTTGAATCATGTGGAGCACCATTGCTAATTTGAAGGAGAACTTGAATAAAATCGCCCTCGATGTTCACTACGCTGACGACGATGAAGACGACATCGTTTTACCTTCGTACGGAATCCCTCCCGACGGCGAGAGTCCTACCGTCTCCGATCGCCGGAGTTCTCGTGGCTCCAGTCATTCCAATTCGATTCCTAGGTCGCCGGCGTCGAACGGAATAACAGATCATCCTTACGCTTCTGAGGTATGTCTCCTAAAATTCGCGACGAGTTTGCGTGATTTGTGGTTGTTGGCGACGTTTAGCTTTTGAACTATATCTATCTATGTTGATTGTGAATTCTTCACGAGTTTTTGTACCGTTGAGATTTTAAATTTGAATGGAGAGTCAAAGCAGATTATCAATTCGCTGGGTTTAATTTATGAAAGGTGTTAGTGAATGCTGTGTTGCATTGTGTAGTTGATTAAGAAAGACAATTTATAATTATCAATAATTAATACGTACTTGTTCAACCAAATTGCTCCAGAAACGTTAGTTTTGCTAGAGAAATTTTGTAACCTGCATTGTATATACTGAGGCGGTGAAATGAAATTTTGCCGACTTTGTGATTCTCACTAGCAACAAAATTTCTCTACCTCAGGATGTTATGTGAGAAATTTTGTATGTGCAACGTTTCCCTATGTTATTACTATAGGGTTTATCTTGAATCTGAGGTTATAGTATCACAGTTGTCAATTTATACAGCATGTGGCTCTGGCTCTTTTCCAGTGAGGAATTTTGTAATTTGTATATGCGATTAAGATCTCACTGTATTTGAATATTCATATGATTTGGTGTCATTGGATAGTGTTAGTTATCTGGTGTTAAGGTTTGTTTGTTTATTTATATATTTTTTGCGAGACCTTTTGTTGTCCATTATCCGAAGTGTATAAGCTAGTTCTGTTCATCATCAGGGGGAAATGGTGACAATGAGTGGCTAGTGTAAAATGTTTCGATCCACAGGATCCAGATTAATTCAAATAAAATTTGAAGGGTTTTGTAGATTCATTGATTGGGGCTTAACAGAATAACTTTTTAAGGGCGAAATGGTGTATAAGCTAGTTTTGTTCATAATAAGGGTGAAATGGTGACAATGAGTGGGTAGTGTATAATGTTTTGATCAACAAGATCTATTCACTTAGCAGAAGGTTCATGCCTGTGTTATGAGATGTTCATGCCTTATATTTTCCCTTGAATCCTCTAGTTGAATATGGTAGGTAGGTTGGCCATTTTTTTTATAAATTTTTTTGTGGTATTTCTTGTAGATAGAACAATATAGAGCAGAAATTAAGAGACTTCAAGCATCTGAAACGGAAATTAAAGCACTATCAGTTAATTATGCAGCTCTATTGAAAGAAAAAGAGGTATTCTAGCTGTCACTTTTCTGCATATACATACCAGTAATATATCAAAATTTCTTATGTTCTTTCTAATGTTGGGGCTTCTTAATGTTCAATTTCAGCTGTTGGGTGGCATTGACCATTCTTTTGATACATGGACTTGTCTCTTGTATGATGAATGGTTTTGTTATGTATAGCTGGGAATTTTTCTTAGTTCCTTAAAAAACTACTGTTTGTTTTGTGTTGCTTTTTCTTTTTGAACTCCGTATGAACCTCGTATTGTTTTCCAAACAACAAAAGTTAATCCTTATTCTATTTCTACTTGGTGTGTTTGCTACATGGGTCAATCAATGCCACTGTATTTAATTTCCAACCAAATTTTAGGAAAACCATTATGCATTTAAATGATTTAGTGTCCCTCTACTTTTGATGAAGTTGCCTCTCATTTGTCCACTTTTCTCACTTAATACTCTGTTAGTGTTCTCTTCACATTATCACAGACCTTAGGCAACTTTGCATCACCTTCCCTCAATAGATGTACTGTAACTTTTCCGTGGATAATGTCATTCCAAAATCTTCAATGTCTCCTTTTCATCTAACTTATTCTCATCTCTGCTGCACTTATTTTTTTCTCTCTCAAGTCTTACTGTGTTTCATTGCTCCACATTCACGACCATAGCCTTTGTTAAGTTAACTATTCAACCATTTTAACTTTGCAGGATCACATCATTAGACTGAATAAAGAAAATGGCTCGTTAAAACAGAATTTAGAGGCTACAAGTCCTGCATCTTCAAATGGCAATCACAAAGTCAAGGTAATCCTATATTTAAATTCAAACTTTATTCTGAAGAATTTAATGTTTGTTATAGAAATTTTTAACCCCTGCTTTTACGTCCTTCGTTGTTTTAAATCTTGTTGTTAATAATTTTGGTATGAAATTTAAATAGTGATGACAATGAGAATGCCATATGCATTGTTATGTTATAATACGTAAATGGCTTTTCAAAACTTATGCTTCACATTTTTTGATTGGAAAATATTGAGAGTCCAACATCCGATTGTGATGTGGCTAAAATTGTGAACAATAGTTATAATTGGGGGAAATCCTCACTCCATGAGCTAGCTTTTGAAGTTGAGTTAGGCATAAACCCAAATTCTAGTATGGTATCAAATCAAATCTTATCCAATATCTGTTTGTCCAGTACCGGAAGTGAAAGAGGCGTGTTGAGAGTTCCTCATTGGACAATTATATGACTTGAGCAACAGAGGAGGGGGCCCTCACCCAATGAACTATCTTTTGGGGTTGAGTTAGGCCCCAATTCCAATTTTGATACAAAAATAAAAATCAACTTCCTGGTAAACTGTCATAGTTATTAATTCCGACTCTTGACACATAGGTTGACCATACTGTACTACTCTATTCTAGAGGCAATTATTTTGTATCTTGTCAATACAATATTTGGCTTTATTGTGTTACTTGTTTACAAAGTTCATATCGTAGAAGTAATTTATTTTTGAGATTGATTGGCTGTTTTGCAATAGAACTTTTTGAATTTTTAATGGGCCAGTTTCTTTGAACACTTTAATTACAGTTATTTCCAAAATTTTGGGTAGAAAAGCATTGAAAGATTTTTTTAGAGCGTGCAATTTGTTCTCCTATGTGATACATTTGATTCTAAGGCTTAAGTCTTTATCTAGAGGTTTACCCTTATCAATCTTCGACATGGAAGTATTGTTGTGGCTTCTATTTAAAGAAAAGCCAATAGTTTTCTTATGGATTTCTTTTTGTTGAAAATCCTAGATATCAGAAAGCTCTTTTGACCCAAAGGTTCTCAGTTTTCAGTGCTATTTATATAGAATATTTTATAATTGAATTTTGACCAGAATGTTAAATCAATGTAATTAATAAGAAATATGAATTGTTCTGACCAAATGAATTATGTATTCATAAATTAGGGTTGATTAGAAAAAGAGTAAAACCATTCTGCAAAAAAAAAAAAGAGTTAAAACCTGTTTTTATTGTTTATGTCTCATCTCATGCAGTTTTATAACAACAAAGAAACCATGGTTGACTATATAGGGGTGTACAAAGGACATATTAGCCTATTAGGTCAGGTTTGATGTGTCCTTTACTCGGTCCCAATGTTTGATCGAGTTAAATTTAGACACTAACCCGTCCCTTAACTCGATCAAACCAGATGAGTTGCGGGTTCATTAAGGATGGGACGAAATAAAGACAAGATTGGGTTGGTCCCAAGACGAGACGTCAAATAGTAATCGTTAAACTTTTTTTTAGGAGAAACAATTAAACATAAAGAAACTCATAATAAGTCACATATGGTTAACACTTGTCAATTCATTCAAGAGTAGTAACTATTTTTCAATTTATAAATTATTAAGTTAGTGATTCAATTGATAATTTTCTTAGAGAGAGTGAATCAATAATAACATAAAATAATAACAAAAAACAATCATTTGTTCTTACAATAATTTGGGACAAAACGGATAATCCGATCCTTTTTCTACCTTGTCCTGTCCTTATTTTTTTGTCCTTATTTTCTTCGGGACCGGGTCAGACCCTTCCCATCACTTATGGGCCAAGACGGGTTTGCGGGACGGACCAGGTCTTGTACACCCATTATATGTGGTGTTGTAAAACTCAACATTTTGTACTTCTAAATCATGGAAAGAAGTATGGGCAGTTTTACTCCTTTCTAATTTTCGTTTTTGTTTCACTACTTTTCCATTTCAAAGCCCTTCATCTGAAATGACCTTTTTGTATATTTGTTTTGACTGCATATTACAATGGCATTGTTTGAACTTTGACCTGTGTAGCCAACCCCACCTAGTCAAAGAAAGCTTCAATTGTTGTTATTATTGTTTGTTTTTCTATCTTTTTCTGATGGTGGATTCCTTTTTCTCTTTCAATTTCCTTGTAATTGGTTTTCTCTTTATGCTAATAAGTTTCTTCTTTATCAAAAATAAAAAATATAATGGTTGGCGGTGGAGATATGTGTAAGCTGTAAAGCTTTTATTTTCCGGTGAGGTTAAGAAAAAGAGTGACCTTCAGCTATAATAGTGTGAAGGAATGTTCCGGAAATGACCTGTTCTTGTTATGGACCATATTCTTTATTCATGTGCAGCAAAAACCCAATTTATATAATCTTTATCCTCTCTCACATCAGGCTAATCATTACTCATTAGGCTTTTGAAGATACATGAATGCTATTTTCTGTTGTAAACTTGTATCATAGTTGAAAGTGCATTGCTGAATGTCTTTTGTTCTTAACAGAAAACTAAGGATTCTTTTTTATTACTTTCGAATATTTGTGCAGGGAAGCAGTGATCAGGCATCTAGGTTCACAACTCAAATGAAAAACCGTAATGCTATAAACAACGGAACCATGTCTACTTTGGAATCCAATGGAATTCAAAGTAAGATGGTATCTAATCATTCAAACTTACAAGTTAAGGACAAGGTAATGACAATTTAGTTTTTTGGTTATTCTTAAGCAATGAACCGGCATAGGAAGATTGACCACTACATGGCAACTTAGTTTCTTCGGTTACTCCTTGTCCTAGTCTGATTTTGATCTAGTACTTTTTTTGTTATTTTATCCCATGTCTATGTTCATTTTCAGTTAGTCCCAGCATGATGTGCACCTTTTCTAGAAAATGAAAATATTTCTTAATTTGATCTTTCTATTTCTTTATAATTTGAGAACTTATTTTTTTGTCTATTGTCTGGTCATTTTGATTTAGAATTTTCGATAGGATATATATTATTATTTTTTAGTGATGAGTGAACTTGACAACAGATGTATGAATGCCTTCTAGGAGCTAGCAAATTTGGTAGAAGGAAAAAGTAGCCCCACAGCAGCAGCACAAGTACAACATACTCATGAGATACGAAAACTGAAGTTGGAATTGGAGCAAGAACGAGATAAGTTGGCAAACATTCAACTACAATTCCAGGGTATTTTTTCTGCATTACAAATAATTTGATTGATCACCGTTTTGTATGTTTAAATAGAAACTGCTAAAAAATCTAATTCTTTCTTCACCGCCAGAGGAACAGAAATTGAACAAGTCTTTCCAAGAGGAGCTTAAACTATTAAAGTTGGAAAGAGACAATGTAAGTTCATCTAAGCATAGATACAAATTTGATGTTCACAGCTTCAACACCTTTATTGTATTTTGTTTGTATATATAATTTACGTGAGATTGCTGTTGACATAAAGACTTGATAAATTCTGCCTAGCTATTATGAATTCAGATAGCAATCCGAATTGAGAGCTCCCATTTGTCACTTTTTGTGAATGAAATATGACAAATTGTTTCTACCTCTGTCCCTAAATTTAAAACCCTCTTGATCATCCGACACTTTAAATCTTGACCATACAACTATACATGGATGGTCATGATTGAAAGTGTCGCATGATCACTTAAAATAGTCACATGATTTTTTGTTTTAATCTTAAACATTCATGATTTGATCAATGGCTAAGATTCATTCATCTCACTCATTATAAAAATCATCTCATTTGATATGTTTCCGTGTATATATATATGTGTGTGTGTGTGTGAGGGCTTTTTAAATGAGTATGTGTGTTTGTGCATGCGTATGCGGGTGCATATGTGTGTGTAAATGCAAAGTAATAACTTGGCCATTTTCTGGGTTGTTAATAGCTTCCTTTGTATCGTCGAGTAATAGATTACATCTTTTCAAGGAATAAGGATGCTGGTTTTGTTGTATTGATTTGCAACATGATGAGCTGTGTCATAGTTTTTGGTTATCTAACCCCTATATGTATTACTTCTTGAAGACTACAAATGAGGTGAGGCAATTGCATAATGAATTGAATGAGAAAGTATCAGAAATAAAACGTCTGCAATTGGAGTTGACTAGACAGGAAGATGAAGAAGCAGTTAATGCTATGAATAGCTCAAAAAGATTAATCGAAACTTTAGAGAAGGAAAACACCACTCTTAAGGTTTGTAGATACAGGCAATAATTTGTTCCATCATAAAACAAAATGTTTCTACCATTTTATCAATCGAAACTTGAAAATAGTTGTTTCTTATATTGTGCTATCCTATCCTCACATTACTATTAGATGGAAAAAAGTGAACTAGAGGCTGCACTCAAAGCAAGTAGAATGTCCTTCGCGGTTGAAAAGTCACCTGATGGTTCTCAAATCCAGAATAGGGATTCCAGCAGTTTAAGTGATGTAAGCCCAAACTTCACAGTAGTATTTACTTTTTAACTTATCCGTTAAGCACCATGCTAATAATGGTTTCTTCTCTTTTATGGGGACCTGTGAATTGGCTTTTTGTTACAGTTGTCGGATCATTCCAAAAGTTTTCCTGGAAAAGAAGACATGGAAGTATCCTTACAGAAGATGAGTAATGATTTGAAGAAAACACAACAGGAGAGGGACAAAGCTGTACAAGAATTGACTCGCCTTAAACAACATTTGTTAGAGAAGGTTTCATTTATTTATTTTTTAAATTTATCTGTTGAAGCAGAATTAATGATGAATGAGTGTGGTAATCAAGATTAAATATGTACCAATTATCTTTATCTTTTTATGGTTTTTATGTCATAAGTTAATGTTTCCCACTATATAGTTTGTCAAGAATTAGACTAAAATTATATTTATTGAAACTTAAATATATTGGTAATACATCAAATATATTTATACTAGATTACTAAACAACCAAATCCTATGATTACTCATATATAACTAAATCCCTACTAGTACTCCTATATAACTGAATCCCTATACTTGTGGGATATTAAACAGAAACAGATTTTGACACTCCAACATAGTTATATAATTTTTGTCTCCTTAACTTTATAATGAATACGAATGAACTGCAGTTGCTTACATCATACATGAATTTAGCATATAAATCTTTCTGCATCTGACTCAAATATTTTCACCTTGGTGCTATTTCTCTAGGAAAATGAAGAGTCAGAAAAAATGGACGAGGATACCAAAATCATCGAAGAACTACGGGAAAACAACAATTATTTAAGGGCTCAAATATCGCATCTCGAGAGAACTTTGAAGCAAGCAACTTCAGATCAGGAGAAACTGAAGATGGCAAACAGCAATGAAATTCTGAAGTCCAGGGAAGTCATTGATGACTTGAACAAAAAGCTTACAAACTGTATAAGCACGATAGATGCCAAAAATGTTGAACTAATAAATTTGCAGACAGCTCTTGGACAGTATTATGCTGAAATTGAAGCTAAGGTTGTTTTTTTTTTTTTTTTATTATTATTATTATTATTAATTTTTTATTATTACAAGTTTGCTGACATTAATATTCCTACTCACCTTTTAATATTTGTCACATCTTTGTGTCTGTCTGTGTATTGTTCCACGGAGTTAGCTTATATCTTCTATTAATTTTTTTTTTCTTCCTGAAGGAACATTTAGAAGGAGAGTTGGCTCGTGCAAGGGATGAAACAGCTAATCTTTCTCAACTGTTAAAAGTATGAATCTATCTCACTTTTGCTAAATTAATATGAAGGCAACCTACACTTGGTTTAAAATTTGAATTGAACAGCTATGGGATTCTTTATGTTGATTGTAATACAAAAGCATATGATGATCTTCGCTGATTGTAACACAAGTATTTGATTATTTTTCGTATCATGCCGTTCTCGATGTTTTAAAGTTACTCTATCTTTATACTTAAAAATAACGCATCTTGTATTGTCGTCCATCATTCCTGAAAATTTTTGCTCAAGTATATTGACATTGTATTTTGTTTTTTAGACTCAGGATAAATAGTTGACTTTTTGGTGTTTATAATTAAGCAGCGTGTAGATTAAATGGTTGTTATTGCCAGGATGCAGATTGGAGAGCAGATATATTGAGGGGTGAAAAAGAAGAAATTGTAGCCAAGCTTTCTCAATCTGAAAAGGTACAATCTGAATGGAGAAGTAGAGTAAGCAAGCTTGAGGAAGAAAATGCCAAATTGAGACGAGCTCTTGAACAGAGTATGACACGGCTAAATAGAATGTCAGTGGATTCTGATTTTCTTGTTGACAGGTTGGCATATTTTTCTTCTTAGTATAATTTCCATGATAAAACATTATGACGTTCTTTGACTATGTAGCTGACCCCACCTAGTGTTAGAAAAAGCTGTATTTATATTTTAAAAAGTAAAAAGTAAACTACGAAATATTTTTGCCGCGATGTTGTTTCCGTTTGAGAATAATTTGTTTTACTGGTTTTAATTGTATTTTGACAGGCGCATTGTGATAAAACTACTTATAACTTATTTCCAGAGAAACCACAGCAAAGAGGTATGGAGTCTTCTAATTGTGGCTGCTTTACATGCATTTTTCAAGACTTTTCCTCTTTCCTTTATTTCTCCTGTAAGAATCATATTTGTGTATATGCCCTTGTGTGCTGGGGGGAGAGAAATTTATGGACTCGGTTTTGATACTATTTGCTGAATTAATTGATGGTTGCAAGGTTTTGTCGAAGAAAATGGTATATGGTTAGATTCACGAGGATGTTCACATCTATGTTAAAATAAGACAACCATGCCATGATAGGGTTTTAAGAAGTTGCAATGTTAGTTAATGTTTTAAGAACCTGTGAACTTGCGAAGGTTATAAAATTATGCTCTCCAATTTCATATGTTCACTTTTGGCAGTATATTTAGGTTCCTTCCCTTAACTTTTGCTCCCAATGCTGTGTTTTTTATCTGGTTTATGTGCTATATTGTTCAAATGATATTTTTCATTGAGTTTTCAATGTTGGGACAGGTTTTGGACTTAATGGTTCGCATGCTGGGATTCTCTAATGAGGACAAGCAAAGGATAGGCCTTGCTCAACAAGGTCCAGGAAAAGGTGTTGTCCGTGGTGTTCTTGGGTTGCCTGGCCGCCTGGTTGGAGGTATCTTGGGAGGAAGTTCAACTGAATCAGCTGCAAGTGTGGGATCTGATAACCAGGTAATTTCTTCTCCTTTGGTATTAAAATATTTTCCCCTTTGGTATTAATATAATATTGGCAGAAGCTGAAAACTGTTTGTTTCTCAACATGGAACATATTCTATGTTACATCTACCAAAAACATCTTTAAAAATGCTTTCCATTTTAGATCTTGTCGCATTTTAAACTACTTCGATATCAGTTTACAATCATAAATTCAGATCTGAACAAGTACGTTCCCCCTTCAGTCCTTTGCAGATATGTGGGTTGATTTTCTTCTTAAAGAAACAGAAGAAAGAGAAAAGAGGGAGTTGTCAGGAAGTACAGGTGAATCCTTGGGTGATTCACGTGATAAAAGTACGAATACTAATTCTGCTTCTTCACCGCATTCCAATCAGAGGTTTAGTACTGGAACTGCATCAATTTCTTCACCTACTAATCAGAACACCAGTCCTCTCTCTCGTGGACATTTTCAGCATTCTGAACCAATTGGTTCAGAGTTCTCAACAGTTCCCCTTACATATTCAGATAGCAAAACAACTAGTTCAAAATTTCATCCTAGATACTAAATTTTCACTTTTATGTAATTAATCAAAAGGTAGATATGATTGTTATATTATATAGGCATGCAATCTTGTTCAATCAATTCTTTTACATAAAAAGTGAGTGTATTTTATTCACAAGTATCGCAAGATTATTTTCTTTCCAAGGCCTTAAACATCTCCTCTGGATACAATAATTTGGAAAATTATCTTGATGTACATGTCATATAAGCACATTCGTGTCTTCAGTTTAATTTGTGCCATATAAGGGGACAGAGGTGTAACAGATACAGGTGTTTCAGTTGTCTTTAAGCCATATAATAATAAATAGATAAAATATATTTTGCGGTTAAGTTACACAAAAGTAATAGATTAGTTCTTTATTTTTTTTGCCATTTAACTTTCACTTTGTCAATTTTGAAGGAGTTTTTATTATAGTAATGTTAAAGAATATAAATCTTCAATCAATTTTTAGAAAAAATAATTAAACAAGAGAATTTGAGTAAAATACATATTAGAAACTTGAAACTAAATTTGAAATTATCTTAATTCAAATTATTAAATTAAATGAAAATTTATTATGTTATTTATTATATGATCGAAAACAAATTCATAATAAACTTTTAAAAAAATTTAACTACAAATTATTAAAGTGAACATTTGACTAAAAATAGTTCACAGTGTAACTTTATTACATTTTCGTGTAACTTAAAAAACAATGTATTTTACCTAATAAATATTTAATAATGTTTAAATGAATGTCTTTTACATTTATGGAATAATTCTTGCTGCACCAAGTTTCGCAAACTTAGGTGTCACTTCCCACTTCCTTCATTTTCTTTAGTCACATTTCCTTTAAGATCAGCAATTTGGAAAAGTAGGAGAAAGAACTGTATGCAATCTTTTATCTTGCTATATTATTTAGTTTCAAGATACTAGTAGTCTTTTACGTGTTAACTATCAAAAATGGACAACCACGTAAGTTTACATTAACGACATTTGCATTGGAATGACTACTTTGGCATATAAGATACGAAATCATTTTGAATACATAATAAATGAGACTTAATTGAAACCTATAATATGTAGGTACAATAGATTAAAATTGTACTAGTTTATTTATTGTTTAAAATTAATGCATACACGAAGAGACAAATGATATATTAAAATAAAAAGAAACTAAGAACGACAGCTTAGTGCAGAATTAGAAATCAGCTGTAGACAACTTCAGTGCGATTGGTAAGAGGCCTTTGAGGTGAAGTTCAACCCATATGTATCCACCATTCCATAACTTTCAAGTTCTTTTTTAAGCTATGAGTTTCATTAATGTAGGGCAGAGACGAAGGGATATGTTGGCTCAATTTCATGCACTTTTAATTGGAGTATTCAAAGTTTTAAACTTCTTTAAATGCACCATAAATGAGTCTACATGTGAATTTCACCCTTGACCAGGCCCACTTAGGTGAGCGTTTGGTTGAGTGAGTATATCGGCCAGCCCAGCTTCTCACATGTTCAAAAGTATTACAATAAAAAATCTAATTCAAAAATGTTCCCAAACTAAATAACTAGGGGTGTATTTAGTAATACCTTTAGCTTTTTTAGGATGATAACATAATATTTAGTTAAATAAAATATAAACGTAAATATACTCAAAATTGCACTCATCTCTCTAAGGCATTTTTAAACAACACACCAGTTGTGTTATTTGCATACATAATTTTTGATGGTGTATTTAATTGAGTGTGGACATCGATTCAAGAGAGAGAAAGTGAAAAAACCAATTCACCAACAAAATTAATTATTTTTTTTAATAAAATATATGTAAAATACCAATAACTTGTCTAATATTTATGGATAATATCTAACATATTTTTAAGGGTAAATACCACATGTAGTCTCTTAACTTAATTTCAGTTAACGTTTTAGTCATTTTTTTTTTTATTTTTATTTTTTATTTTTTTTATTTTTTTTGTCTGATCTAGTCTTTTATTTTAATTTTAAGTGACAATTTAATCTTTGATATT